>PITA01000169.1:0-53079 GCA_004023965.1 Spilogale gracilis
GATGGCTCCTTTCAGAGAAACTGTGATGACTCTTCTGAGAAAGACTTCGATGGCTCCTCTCAGAGGGACTGTGATGGCTCTTTAGAGAAGGACTTCGATGGCTCCTCTCAGAGGGACTGTGATAGCTCTTCTGAGAAAGACTTCGATGGCTCCTCTCAGAGGGACTGTGATGGCTCTTTAGAGAAGGACTTCGATGGCTTCTCTCAGAGGGACTGTGATGGCTCTTCTGAGAAAGACCTCGATGGCTCCTCTCAGAGGGACTGTGATGGTGCCTCTGAGAAGGACTTCGATGGCTCCTCTCGGAGGGACTGTGATGGCTCTTCAGAGAAGGACTTCGATGGCTCCTCTCAGAAGGACTGTGATGGCTCTTCTGAGAAGGACTTCGATGGCTCCTCTCAGAAGGACTGTGATGGCTCTTCTGAGAAAGGCCTCGATGACTCCTCTCAGAGGGACTGTGATGGCACCTCTGAGAAGGACTTCGATGGCTCCTCTCAGAGGGACTGTGATGGCTCTTCTGAGAAGGACTTCGATGGCTCCTCTCAGAGGGACTGTGATGGCTCCTCTGAGAAGGACTTCGATGGCTCCTCTCAGAGGGACTGTGATGGCTCCTCTGAGAAAGACTTCGATGGCTCCTCTCAGAGGGACTTTGATGGCTCTTCAGAGAAGGACTTCGATGGCTCCTCTCAGAGAAACTGTGATGGCTCTTCTGTGAAAGACTTCGTTGGCTCCTCTCAGAGGGCCTGTGATGGTTCTTTAGAGTAGGACTTCGATGGCTCCTCTCAGAGGGACTTCGACCTCTCCTCTCAGAGGGACTGCGATGGCTCCTTTCAGAGGAATTACATGGGATTTTCTCCCTTAAATAGCTATGGTGGTTTTGCTTCTTTGGTGTGAGTTTCTCTTTCAGGTGGCTGTGTGAGGTTCTCTTAAGTGAACCATGTAGATTTCTCCCCCCAGCTTGAACTCTGGTTCCTATTTTGGAGTTCTTGGACTCCTGGCTAGAGATTATACTTCTGCAGGAGTTTTTCTTAGCTTTGCGGCTACTGTAATTTTGAACAATACCCACAGACTGTCCGACTGAAGTGGTTTTGAAAACAGCACTTCTTCGGGAAACTATGGGCTTGGGCAGTTCGGTACGTCTGAGTTGGAAAGAACTACCCCTTTTTGGTTGTTGAGCTGATCTGAATTGCTGTATTTCTTCCCATAACATCTCCTGCTTAGTGATTATGTCTCTTGGCTTTAGCTTAACAACTGGCATCCTGTCTCTTTTGATATCTCTTGATAAGGAATAATCTATGGCTTTTTGTTTTGGATGGTGGTTTTTGCTTGAGTGCAAATGGTCTGGCCTTGGCCTGTCCTCAGGCTTCTGCCCAGCAAAAGCCATAATTCTGTGTGCTGTCTGGAATGCTTGCTTTAGACCTTGAAAAAGCAGCTGAATGAATTTGGGTTGGGAGGATTTCTTAGATGGTCTTTTTAAAGAGGCAGTAATTATCTGAGATGCTCTATTCCTTTTCCTTCTTAACTGGGCTGGTAAATCCCGAGACGGACTCCTTATTGTGGTTCTACTATTTGTGTAGAACTTTGTGTTTTGTGTTCTGCCTCCCTTAGTGATTCTTTTCTTTGGGTACTTTGAACTATGGGTCTTTTTGGTTCTCCTTTTAGCCCATTTTTCGTCCTGATTGCTTTCAGAGTCACTCTCTGGTAGAGAATGAACTTGAGTAAACTCATAGTGCCCCGGCCCTCTAATTTTCATCTTTCCTACTAGAGCAGAGTTGCTATACTGTCTTCGCTTGATGTGGACTTGCACAGGAGCAGGAGATTGGGAAGATATAGACCGGAAATCTATTGTAGAAGTAGGACTCTTGGAAGCTCGAGTATAGACTTTAGCTTTCCTTAGTGATGGTGATTTAGGACTCCTTGGTGTGATGGGTCTGTCTCTTCTGTGGTACTTTGGGACTTGGGATCTTTTCCCAGTTTGCAGCCTAAAGCCAAGATGCAACCTAATCTCTCCATGGCCTTCAGGAGTGCTTACGAGGTGGAGCTGTGGATAGATAAGAAGGTAAGGCCCGAAAGTGCCCTGTAATTTATGGCAACAATTAAACCCTGCACATCGGCCACACTGTAGGCAGATAGGGTATTTTAAAACCAGACCTGAAGTTAGAGGTGGAGGTACATTTGGGGGTATTTGACTCCTTAACAGTTTTGCTGCTATTTTTAGCTGCAGATCTTGTAGCAACTGGAACTGTTCTGAGAAGTCCATCTTGGCCTTGGGAAGATAACTTGGTTTGAAAGAGTGCTGGGACTCAAAAATCCTTGTCTGTGAATTACTCTGTGAGTTCTCACTCTCTTCCACTGGAACAGAATCTTTCCTAGTGAAAACTATATTGAAGGAAGACTCTAAATTCACTGGGGCAGGAGGCTGGCCTTCTGTACATGAAACAGGCATGTGCTGAATGACTTCTTGGGATATATCACTAAGCTTGAAACTTTTCTTTATTCGCACTCTAGCCCCAGAGTATTGCTGCATTATGGAGGACATGGAGCTACGTGTCCACATCCTTAAGGCTATTCTTTGCTCATGACCATGGGAAGAAGTGTGTCTCTGAATGTAATTTTGGGATCCTGAAGTCTGCGAAATAACGCTTTGACTCTTCTCCAGCAGACTCTGGGGAAATTCCATGAGTTCAGCAGGAATCCCAAATAAATTCTGGACAGATTGACAGATATCTGCAGTGGCTCTTTCCATTAAAGATGTTTGAAAACAAAGTTTCCTTTCCAGAGTGGTTCCCAAGACATTCCCTAGCATTAGCAAATTGGAGAGATATTTTCTAGGTAGTCGCTGTCTCCAGGAGTGATTCTCCAAGATATTCTGTTGTCTGCCCAGGACAGACAAAGTAAGGCCTCTTTGAGTTCCTGATCCTGACCGGAATGTCCTAGATGGTGATCTCCTGCTTTGCAGTGGCTGTTGGGATAGGCATTGGAGTGAATTCTCTAGCTTCTCCGCCTGCTTCTTATCAGTCCTCTTAGATATGACATCCACTCCGGGGATCTCAAAATGTGGGGTTTCTACAGTGTTAGAAATCTCATCAGAGGGTTGATTGTGAAGGGACAAGGGAAGGGCTGAAGTTTGTATCATAGCAGGGTCTATAAAGGACTCTCTGGGCTGTAAAATATCCGCCCCAAGGTTTTTTATATCCAAGTCCCTTGGTACTTCTGGCATCTCCAAATCGCAAAGGCTTCCTAATTCAGATGCTTCGACAGAGCTTGAGATGAGTGAATTTGAAGAGTTCTGTAGAAATCTAGAGAAATAATTCCCTATTTGTAACTCCTCTCTTGATGTAAAATCCTCAGATTCCCTATTCTGATATACCTGTGCTAAATTCAAATCCTTACATTCCTGAGGAGACCCTATTTTTATCCCTATTGCTTTCACAGCCTGAAGCCCTTGTTCATGAGTGAACACTGTAGGTTCCTCTAACGGAAATGCTGGCTGTGAGAGTAATTCTGCAGATTTTGCTTCAGTGTCTGGCCTTGGAGTTAATTCTACAGGTTCTACCATTTCTTGAAGATGTAGCCTTGGGAAGAAATCCAAACGATCCATTACTTCAATAGCTGATCCTAAGGAGACTCCTATTGGCTTTACAATCTGAGGAATTGGTCCTGGTGCTAATTCCTCAGATTTTACAATCTGAAGTGGTGTCCCTGGGATTAATACAGTCTTTACAATTTGAAACCCTGCCAACTTCATTGTTTCCAAAATTTGGTGTGTAGGCTCTATGGTTAATTCATTTGATTTTACGCTTTGCAACCAGGTGAACTCAGAAGGTCTCACATCTTGTACTTTTGGAGTCAATTCAGCATAGTTTACCATTTGAGAGGTTGGCCCTGGTGTTAATTCTACAGACTTCACAACCTGAAGTGGGGGCCCAGGAGTCACTTTTACATATTCTATAACTTTTTGGGGGGCTATTGGGGTTATTCCTATTGGTCGAGCAGCTTGAAGCTGTGTCTTTGTAGAGCCTGTGACTTGATCTGGCGGCTTTGGACTAATCCTCATAAACTCTGTAATTTGACCCCGTAGTCCTGGAGCTATCTGTGAATATTTCATACTTTGATTCTGTGACTGTGTTGACCTCATTGATCCATCCCCTTGCTGCCATGTCTCAGATGTGAGCTCTACAGCTTCTGTATGACTTGTTTGCTTTGGGGGCAAATCTAAAGATTCCTCCCTTTGAAGCCATTGCTTAGAGGATGAGCCCACAGATTCAGGAATTTGATATCCCAGTCCTGGTGTCATCTCTGAAGATTCTGGGACATGATGTAATGACTTTGTAGTCAATGCTTCTGATTCTTCCCTTTGCAGTCTTTTCTCAGAGATCATCTCCACTTGAGGATAGGGTCTTGGAGCTCTCCCTGCATATGCAGTCGTTTTACTTATTGGTGTTGGAGTCATTCCAGGGAATTCCTTCTCTTTTGGCCTTGCCTTAGAGGTCAACCCCACAGTTTCTGTAGTGTGATCCTTGGGTTCTGGTGTCATTTCTTCAGATCCTATAACTTGCTGCAGTGGCCTTGTATGTGACTCCCCCAAATCCTTAACTTGAGGCCATGACTGAGAGAACAAATCAGGAGTTTCTGGGATTTTCTTTAGCGTTAATTCTAAGGATTTAGAACCTTGATTCCTTAGCACAGGAGTCAGATCAACAGATTCTGGTACTTGAATATCTAGCCTTAGAGGCACTCCTGAGGATTCCATGGCTTTACTTGTTGGCTTTGGGGTCAACCCCACAGATTTTTCTACAGTTTCTTTGCTTTGATGTGCCAACCTTTCTGTGATGTGATAAACTGGTATAGAAATCAAATTTACAGATTTAGGGACTTGAGGCTTTGGTGTTGGGATCATCTCTGCACATTCTACAAACTGATGCCCTTGCCTAGGGATTATCTCAGAGGAGTCTGTGGTTTGATAGCTTCTCTTTGAAATTAGCTCCTCAGATTTTGTTCTTTGAAGCAGTGACCCCCATGGGACCTTTACAGATTTGATATCTTGTTGCAGAGATGCTGAAGACAATTTCACATGTTTTATACTTTGCAACTTTGATTCTGGAGTAAACTCCAAAGATTCCTCACCTTGTTGCTGTGATTCTGGAGACAAATTTGAAAATTTAACAGTACTCAACGTTGGTCCCGGTATGAACTTCTTAGTTGGCTCTGGGGCCAATACTACTGATTTCATACCTTGCCATCCTGAAGGCAACTCTTGGCAATTCGTACCTTGCTGTTGGGATCCTGATGTCAACTCTATGGATTTCACATCTTGAAAACATAGCTCTGGTACAAAGACCTCAGAATTAACACTTGGTGACCTTAGGCATGATGACAACCCTGAAGAATTAGCACTTTGAGGTTGTGGCAATAGGTTTGACTTCAAGGATTTCACATCTTGAGAACATGGCTCTGACTCAAACACCACAGATTTCTGCCGGAGGCAAGAAATCAAATCCTTAGAATTCACATCTTGAGGTTGTGGCCCTGGTTTCAACTCCAGAGATTTCACATCCTGAAAACACAGCTTTGGTGCAAACAACACAGATCTCAGACTATGCTGCCTGAGGTGTGAGGGCATCTCCCCAGAATTCATACCTTGAGGATATGGCCCTGGATTTAACTCCACAGATTTCATTTTTTTAAAACATGGCTCTAGTGCAAACATCCCACATTTCAAGTCCTGCAGCTCGGAGCCTGAAATCAGTTTCATAGAATTTGCACCACAAAGCAATGGCTCTTTGTTCATCTTCACAGACTTTACATCTTCAAGCAGTGGCTCCGGTAAAAATAACATAGATTTCATACTATTCAACGGAGAGCCTAAAGTGAACACTGACTGCACAACTTGTTGCTGTGATCCACAGTGATTCTCCAAAAACTGAATTTCTGGAAATTTTGTCCCTGGAATTAACTCAGAAGATTTTATACCTTGCAAATGTGGTCCAGGATTGAACAGACTAGATTTTGCACTTTGATATTCTGACATAGGGTTCAATACAGAGGGTTTCATGCCTTGAATCTGTGGCCCTGGATTAAACTTTATAGTATTTACGCATTGAAGTTCTGACCTGAAATTCAAATCAGAAGAATTCACACCTTGCAGATGTGGGCCACAGTTGAATTCCTGTGATGTTATACCTTGAAACTTCGTCCCTGGAGTCAATTCACATTTCACATTTTGTAAATGTTGCACAGGGTTGAACATAACAGATTTTATACCTAGAACTTCCGGCCTCATATTCAAATCAAAAGATCCCATACCTTGACATTTAATCCCTGAAGTCAACTCAGAAGATTGTATACCTTGCAAAGGTGACCCAAGTTCATATCCCATAGAATTTACACATTGTAAGTTTGGCTCTGGATTCAATTCAGAAGAATTTGCACACTTCATCTGTGACCAAGGGTTGCATTCCATAGGTGCTACAGCAAGAAGCTTTGACCCTGGAATCAATTCAGATTTCAAATCTTGCAAATGTGGTTCAGGGCTGAACACCATAAATGTTTCACTTTGATTCTTGGACCCCGGATTCACCTCAGATCCCGTACCTTGATATTTTGTCCCTGAAGTCAATTCAAAGGACTGAACACTATGCAAAGATGGCCCAAGTTTGCACCCCATAGAATTTACACATTGTAATGTTGGCTCTGGATTCAACTTAGAAGAATTTACACACTTCATCTGTTGCTCAGGGTTGCATTCCATAGGTGCTACACCAAGAACCTTCGACCCTGGAATCAATTCAGATTTCAAATCTTTCAAATATGGTTCGGGGCTGAACACCATTGATGTCTCCCTTGGAATCTCTGTCCCTGAACTCAACTCAGAAGACTTCATACCTTGAGATTTTGAAACTGAGGTTAACTCAGAAGGGCTTATACGTTGCAGGGGTGGCTCAGAGTTGCATCCAACAGAATTTACACACTGAAGTTTTGGTTTTGAAATAAATGCAGAAGAATTCACACCTTGTAAAGGTGGCCCAAGGCAGAACACCTGGGATTGTTTACCTTGAAGCTCTGACCCAGGATTCAACTCAGATATAACCCCTTTCAACTGTGGTCCAGTGCTGAGTGCCCTAACATTTATACACTGAAGTTGTGGCCCTGCATTCAATTCAGAGGATTTCCTACCTTGTAATTTAGGCTGATGCTTGAATTCCAGAAATTGCTCATAAGGAAGCTTCATGTCTGGACACAACTCGGGTTTTATCTCTTGTAACTGTGGACCAGGATTGAACTTGAAAGATGGCACACCGTGAAGCCTTGATTCCTGGGGTAACACAGAAGATTTCACATCTTGAAACTGTTTCTCAAGATTGAATTCCCTAGATTTCACATCTTGAAGCTTCCTCTCTTTGCACAGTTCTGAAGATCTTATATGTTGCAAATGTGGTCCAGGATTGTATACCACAAATTTCACACTTTGAAGCTCTGGCCACGGTTTCAACTTAAAAGATTTCTCTTCTTGCCGCTGCTTCCCAGCATTGAACTCAGAAGATACCACACTGCAAATCTTTGATTCCAAGGCTAACTCAGAGGGTTTTGCAACCTGGAATTCTAGGTCATGGTCAACCTCTGTGGTTTTCATTATTTGAAGCTTTACGGACTCAGGAGATTTTGCACCTTGCAGCTTTGCCGCAGGGTTAAATTTCAGAGATTTCATACCTTGAACATGTGCCCCCCGTGCCCATGTAGGCAATTTGCGTTTTTGCAACTGTCGGGCTGACTCAAACCCCAAAGATTTCACATCTTGGGGCTTTGCACCTAAAGTCAATTCAAGAGATTTCATATCTTGCCACATGGGTCTGGTAAAGAACTCCACAGATTTTCTACTTTGAAGCTTTGTTTTTGGTGTTAACTCAGAAGCTGTTACACCTTGTAGCTGTGGAACAGGTTTTAACTCAACAGATTTCAAATCCTGAAGCCTGTACTCGAGCATCAAATCAGATTTCTCACCTTGTCTCTGTGGTCCAGAGTTGAACTCCACAGATTTCACACCCTGAAGTTTACTCATCTGAGTTAAATCAGATTTCCCACCTTGTAGCTTTGGACCATGGTTGAACTCAGAGGGTTTCACTTCTTGAAGCTTTGGCCCTGGGATCACTTCAGAAGATATCATACCTTGCAAGTGTGATCTAGAACCGAACCCTGCCAATTTTTTATCTTGAAGCTTTATACCCATGATCAACTCAGAACATTTCACATCTTGTAACTGTGGGCCTGCTTTCACACCTGGAAACTTCCTCCCCAGGGTCAAATCAGAAGATTTATCACCTTGTAATTCTGGACTAGCTTTCAGTTCCACAGATTTTATACCCTGAAGCTTTTCCCTTGGGATCACTTGAGAAGATTTCGCATCCTGCAAGTGTGGTCCAGACTTGAAATTCATAGATTTTACGTCTTGAAGCTTTATACCCATGATCAACTTAGAAGATTTCATATCTTGCAACTGTGGGCCTGACTTGAAATCCATGGATTTCACTTTTTGAAGCTTTGTCCCCAGTATCAGTTCAGAAGATTTCACACCTTTCAGCTGTGGCCCAGGTTTGAAATTCTCAGATTTCACATCTTGAAACTTTGTTTCTGAGGTTAACTTAGTACATTTCGCTCCTTGAAACTGTGACTCAGGGTTGAACACCAATTTCACATTTTGAAGCTTTGATCCCAGGGTCAGGTCAGAAGATTTCACAACTTGTACCTGGGGACTGGGACAGCTTTCTTTATGTTTTACATTTTGGAGCTTTGTCTTTGAGGTCCTTTCAGAAGAATTCACACATTGTAACAATGGCCCAAGGTTGAAATCTGTACATTTGGTACCTTGAATCTTTGTCCCTGTGATCAGTTTAGAAAATGTTATACCTCCCAACTGTGAGCTTGGTTTTAACTCAGTAAATGTCTTTTCTTGGGACTTTATCTCAGGTGACAACTTAAAAGATTTTAGATCTTGCCACTGTGACCCAGATTTGCAATTCTCAGATTTCATACCTTGAAGCTTTGTCTGAAGAGTCAACTCAGATGACTTCATGCTCGTCAAGTGTAGTGGGGAGTTCAGCTCTGTAGTTGTATTGCTTTGTAATTGCGACCTTTGGCTTAATACCCCAGATTTCATGTCAGGAAGTTGTGGCTTTTCTGTAAGCACTGGAGACTTCACATCTTGAAGCTGTGCTCCTGGGGATGACGGTAAGGGTTTCACTTCTTGAAGCTTTGGTTCTGCAGTCAATTTAGTAGATTTCCTGTCATGCATGCAAAGCCTAGATTTGGATGGCATAGATTTTATATCACAGAGCTTTGACCCTGAAGTCAGGTCACATGATTTCACACTTCTAATGTGTAGACAGGGTTTCAAATCACAATCTTGAGGCTGATGTTCCTGGAGTGATGCCAAAGATTGTGTATCTTGGAACTCTGGCCTTGGAGTCAACACAGATGACTTTCTATCTCTTAACTGGAGCAAAGGTTTCAACCCGAGAGACTTGACACCTTGAGGTTGTATCCCTATAGATTTCACACCTTGGAAATCAGGTCCTGGTATCCACTGAATACATCTCATACTTTTCAGCTGTGGGTCTTTTTTGAACTCAGTAGTTTTTACGACTTGAAGCTGTGGCTCTGAGGTTGATGCCAAAACCCTCCCTTTTTGTAGCTGTGATCCTGGGAGTACCTCGGGAACTTTCATGTTCTGCAGCTGTGGCCCAAGTTTGAACTCTGAATAGGCTATACCTTGAGTTTTTGGCTCTAGAGTCGATTCAGATGACTTCACATCTCTTAACTCTATCGAAGATTTCAACTGTACAGATTTAACACCTTGAGACTGTGACCCAAGCTTTAACCCTACAGGTTTCACAGCTTGGAACTTAGGTCCTGGTATCCACTGAATACATCTCATACTTTCAAGTGGTGGCTCTTGTTTTAACTCAACAGTTTTTACACAAAGCTGTGCCTCTGAAGCTGACTCTGAGGGTTTTATTTGGTGCAACTGTGGCCCTGGGGTCAAGTTAGGAGACTTTATGCTTTGCAACTGTGGTTCAAGTGGTTCCACTTTGACTTCTTTAGGTTTTAAACCTTGATTCAATTCTGGAGTCAATTCAAATGATTTCATACTTTCAAACTGTAATGCAAAATTGAGGTCTGCTAATTCTTTACCTTTAAATTTTAGCTCTGGCATTAACTCCAAAGACATCCCATCATCTGACTTAGCCCCTCTCTTCAGTAGCTCTGAATTCACACATGGCTGCTTAGGTGAGATTACGGATATCGTACCATCCTGTTGTGGCCCAGAAGTCAAATTCACAAGCGCCATCTCTTGAAATTGTTGCCTTGGAGCTAAGTCTACAGCTTTTACTCCCTGCAATTTTGGTCTTCTTGTCACTTTCACAGATTTTACTTCTTGCTTTTTTAGCCTTGGGGTCAGCTTCGCAGATTTGACACACAGCAGCTTTGAATCTGGAATTTCCTCTACAGATTTTAAACTTTGATGCTCTAAACATGGAGTACTGCCTACAAATTTACTATCTTGCATTTGTGGCTCTACAGTCAGCTCCTCAGATTTCCCACCTTGCAGTTCAGACCCTTGGAGTGAGGGCTCTGGCACCAAAGGCAAAGATTTCTCGCTTTGCATCTTGGGCCCAAATTTCAATCCCACGGTTGGCACATCTTGCCCTTGTGTTGTTTGGACCAACTCCACAGCTTTGGAGTCTTGAATTCTTGTATGCAGAATCAAGTCAGATGTTGCACCTTGAAGCTTTGTATCCTCAGGGCTTTTCACAGGTTTGACACGTTCTAACAATGGCTCTGCAGTTATCTCCAGAGATTTTGCACCTTCCAGCTGTGGACTGGGGGTTAGCAACATAGATTTCACACTTTTTAGACCTTGTCCTGTAGCTAAGGCCACAGATTTCCCATCTTTCAGCTCCGAGATCAACAACTCAGATTTTACACCTTGAAGTTTTGAGCCTGGGGTCAGCTCCATTGGTTTCACACCCCTGACGCTTGGCCTTTGGATCCATTCACAAGATTGTATACCTTGTAACTCTGTTCTTCTAGCCAACTCAGAATAGTTTACACTTGGTTTCTGTGGCTGGGAGACAATTGTGTAAGAATTGTTACCTTCCAAGTTGGACATTTGGTCCATCACTAAATTTTTTACACCTTGAAACAGTGTCTCTGGTACTAACATATCAGGCTTGACCACTTGCTTTTGAAGTCCTGGGGACAGCCCCTCAGATCTTACTCCCTGCACCTTTGGCTTTGGGGTCAACTCAAAAAATTTCACATATTGTAGTTGTGGCCCTGAGTTCAACTCTGAAGACTTTGCACCTTGGGGTTGAGTTCCTGATGTCAGATCACAAAATTTGACATCTTGTAGCCATGGCCCAGGGTTAAGCCCCGCCTGTTTTGTAGCTCGAAGCCCTGGAGTCATCTTTGCTAATTTAGAATCTTGAAGCCCTAACTCTGGAGTCATCTCCACAGAATTCACACCATAAAACACTGATCCAGGGGTTTTCTCCCCAAATTTGACACCTTGGAGTTTTGGCTGTGAAGTCAATTTGGAAAATTTGACATCTTGCTGCCTTGGCCCTAGGTTCGATTCCTGAGACTTCACACCTTGAAACTGTAGTTCTGAGGTCAATTTCATAGATTCTGTGCGGTGAAACTGTGATCCTTCAATAGACAGAAGAGATTTCATATTTTCACTCAAGAGCCCTTGGCTCAATTGCAAAGGTGATTCTGTTACAGATCCTAAGGACTGTATATCTTGAATCTGTGCTCCTGGTATACATTGTACATGTTTGAAATCTTGATGCTTCGGTTCTGAGGTCAAATCAGAAAATCTGACATCTTGCAAACTTGGTCCTGAGTTTTGTTCCACAGATTTCATACCTTGAGTTTGTGGTTCTGGAGACAATTGTATGGGCATGACACTTTGATGCTTTGGCCCTGGGATAAAATCTGACAATTTGATTTCTTGCACTGAGGAACCTGGTGTCAGTTCATCAGATTTCACGCTGTGATGTGGGGACCCTGAGATTAAATCTACAGGTTTTTCTCCTTGAAGAAGTGGTCCTGGAGATAACTTTGAAAATCTGACACTTTGCAAGTGTGGCCCTGGGGTCAATTTCACACCTGGAAGCTGTGCCCCCTTAGTCCATTCTTCTGATATTATACTTTGTCGTACTGGTTCTCGTACCAGCTTCTCAGATTCTACTATTCTGGTAGTAGCTGGCTGTTGAATTAAATTAACATAGTCCACATCTTGTAATTGTGGCTCTGGATCCAGCTGCATAGACTTTGCTCCCTGGAACTGTGGCTCTGGGGTCAACTCAAGAACGTGTCGTTTTGGTCCTGGGATAAATTGTTTAGATCCTACCATTCCTGGGGATGACTCAGGGGTTAACTTCACAGATTTCAAATTTTGCATTAGTGGCTCTGATTTCTCATATTGCATTCCTGGCCCTAAAGTCAATTCTGGAGATCCTTTTACTGAATATGGTGGTCCTGGCATTGTTTCCTGCATATTTTCAATTTGAAATAATACCAAACCAAAAGGTTCTGTGTTTTCATATTCTGACCTTAGGGGTATCTCTGAAGGCTCAATAACTTGAAGGTGTGGCTTTAGAGTCATTCCTGTAGGTTCTATAACTTGACCCGTTGGTATTTGTGTTAATGGCACTTGGAGCAAAGCCTTAGAAACCGGCCTTGCAGTTTCTGTGTCTTGATAGCCTGACCCTGAAGTCATCTCTGAAAAATTTTGAAAACATGGCCTGGGCATCATCCCAGTAGTTTCTGTGACTTGCTGTGGGATTAATTTCACAGATTCCTCCTCTTGTGGCCGGGTCTTAGAAGCTAACTTTGCAGATGCTGCGTCTTGATGCCTTGGTCTAGAAGTTGGACCCACAGATTTCATTGCTTGTAAATGCGGTTTCATGGTTAGTTTCCTTGATTCAACATGTAAGTGTGTTGCAGGAATTAATCTCCTAGATTCTTGCAGTGGTACAGTTAAATCCACAATTTTATTACCATGCATTAATGGACCTAGAGTCAACTCCTCAGGTTTTGTAGTTGGGGGTTGCAGTTCTGGGGTCAGTGGCACAGATTTCATACCTTGAAATTGTGGTTCTGAGGTCAACTCCTTATAATTCATAAATTCTGAGTATGGTCCTAGATTCAGATGAACAAACTTCATACCTTGGGACTCTGGGTTCAACACTTCTGGGTTTATTCCTTGCATCTCTGATCCTGGTACCAACTCTGGATATTCTTGTATTATGTGTTGAGACATTTGAGTCTCCAAGCCTTTTATACCTTGGAGCATTGTCTCAAGAGAACCTTGTAATGGCATTGATTTCATCTGCATAGATTCTGAAGTCTGGCTCAATGGCCTTGGAGTCCTTCTTAAAAATGATTGTTTCAACTCCTTAGATTCTTTCCTGTGGTGACAAGTGTCAGAGGTCAACTCTGCTTCTGCTCCTTGATATCTTGGCTCTGTGGTCATTCCTGAGGATTCTAAAGCTTGATGCCATGGGGTTAATCCTTCAGGTTCTGTGGCTTGATGATTTGGCTTGAAGTTCAGCTCTACAGATTTTACTGCTTGAATGTGGGCCCCTGAGATCAGCTTCTCATATTTCATACTTTCTACCTGTGTTTCAGGAATCAACTTTCTACATTCTACCATCTGAGGAATGTTCACATCTTTAAGCAATAGTACTGGGGCTGTCTCCTTAGATCTTTCATTTTGTAACCATGACTTTGGAGGCAACTCCATGGATTTCATATCTCCCTGTAGTGGTCTTAGGGTCAACTCCATAACTTTTGTATCTGGAAACTCTACTGGTAGGGCCAAATGAACATATTCCAGACCTTGCAACTGTGAACTGGAGGTCAAATCTGGTGATTTCCTATTTTGCAACTGTGGTGCTGGGGCTAACTCAGCAGATTTTCCACTTTGTTGTTGTGTTCCTAGGGTAAAATGAATAGATTTCACACCTTGAAGCTGAGACCCTGGGACTAACTGCACAGAATTCCCACTTTCCAGCTGTGGAATAGGGGCCAACTCATTAGATTTTACACTTTGCAGTTGAAGTTCAGGGGCCAAATCTATAGGGTTCACAGTTGGGATCAGCTGTCCATATTTTACAATTTTGGGGACTGAACCTGAGGTTATGTCTATAGATTTTACATTTTGCAGTCCTGGAGATAACTTCATAGAATCCACAGCCTTAAATTGTGGCATCGGCTTCACCCCCAAATATTCTACACTAGGAAGTAGTGATGTAGTGGTCATTACTGCAGATTCTGTGACTTGATGCAGTGGCTTTTGGTTCATTCCCTTAGATGCTGTGCTTTGACCCAGTGACCTTGGGACTGTCCCTAAAGTTTCCATTATTTGATGATGCGACTGTGTCGACTCAGTCAGATGTCTGATTATGGGGTCAGAAGCCAACCCCATAGTTTCTATAATTTGATGGCTTTGCCTTGGACTCATCTCCAAAGATTCTAAAGTTTGATGCCCTGTGGTCAAACTTGGAGATTCCATGACTTGATGAGGTAGCCCTGGGGTCAATGCCGTTGTTTCTGTGCCTTGAATATATGTTTGTGGAGTCACTTCCACAGAATCTAGCACTTGAATCCATGACCCAGGAGTCAACTCCAGAGATTTCTGGACTTGGAATACTGGTCTTGAGGTCAAATCCTGAGTTTCCGCAACTTGTGATTGTGATGCTACAATCATTCCCATGGGTGACCCTAGTGCTACTGGAGTTAACTTTACAGAATGTATGGGTTGATGTGATGGCATTGGAATCATCCCTACTGATTCTGTGACTTTAAGTGGTGGCTTTGGAGGTAAACCCACAGATTCTATAACTCCAGGTGGACCAATAGTAGGAGGAGAGCTAGAAGAAGTCAAACCATCTGGTTGAGTTGCTCCTGGAGCCAAAGTTCCAGTTTTAGACTGTGAATCTCCAGATTCCATAACATGTGGATGTGCTGGGGGAATTATGCCCATGAAATCCATAGCTTGTAACAGTGCCACTGGAGTTACTTTCATGTAACTCATAACTTGATGCAATGGACTGGACCTCATTTCCAATGATCTTGTGTTTTGATATATTGGCCCTGGAGGAATCTTCAGTGGTTCTATGATTTGACTTTGTGGCTTTGAGCTTATGTCCACTGCTTCAGTAATTTCAGGCTGTGGCCCTACAGTCATTCCCACAACTGCATTCTGTGCCTTTGGACTCGTCTTTCCTCGTGGTATGACTTCATGGTCCAACAATATGTTTACTTCCTCTGACTTCATGGCTTGAGATGGTGTTCTTGGGGTTATTCCCACTGATTTTATTGTATGTCGATGTGATTTATTAATCATCCCCATAGAATCCATGACTTGAAGCAATGCTACAGGAGTTACCTTCACATTATCTGTGACTTGATTCAGTGGTCTTGAGGTCATCTTTGATTCCATGACTTGATGCTGGGAACTTGGTGTTAGCTCCACTGATTCAGTGACTTGATATAATGGTTCTGTGCTTACACTCACTTTTTTCATGGTTTCTACTGGTTTTCCACCTTTGTGTGGTGACTGTGGGGACAAACCCACAGATTCTCTCACTTCTGAATGTGATTCTGGGATCATCCCCATTGAATCCATGACTTGAATTAATGCCAAAGGAGTTACCTTTATGCTATCTGTAACTTGATATGGTAGACTTGGGGTCAACTTCACATTAGTCATGTGGGTCTTATGCTGCTGTATCCTTTTTTCTGGAAGACCTATGACCCTCTGCTCTATATTAAGTTTTAGGGCATGCTTTGGCTCCTTCTGAAGTACAGTGGTTTTCTCTTTAATTATGTCAGCTCCTAGACTCTCAGGAAGTGGAGTGCCCAATGATGTAACTAAGGGCCTGGATTTAAGGATTTGAGGGCCATCGCCAAGTTGTGACTGCTTACCTGGGATAAGTGACTGTGAAATTTTTGTGTCTGTCCTATTTAATCCAGATTCCACTCCAATGTTCACATGGAGCTGAAATGATGGACAGTTTGGGGATTTACTCTTGACACTTTGTTCAGTGCTTTGATGACTAGGCATAGATACCTGGATTTGAGGTTTCTCTGGTTCAGGAATGCCTCCTTGCACCTCAATTAAATAATTCAGCATTGCCCATGATTCCCTCACAGGCAAAGGCACTGTTTGTTCCCTCAAAGTATAAACCTTCCAAGCCATATGTCCCTCTAACTCCCACCTAGCCAAAGGAGAGAGCAGGATCGGAGCCCACCCCGAGAATCGAGGTCTTGCCTTGAAAATAAAGTCTGGCCTATGATCCAATGTCAAGTGATTCTTGCTCTCTCTCCCATTCTTTGTTTTTTCTTGTTGGCAGAGATCTGGGGATTCAAACACAGAGCTGATAAAAGAGCTTTGGGATCTTAAGGGTGAAAGAGCTGCCAAATTCTGTAAAAGTTTTGATTTCCCGAACTCTGAGAGCTGAAAAGGAGGCACGGATGTGCCTTGGTTCCTGAACACAGAAGACCGGTTTTGGGGTAAAATAGGCAATCTGTGGCTCCGGAGTTGCCAGGTTGCTCCTTCAGAAAAGGCAGGAGGGTGTGACAGGCTGGAGTTGTTGCATAATGATCCAGAGGAGATGCTGTTGTCAGTAGAATGTTTTGTCTTCTTACAGCCACAACAGGGTAGAACAGGCTCCTGAGACACCATCACAGAGGAGGTGGAGGAAGAAATCACATCCTGTGGTTCAGGCAAACACAATTCCATGAGACTTGATCTAAGAAATGAAGAAAATTTTCCATTTGCTTTGAGGCAGGAAAAGGTGGGAAAAGGGAAAGATAATGACTATTTCTAACGTGAATATTTTGGCCTGAGGGAGAACAACAACAGCAAAAGACGTTGCTTTCCATAATATCAATTACTTAATGGAAAAAATTTCTCTACCAGGAGGAAAGAGAAGCATGTGTCCCCATCCCAATCAGAAATGATCCATAGACCAGTTCTTAAATTGTGGACCCAGAATTTATCCTCACTGCCAAAACTAAGTAAATAACCAACCAACTAACAATCTCTCTTCTCCCTCTCTCCCTCCCTCCTTCCCTCTCTCCTACCTCCCTTCTTTGGTCTCTTCCTCCATCCCTCTTGAAAATTCTACCATCTTTGGGCACCTGGCTGGCTCAGGTGGTAGAGCATGCAATGCTTGATCTCAGGTTTGCGAGTTCAAGCCCCACATTGGGGGTAGAGTTTACTTAAAACAAAAACAAAAACTTCTACCACCCAATCTCCTTCCAGAAACGAACTTCCCTGACCTTGCACATTCCAGATGTTGGAAGATCTGTTGAAGACTTCTGTCCATTGACCACAGTATGTATTCCTGGGCCCATCCCACAGGGAGTCCTGAAAAGCTAGACACAAGAGAGTGTGTCAATGTAATTGAAGTGATATTAAAGTACTGGTAAGGAAACAGATAAGAGTGACTTAACTTAGAAAGGAAAACAGCTATCATTGGGACGAAAGTAAAACAGTACTAGGTACTTTTCTCCTAACTTTTACAGAGTTTATCAGTAGGGTAGGCTAAAGAGAGCATAGATAGTGAATGAAGATCAGCTCTACTCACTGTGTCAGATTAGCTGCAGGGCGACCCATCCTGAGATTTTCTTCCCACAGGGAAGCTGGGAGCAGAGATAAAGAAGCTTTAAGCATCCTAATTGTTGATACCACCTTGTTCCACCCCCTTGTTTTACAAATAAGAAAACAAAGGTGAAATCATGCCTATGCTAGGATAATAAATTTAATTAGTGGTAGAGTTCAGACTTAACCCAGGTCTCAGTTTTTTTATATTTTTAACTCTACTATGCTGCCTTCACCATGTAGTAGATTAAACCATTGAAAAGAGCAGGAACAATCATGGGAGTAGGGGGTTGGAGTAAGGGAAATAAAGTTCATAATATATATATATATATATTTTAAGATTTTATTTATTTATTTGACAGAGAGAAACACAGCGAGAGAGGGAACACAAGCAGGAGGAGTGAGAGAGGGAGAAGCAGGCCTCCCGCCGAGCAGGGAGCCCAATGTGGGGCTTGATCCCAGGTCTCCGGGATCATGACCTGAGCCGAAAGCAGTCGCTTAACCAACTGAGCCACCCAGGCACCCCATAATATATATTTTTTCCTCCAAAGGAGTCTATCCAGCACCTATGACAAGGAAAAGAGTTATCTAAACTTTCTGCACCAGACGTTAATCTCACCACATTTCTTTCCTGATATTCTGAGTTTTGCACGAAAGGAAATTAGTAAAGGAAACATGAGGAGGGCGATTGGGTGGCTCAGTGGGTTAAGCCTCTGCCTTCAGCTCAGGTCATGATCTCAGGGTCCTGGGATCGAGGCCCGCATCAGACTCTCTGCTCAGCAGGGAGCCTGCTTCCTCCTCTCTCTGCCTGCCTCTGCCTACCTGTGATCTCTCTCTCTGTCAAATAAATAAATAAAATCTTTAAAAAAAAAAGGCATGAGGAAAGGAAGCATAGGAGGAATCGTAAATCTATTTACATCTCTTTGGAAGTTGCTAGAAAGAATCTAGCATCTTTGGAGATGCTAGAAAGAATAAGCATATTTCTTTCATTTATGTAATCTTTTTCAACCTCCCTTCCTCCACCTGTTATTAAAAACTGGAGTCTTGGGGCGCCTGGGTGGCTCAGTTGGTTAAGCAACTGCCTTCGGCTCAGGTCATGATCCCGGAGACCCGGGATCCAGTCCCACATCGGGCTCCCTGCTCGGCGGGAAGCCTGCTTCTCCCTCTCTCACTCCCCCTGCTTGTGTTCCCTCTCTCGCTGTGTTTCTCTCTGTCAAATAAATAAAATCTTTAAAAAAAAAAAACAAAAAAACTGGAGTCTTAAAGTGGACCCACAGTTGATTTGTCATTAGCCTTGAGCTGAACAATAAAGGATAGGATCTTTCTGACCTGTGAGTTTCTGGATCTTTTTCAATTTATGCTGCTTTGAAGTCTAGAGAGGCACAAAAAGAAAAAAATAAAATCAGAAAATGTTCTAGGTTAGAGAATCAACAGCACATTTCCTCTTATAGACACAAATATTGATACAGTTGGTGTCTGTAAGCACAGCAACAATTGGCACCCCATTCACTTATTCATAAATCATTTAGTGAGTGCTAAGTTCTAGGTATCACGTTGGGTACTCGGACTACCAAGATAAATCTGACCCCTGTATTCTTAATAGGGAAAACCGATGTCTAAATGGCTTATAATATGGTGTGATAAATAAATATTTAAAAATAAAATAAAATCAGTAGACTTTAAACAAGGCAGATCAGCCCCCATCATGTAAGCGGGCACCATCCAATCAGTTGCTGGCCTAGAGCCCAGTGAGGGTTTCTGAAAGGGAAAGAATTCTGCCTCAAAATTGAAACATATGTTTAGTCACTATGTTGTACACCTGAAACTATTGTAACATAGTGTGTCAGCTATACTTCAATTAAAAAATAGTATTTAGGGGCGCCTGGGTGGCTCAGTGGTTAAGCAGCTGCCATTGGCTCTGGGCATGATCCCAGGGTCCAGGGATCGAGCCCCATGTCGAGCTCCCTGCTCAATGGGAAGCCTGCTTCTTCCTCTCTCACTCCCCCTGCTCGTGTTCCTCCTCTCACTGTGTCTCTCTGTCAAATAAATAAAATATTTTTAGTGAATAAATAAAATAACATTAATTAAATGTATTTTTTTAAAGATTGAAAATAGAAACCCTGCCTAAGTTTCCAGCCTGCCTCAAGAATTTTGAATTTTTCAGCCTCCAAAAGTATATTAATATCAGTCAATTTTTCAACATCTCTCTCTGTCCCTCACCATGTGTGTATGTGTCTATGTGTGTGTCTGTGTGTGTCTGTGTGTGTGTGTATATCTGTGTGTGTATCTGTGTGTGTGTATCTGTATGTGTGTCTGTGTGTGTCTCTGTGTGTGTGTGTGTGTGTGTGTGTCGGTGTGGTGTTATAATAAAGAAAATATCTGGTGCTTGTCCCAGATTCCTGACACAGAGCTTCAAAACTCCTTGAAATTTCCTGAGTGATAGGAATGCCTTGGTTATACTAATGAGGCAGAAAAGAAACATTACTTCTCCCTTTACTTTAGGAGCCTGAATTAACCTTGGTTCTCAAATCTGATAAAGACATTATTAGAAGGAATATCACAGGTCAGTCTCTTTCATGAACACAGACACAAAATTCCTAAACTTAACAGCAGCAAACTTGATCCAACAATATATAAAAAGAATCATGAACAATATCACAAACATGTTATATTTATTTCAGGAATTCACAGTTGGTTTAATATTTTAAAAATTTCATTGTAAAACACTTTAATAGAATAAATAAGAAAAACCATATGGACATCTAGAGGCAGAAAAAGCCCTTAATAAATTTCAACACCCATTCATGCTACTTTCTTCACCTGCTAAACAATATTTACAAGAGCCACACAACAACCACTACACATAAATGGTGAATTAAAGAAAACTTTCCTCTACATTAAAAAAAAAGAAGATAAAAATCCCCACTATCTACTTAACATCATATTGGAAATCCTAGTTCACACAATATAGCAAGGAAAAGAAATAAAAATCATAGGATTAGAAAGGAAGAAATAAAGTTATCATAGGCAGACAATATGATTGTGTAGACTATCACAATATGCTTTTGGAAAAGCATCACCAATAAACTTTTGGGATTGATAAGCAAATTTAGCAAGATTTTTAGATAAAATATCAATACAGAAAAATCTTTTTTGAAAGGTCTATTTTATTTTGAAGTATTGATATAATTTAGAAAGTGACATTTATTTTTTTAAGATTTGAACTTAATTTAATTTTATTATTTATTTTTTTTTAAAGATTTTACTTATTTGTTTGACAGAGAGAAACACAGCTAAAGAGGGAGCATAAGGGGCACCTGTGTGGCTCAGTTGGTTGGGCGACTGCCTTCGGCTCAGGTCATGGTCCCAGAGACCTGGGATCGAGTCCCCATCGGGCTCCCTGCTCGGTGGGATCCTAGGTCCCCGGGATCATGACCTGAGCCGAAGTCAGTCACTTAACCAACTGAGCCACCCAGGCACCCCACAACATGGATATTTAATCAGTAAAATCTTGCCTGCAAAACTCTACAGGACAAATGATCCATTTCTTTAACATATAAACGGAAAGAATAAAAGAAAGAAATGGAGGTAGGGAATCTACAAATTACAAGGGACCAACCAATCTCAATATGTGAGCCTTATTTAGATCTTGAGTCAAACAGACTGTAAAAAATAATTATCATTTATGAGACAATTGGAATTTGAATACTGATGGATATTTGATTCAAAGATTATTGTTAAATTTTTAGGGATAATAATAATAATATTGTGATTAAGTATTTTCTCTTTAAAGATTCTTTACCTCTTAGAAACACTTATTTAATTATGAATGAAATTATATTATCTGACATTTGCTTCAAAACAATGTCAGAGTTGAAACTGGGTGATGGAATCATGAAGATTCATTATACACGTCTATGTGTTTTTGATTTGTTTAAAAACTTCCTTAATCAAAATGAAAAAAATCATTTACTATAGCTTCAAAAAACCCTTTTTATTGAAAGCTAAATATTATTAAAAGAAATTTAAAAGACCAAAATAAATGGAGAGAAAAGCACTTTCATGGATCAGACGACTCATTATTTTTTAGTATGTTAATTATCCTGAAACTGACATATAAATTCAATGCAGTTCCAGTCAAAATCCTGCATATTTTTCTGTGACAATTAATAGGATGATTCAAAAATTTGTACAGAAATGCCAACGACCTTCTTACGGTCTTAGTTTTCCTAATCCACGGCAAGGAGTTAAGTTTCGCCTGCTGACAAATTGGCAGGAACCTAAAAGACACCCCGCATATAAGACTAAACCTGGGGAAGATTTTAAGCTGAACCGTGCCAGAGGCTTAGTGTTTGGTACTTCCAGGGTTGAGAAGAACAGGAAGCTGGCTTCCTGATATGGAAACAATGCTGAAGTTATAGTTACACTGGAATAATGAGGCCCTAAGCCTGGTGCAATTTAGGTCCTCCTGGTGCTAGGTTCTCAGAGGTAGTAGACTGGGAGCCTTAACAAAGGTCCCTGTGATCAAGCATGGCACATTGCAGCTGAGCCACAGTTTTTGCCTTCAGATGGCAAAGATGAAAAGCAGCAGTTACTCACATGGTTTAAGGACCCAATTCTCAGAGCACCTGGGTGGCTCAGTTGATTGAGCATCTGACTCTTGATTTGGGCTCATGTCCTGATCTCAGAGTGATAGGATCAAGCCCAACATTGGGCTCCATGCTCAGTGGGAAAGCTGCTTGAGGTTTCTCTCTCTCCCCCTCACTGCCCCTCCCCACTGCTTGCGCACACGTTCTCTCTAAATAAATAAAAATAAAATCTTAAAAAGAAAAAGTACCTGACCTGCCATTTGGATAAACAGCAAAAACTCCAGAATTCTTATACAATACAAAGGTTGGGAAGGAAAAACTGACCCTGCCCTTTTCAGCCAACCTAGGAGACAGGAGACTTAAACTAGATTATTCTTGATGTAGACAAGGAAATATATTTGCCCTTTCTTATACCTAAGTGTTCTGGAACAATGCACATCTGTTAAAGACAGTTAAATATCATGCATCACTTGTTACATGGGGAAGAATAGACATTTGTCTTTTTATCTTAAAGATGCTAAACTTTGGGGGCGTCGGGTGGCTCAGGTCATGATCCCGGAGACCCGAGATCGAGTCCCACATCGGGCTCCCTGCTCGGCAATGTCACTTATCATATATTATGAAAAAGAGATAAAATGATGTTTAAATTCCCAAGGGGTTGACAAATTTTGACAATGAAAGTTTTGAGGGTCAAAAAACAGGCTGGGAAAAGCTGCCGTGGGCAGTGGGATGCTGAGAGATTTTGTTTGTTTGTTCAGTCACTTTTGGCAGAGTGACACAATCAGCTGTGGGAAGTTCTGTGTCCATTGTTTTTCTTCCATAATTCCAGGCTATGCACTATGCTCTAGGCTGGAAAAAGTTTGTAGCGGACCAGCTAGCATACTGTAAATAGAGAAAGTCCTAGTTAAGACATTAATACTCTGTTGGGATTCCTGTGTTTGAGAGATGCTTCTGAGGAAAAAAAATTGAAAGGAATTTTGTGGCCAAATATAGTGATAATTAGATCTACCTCCAAGATCTAGAGTATAGGTTCATGCTGTCCAATAGAATTTTCTATGATGATGGAAATATTCTAGATCTACTCTGTCCAGTAAGATAGCCTCTAGCCACACGTGATACTTGAAATGTTCATAATGCCATTAAGGAACTGAATTTTAAATTTTATGTAGTTTTGATTAATTTAAATTTGAATGGCTACATGTGGCCGGTGGATACCAGAATGAATAGCACAGGTCTAGGCAATTAATTTGAGCTGCTAGGTGAATATTTCCACATAAATTTTACAAGCACTTCAAATGTAATATAGTTCATTTTCTGCCTCCTACCACACAACATCTGTCTAATGTTTCCTGTGTTGTTCAAAATGCCATCATCTTGTCAGTCATTCAGGGTTAAAGTGGAAAAGTTGTTTATTCATTTCACAAACATCCAGCAAGCACCTGGCGGTGTACCAGGCACAGGGGATACAAAGATGAATATAGTCCTTGCAGGAAAACAATGATAATCTTTATGATTAACTCTTATATTTGAGGTCCAATCAGAGAAAAAAAAAAAAAAGACTGAGTCCCTTTCCTCTCCTTCTGCTTTACTTTTCACATACAACTATTATCACGATAGCCCCCCGAGGGCAAAGATTTTTGTCCCTTCCATTTACCACGGCATCCATAGAGCCTAGAGGAGTGCCTTGTACATAATGGTGGTGGTGGTGGATGGTAAATATCTGGGGAATGCATCTGTGCCTCTCTCCTACCATTCTGCTTTAATTTCCTTTTTCTCTTGCCACTACCTTGTTAACAGAGCCTCCATCTGGCTACCCAGACAACTGACATAGACACTTACTGGAGTTTCTTTAAGTTTCACTTTCTTTTTTTTTAAGATTTTATTTATTTATTTGACACAGGGAGACAGTGAGAGAGAGAGGGAACACAAGCAGGGGGACTGGGAGAGGGAGAAGCAGGCTCCCCGCTGAGCAGGGAGCCCGATGAAGGGCTCGATCCCAGGACCCTGGGATCGTGACCCAAGCCAAAGACAGATGCTGAACGACTGAGCCACCCAGGCGCCCCAAAATTTCACGTTCAAAGCATGTTCCTGGGTCAGTAAGGTTACAGTATATAAAATCAATATACAGAAATTCATTGCATTTCTATACACTAATAATAAAGGAGCAGAAAGAAAAATTAAGAAAACAATCCCATTTACAACTTCACCAGAAATAATAAAAGACCTAGGTATAAACTTAACCAAGGAGGCAAAAGGCCTATACTCAAGAAAAGTAGGAAAGACTGATGAAAAAAACAGAAGATGGCACAAAATGGAAATACATTCCATGCTCCTGGCTTGGAAGAACAATATAGTTAAAATGCCCATACTACCCAAAGCAATCTACAGATTTAATGTGATCCCTTTCAAAAAATCATCAGCATTTTTCACAGAACTAGAACAATCATAAAATTTGTGTGGAACCATGAAAGAGCCCACATAGCCAAAGCAATCCTGGGATGGGGAACACATCTGGAGGTATCACCTTTCCAGATTTTAAGGTATAAACTACTACCAGGCTATAATGATCAAAATAGTATGGTACTGGCACAAAAATAGGCACATAGATCAATGGAACAGAATAGAAAGTTCAGAAATAAACCCATGAGTATGTGGTCAATTAATCTTTGACAAAGTAGGAGAGAATACACAATGGGAAAAAAACAGTCTCTTCAAAAATGGTGTTGAGAAAACAATAGCTACATGCAAAAGAATGAGATTGGATCATTTTCTTACAACATACACAAAAATAAATTCAAAATGGGTAAAGGACCTTTATGTGAGACCTGAAACCATAAAAATCCTGGAAGAGAGCACAGGCAGTAAGTTCTCTGACATTGGCCACAGCAACATTTTTCTAGATATGTGTCCTGAGGCAAGGGAAAGAAAAGCAAAAATAAGCTATTGGGACTACATCAAAACAAAAAGCTTTTTGGCACAGCAAAGGAAGGAACCAACTAAACCAAACAACAATCTACTGAAAGGGGAAGATATTTGCAAATGACATATATGATAAAAGGTTAGTATCCAAAATATATGGAGAACTTACACAACACCCCCAAAACCAAATAATCCAATTAAAAATGAGCAGAAGAGAGGCACCTGGGTGGCTCAGTCAGTTAAGTGTCCAACTCTTGATTTCAGCTCAGGTCATGATCTCAGGGTCATGAGATCAAACCCTACGTTGGACTCTGTGCTCAGGGCCGAGTCTACTCCCTCTCCTTCTGCTCCTCCCCCCACTCATGCTCTCAATAAGATTTTACTTATTTATTTGAGAGAGAGAGGGAGCATGAAAGGGAGAACGTCAGAGGGAGAAGCCGACTCCTTGGGGAGCTGGGAGCCCGATGCAGGACTTGATCCCAGGACTCCAGGATCATGACCTGAGCCAAAGGCAGTTGCTTAACCCACTGAGCCACCCAGGTGCCCAATAAGTAAATTTTTAAAAAATTTTGGGATAAGATTGATCTCAGCATCCTGGGATTGAGTCCTACATCGGGCTCTCTGCTCAGCAGGGAGCCTGCTTCCTCCCTCCTCTCTCTCTCTGCCTGCCTCTCTGCCCACTAGTGATCTCTCTCTGTCAAATAAATAAATAAATAAAATCTTTTTAAAAATTTTAAGATAGGATTATATTATCCAGTAATTGCATTATTGGGTATTTACCCAAAAACTATGAAAACACTAATTCAAAGGGATATATGCACCACTATGTGTATAGCAGCATTATTTTTTTTTAAGATTTTATTTATTCCTTTGAGAGAGAACATGCATGGGTGGGGAGGAGGGGCAGAGGGAGAGAGAGAAGCAGGCTCCCCTTGAGCAGGGAGCGTGACATGGGGCTTGATCCAGGACTCTGGAATCATGACCTGAGCCGAAGGCAGATGCTTAACCAACTGAGCCACCCCGGCGCCCCACAAGGTCCTTTAAGCACATTTTTACCTGGCTTGAAGACCTTTGACATCTTTCTTTTTTTTTAATATTTATTTTTATATATTTATTTTAATATCTTAAAATATTTATTTATTTATTTGTTTGTTTGTTTATTTATGAGAGAGAGAGAAAGAAAAAGAGAGAGAGAGAGAGAGTAGGAGCCAGGGAGCAGGGGAGGGGGAGGGAAAGAGAAGGAAGGGAGAGAGCCAGACTCCCTGCTGAGCGTGGGGCCTGAGGCAGGGCTTGAGCTCACAAGCCTGAGATCCTGACCTCATCCTAAATCAAGAGTCACAGACCAACAGAGCCACCCAGATGCCCCTTGACATCTTTTAGTTGCCCATAGAATGAATATTTATACGAGTTCTTCAGCCTGGCATTGAAAGCCCTCTACAATGTCACCTCTGTCAATTTTCCAGATTTTTCTCTCACTGAGCTCCCTATACTCCTACATTCCATCCACATGGGTGTCCTCTCTTCAAACATATCCAACACTCTTCAGTTTCCCATGCTTTTCCCCAATGCTTTCCTTCCATCTGGAAAGTCTCCCCTTCTATTTTCCATCCACCCTATCTGCCTTCAAAGCCCTTCCCTTCTTCTGATTCAAACCTGAGCTCCCCCAGAGGCTTTTTATAGATCCTCCTGCTTCAGAAGACTGTTTACTTCCAACCTCTTCAGGAGTATTTATACTTCTATTAACTCTTTCCTTTCTATTTTCTCTTTCCTTATGTATATATCCATCTGACTATCTCCCCAAGTTCACCTCGAGCTCCTAGAAGTTGGTGTTGGGGTTTTATTTTTCCTCAATGTCTAGTACACACCATATATGATAGGTGCTCAAGGTTTGTTGAAATAAACTGAAAGGAACAGGATTTAACATGACTTAAGGAAAACATCTGTAGGCACTCTCTCAAGTTCCCTCTTTCCCTACCCAGTTCCTCCCCTGCCCAAGATGTAGGAGTTTCCATGGCTTCAGAGGCAGGGACAGGGAGCAGCAAATTTCCAGGGAGGGTTAGGGTTGCATCACGTACCTCAGAGTCTCTCTTGGCTCCCACCTGCTCCCTGCTCTGTCTCCCAGAAAAGAGCAGCCAAAGCCCCCAAACAAGGAAACCAAATAATAACAAAAAGCTGACATATGATGGAGGCAGGGTAGCTAGCCCCCAAATTGGTGCCATTACTCAACCCCATACCCCTCTCAGCCAAACAGTATTTCCCTCAAGGTTGTGACTCATATGACATCACAATGGACATTCCAAGGTAAACCTGACAAGGCCCAGCCAACGTGCGAGCTGCTTGGGTCTCTTCTCTGAGACATGCCTGTCTGCAGCCCCTTCCTGCAGCTGCTCATGGGCTCTGCCCTGGCAGCCAACGCTCAGGGAAGACCTCCTTTACCATTCTACTAGGACTGAGCTGGACAACTTGGCATAGAGAATATGAAGGCAAGATTTCAAAGGAGCAGGCCTTCCAAATGGCCTATCTTGCCCTATAACCATCTTCTCTGGAACCAGTCATTCCCTAGAGGTCCAGGTATGCTGTTATATGTTCCCAATCACAAATTAGAATACAGAGGCAAGTACATTTAGGAAAGCTAGGATATCTTAAGTAGATACTCTCAGAAAATGTGGTATGTATGGTTTCCTAACTCCAAAGTTTTGATACATTTCTTAGTTGTTATAGCATTGAAACAGAGATGTCACATAGGGAAATTAAATGATCTTAGAGGATCACTTGACTCCAAAATCCATGGTTTCATTTTCTAGAAGATTTATTATGTCACTTCACCTTCACCCAGAGTTAACTGGCTTCTCTGCAGTTAATTGACTATAAACAAAATTTATAAGAAATCAACTTATGCTATAATAAAGATAAATAAAACTGGCCAGGGTATTTTTTTTCTTATAGGAACATTAAGTTGGAAAATCAATTTAATTAAATAAGTATTGAATAGCAGGCACTGTTTTTGAAAAAGACAATTATGGTTTCTCACCTTATAGAATTTTCAATCTATTGGGGCAGCCAAAGTAATATTCTCAGAAATCCCATCATCAAGAAAGTGGTTAAAAACATATGGTATGTTCATGTTATGAAAGACTTTGTAGTCACTGTAAAGATTATGATTATGTGGGCACCTGGGTGGCTCAGTCGTTAAGTGTGTCTGCCTTTGGCTCAGGTAATGATCCCAGGGTCCTGGAACCCAGCCTGCTCCGTGGGAGGCCTGCTTCTTCCTCTCTCACTCTCTTCAGCTTGTGTTCCCTCTCTCACTGTATCTCTCTCTGTCAAATAAATAAAATCTTTAAGTCAAAAAAAAGATTATAATTTTAAAGAATGATACTTGTTCGGCTGAGCATACACTATGTGCCAGCTTGGAGTCCTAAGTAGGGCTGGAGGTACAGTTTTGGTTCTCAGAACACATGTGTATAGTTTGCAAGCACTTTTTTAGAAGGATTTTATATATTTATTTATTTGAGAGAGAGTGAGAGAGAGAGGAGAGGGGCATAAACAGGGGGAGGGGCAGAGGGAGAGGGAGAAGCAGGCTCCCCACTGAGCAGGGAGCCAGACATGGGCTCAATCCCACCACCCCAGGATCGTGACCAGAGCCAAAGGCAGACACTTAAGCATCTGAGCCACCCAGGCACCCCACTTTTTTCTATATGTGTATGAAAATGTATTTTTTGTGTCTTGAATATTTACTCACCATTATGTTTGAGTCATTCACGCTTTGTACTGCTGGGATTCATTTTTATTATTTCATTGCATTGTATGACCATTGCATAACTTATTTTTTTTCAATTTAAGCTTAATTAGCCAACATATCGTACATCATTAGTTTCAGATGTAGTTTTGCTCGTTTATCCATTATGATATTGACAGACATTTGGCTTATTTTCCATGTTTGGCTATTATAAACAATGCTGTTAAAACATCCATGTCCATGTATCTTGGTGGATATATATTCTTAGTTCTCTGTGGCCGTGGTTCTGAAGCATACATCAGAATCACCTGGAGAATTTGTAAAAACAGAGTGCTGGGTTCTACCCCTAGAACTGCTGATTGATTAAGTTTGGAGTAGAGCTGAGGAATTTGGCATTTCTAAGATGTTTCCAGCTGTTGCTGATACTGTTGGACCAAGGACCACACTTCAAGGACCCCTGCTCTATGGTATCTACCAAGGAGTGGAATTGCTGGGTTATAGAGTATGTGTGACTTAAGCTTTAGGAGACAGTGCCAAACTGTTTTCTCCTGAGTAGCCGTGTCAGTTTCTCCGCTAGTGGTGAATGGCAGTTCTTCCTGCTCCATTTTCCTGCCCATGTGTGGTATCGTCAGGCTGTTTCTGTTTAGCCAATCTCGTATGTGTGGTCATGGTATTCCATTGCTTAACTTAAATTTCTCCAGTTACTAATAATTTTGTAAACATAATGCTGCATTCCAGCTACTGTTATTTTGTTTAGGATTTTTGTTCCCTATTTTCATGAGTGAGGCCATCCTGTGATTTTTCTCTCTTGTTCTGTCTTTGTCAGGTTTTTAGTGTTAAGGTTATGCTAGACTCCTGAGTTGGGGAGTGTTTCCTCTTTTTTTCTTTTATGCCTGAAAAAGTTTGTGTAAGATTGAAACTATTTGATTCTTAACATTTGATAGAACTTGTCAGCAAAGCCATACAAGCCTGGAGTTTTGAGTGGAGATTTTTGACCAAAGATTTCATTTATTTGACAGTTATAATGCTATTGAGAATTTATAAATTGTTTTTAAAATATTTTATTTCTCATTTATTTTTAAATCAGAGAGAGAGTGAGTGAGCACAAGCAGGGGGAGCATCAGGCAGGAGAAACAGGCTCCCCCTGAGGAAGGAGGCTGATGTAGGATCTGATCCCAGGCCCCTGAGATCATGACCTGAGCCAAAGGCAGCTGCTTAACCAGCTAAAGCCACCCAAGCACCCCAAGAATTTATAAAATTTTTGGTGAGCTATATTTTCTAGTAATTTTTCTATTTAATCTACATTTTCAAATATATTGACATAGTTATTTAAATACAGAACTGTCGCCTTGTTTTATAATATTGGCTATTTGTGTCTTCTCTCCTTTTTTAAAAAAATTTTATTTATCTAATTTATTTATTTACTTGACAGAGAGAGGGAGAGATCACAAATATAGGCAGAGAGGCAGGCAGAGAAAGAGGCAGAAGCAGGTTCCCCACTGAGCAGAAAGCCCGATGTGGGGCTCGATCCCAGGATCCTGAGATCATGACCTGAGCCGAAGGCAGAAGCTTAATCCTCTGAGCCACCCAGGCACCCCTCTTCTCTTTTTCTTATCCTTGGTCTATCTTGCTAGAGATTTGTCAATTTTATTTTATTTTTTTTAAGATTGTATTTATTTGAAAGAAAGAGTGAGTACGTACGAGGCAGGGGAGAGTGGGGCAGAGAGAGAGAGATAGAAGCAGACTCTTGGCTGAACTGGGAGCCCGCTGTGGGGCTCCACCCCTAGACCCAAGGATCACAACCTGAGCCTAAGGCAGCCACTTAATCAACTGAACCACCCAGATGTCCCAAGATTTGTCAATTTTAATTAATTATTTCAAAGAGCCAACTTTCTCTATTTTTGCTTTCAATTTCAATAATTTCCCCCTTTGTCTTTATTATTTCCTTATTTCTATTTTCTTTTTTGCCCCAGTTTTATTGACAATTCTACTTTCCTTGGATTTATTTTGTTTTTTTTCTAACTTCTTGAGATAAATGCGTAGATCATTCATTTTTAATCCTTTATCCTAATATATGCATTTGAGAGTATAAGTTTTCTCCTATATGCTACTTCAGTTTCATTCCATAAATTATGACATGTAGAATTATTAGCATTCTGTTCCAACTATTTTCTAATTTCTATGATGATTTCTTTGATCCATGGGTTAGTCTGTAGCTCACATTAAGTTTCTAGACATATGGGGATTTCCTAGTTATCGAACAAAGTTGCAGTGGGCCCAGAATATATACTTTAATTTCACTCCTTTGAATTGTTCTAAGACTTTATTCCCAGTTTATGGTCAGTTAAAAAAATTCTCTGTGTGATTAAAAATAAGATGTATTCTGCGGGTGTTAAAAATAGTCTCTTCCGGGGGTAGCTGGGTGGGTCAGTTAAGTGCTGGACTTCCGATTTCCACGCAGGTCAGGATCTCAGGGTCCTGGGTCGGGAATCTTAGGATTCTCTCTCCCTCTGCTTCTGTCCCTTCCCATGCACGCGTGCTCTCTCTCTCTCTTTCTCTCTCAAAAAAATAAATCTTCTTTAAAATTTTTATTTATTTGACAGAAAGAGACAGAGTGAGAGAAGGAATACAAGCTGGGGAGTGGGAGAGGGAGAAGTAGGCTCTGCTGAGCAGGGAGCCTGATGTGGGGCTGATCCCAGGACCCTGGGACCAGACACGGAACGACTGAGCCACCCAGGCACCCCTCAAATAAATGAATCTTTTAAAAAAATGTCTTCAGAGTTTCCTGTTCTGCCTGAGGTTGGGAGGGGGTGAACGTCTCTATGACCATTTTGTCAATTCTGTTCATTTCCATGTTTAAATCTATATTATACCTAAACTTTTGTTTGCTTTTTGTCCACCAATTACTAAGACAAGTATGTAAAATTTCTCATAATGATTGTGGACTTGTTTATTTCTCCTTTGGATACTGAGGATTTTTGCTTTATGTATTGTTTTTTAAAGATTTTATTTATTTATTTGACAGAGAGAAACACAGCGAGAGAGGGAACATAAGCAGAGGGAGTGAGAGAGGGAGAAGCAGGCTTCCTCCAGAGCAGGGAGCCCAATGTGGAACTCAATCCCAGCACTTGGTATCATGACTTGAGCCGAAGACAGATGCCTAACAACAGAGCCACCCAGGCGCCCTGCGATTTTCTTTTGATTGGTGGGGTTCGATCCCGGATCTCGGGGATCATGACCTGAGCCAAAGGCAGTCGCTTAACCAACTGAGCCACCCAGGTGCCCCACTTTATGTATTTTTAAGGGTTATTTAAAATCATTACTTATTCCTGGTGAAGGAAATCTGGCATCACTATGAAGATTCTATTTATTGCTAACAATACTTTTGGCCTTTAGCTCTTTTGTCTGATACTAGTATTGCTATAGCGATTTTCTTTTTTCTTTTTTTAAAGATTCTATTTATTTATTTGACAGAGAGAAACACAGCTAGAGAGGGAACACAAGCAGGGGGATAAGAGAGGGAGAAGGCTTCCACCGAGCAGGGAGCCCAATGTGGAACTCAATCCCAGCACTTGGTATCATGACTTGAGCCGAAGACAGATGCCTAACAACAGAGCCACCCAGGCGCCCTGCGATTTTCTTTTGATTGGTACTTGCATAGTGTATCTTTTCCCATTCTTCCAGGCTTTCAATATCTTTTTAATATTGGATAAATAAACTAAATCTAAATATATGCTATCGACAAGAGACACATCTAAAACAAATAGATTTTAATGGGAGCACTCGTAAAAGTAGACAGACAGGAGCTGGAGGCAAGGATGGTGATAAATAGGTTACACATTGGAAGCGTGAAGGCACAACATCTTTACTTTGTGGCTTCCAAGTTCCCGGGGCGAACACGCCAACAGCCACAGGTTCAGAACAGGCCACTCTCCCCTTCCACCTCTGCCCCAGAGTAACGCCTAGACTCATTATAATGTATTTGTGTTGTGGTTTTAGCCCCTCATCCTCACCCCCCATGGGGGAAAGCTGCCCTGGTGGTTCAGGGACAAACCTTGTAGGATCAAAAACTAATCTCTTGCAAACTGTGGGAGGAGTCCCTCAAAGGATTGGAAGCAGCCTCCATTAGAGACCACCCCTGCATGACCCAGACTCCCCCTTACCCCTCCATCCCTCCCAAACACACAAGCATAAAAGACTCCAATAGCCTCTGGGTAATTGCTGTCTCTGGGCCTTCCCACCTTCAGTGTGCTGTCCTCAATAAACTACCTGGTGCTTTCTTCTCTCCTTATATTTCTTCAATTTAAATTCAAGTTAGTTAACATATAGTGTATTATTAGTTTCAGGGCAGAGTTCAGTGATTCATCAGTTACATGTAACACCAATGCTCATTAATGCCCCATCCCCCCACCCCAACCCTGATCTTTCGTGGAGAATCCAAGAACCAAGACCTCCATGCACACAGCACGGACTTTCCACCCTGGACAGCATGTGCTCCATTTCCAGTTCCATTACACATCCCGTTATATTTAATGCAGTTACTAAAGTATTAGGGTCAAATTTACCCTTTTACGTAGAACTTTCTATTTCATCCTGTTTTATATTTCTTTTTCTCTCGTTTCTTGCCTTTTAGTTAGATAACTATTTTTAAGTACTCCATTTTTTTTTCCTTTACTAATTGGAAGTTAAATTCTGTTTTTGTTCTTTTGGTGCAAGGTTGACAAACTGTGGCCTGTGGATCAAGGCTAGCCTGATGCCTGTTTTTGTAAATAAAGAGTTACTGGAACCCAGCCATACTCACTTCACATATTGCCTCTACTTTGGTGCTACAACCATAGGTTGTTACAATGAAAATCACGGGGGGGTTGAAATATCTAAAATATTTATTATCTAGCTAACCCCGTTTTTTAATGCAACCCCTTTAAAATGCAATATACATGGGGCCCCTGGGTGGCTCAGTTGTTAAGCAGCTGCTTTCAACTCAGGTCATGGTCCCAGGGTCCTGGGATCGAGCCCCACATCAGGCTCCATGCTCAGCAGAAAGTCTGCTTCTCCCTCTCTCACCCCCCTGCTTGTGTTCCCTCTCTCACTGTCTCTCTCTCTCTCTCTTTCTGTCCAAATAAATTTCTTTTAAAAATAAAAATAAATAAGTAAAATGCAATATACACATTTAACCTATCAAAATTTTAAATTAAAACCTTTGTTCTCTTTATGGATGATAAAGCAAGGCCCTCAGAATATTTTAATATTTACCCCTTCACACATATAGGTTACTATAGCCAGGAATTTTTTTTTCTTTCTTTCTTTCTTTTTTTTTTTTGTTTTTATGGGTGCTTTTTTACTTTCTGGCATTACAAGATGCTCCTAGGCACCCCTTCCTGTCTCTTCCTCCCATGCTAGAGCACCCCAGCCACTAATTTATTGGTAAGCCCAATCTTCTCTCCTCCGGGATGGAAGCATCTCACACCGCCTAGATTCAGTGCCTAGGATTTGACCCCCTGTCCAAACCATAGCTGAATTTGGGTTGGATCTTAGACATTTTGTTATGCTTTGGCGCCCATCCCTGGAGCCATATCAGGGCCCTGTGATCTCCCACCTGGTCCCAACATCTTTCTTACTGTCCCATGTGCCTGGCCCCAGCCTAATATTCAAGACCACCTAAATTATGAAAAGAACAGCTGATCTGGAAGAGAGATCCTGGGCTCTAGTTTTTAACATACTAAGTTTCAAGTATATACAATATCCGAATATCTTCCATCCTTCACCTCCTACTTTTGATCGAGCAAATGAATGTAGCAGGAAATTGTTTCCTTCATTTCCACGATCCAACCCAATCTTCTGGGACAGATCCTTTCATCATTTCAGCAGAATTACTGACCTGTATTGATAATAGATTACAGCTTTCTTACCCTCAGAAGTTTGCTTACCTTACCATTTATCTCTGGATAATTCTAAAAAATCTTTGAACCTCTTTAGCTCTGCCTAGAGGACAGGTTCCATTGGCAATGACCTGACTCTCTGATATTGGAACCATACATCTGTACAGGTGTCCAAACATACCCAGGTTTTCTCTGGATGTTCCCTCACCCACCCCAACCGCCTTTCTTCCAAAATTTTCCTTGATTCTTGACCTACCCTGTAATCTCCTCCACATCACTCTGACAGCTCTCTGTACATAGCCTTCTTTTCTAATCCATTTCACTTCTCTCTGTCTTGTACTGGAATTGTTTGTTTGTGCTTGTGAATGCCTAGGGGGTAGGGAGCAGACCCTAGCCATCTTTATCTCCTCCAGCTGCTACTCTATCGAGTTCATTATACCTAAACATCATACACAACTGAACAAGAGTTGAATTGACTTGCTATCACCGTACCATCCAAGTACTTGGCAATAAAACAAAACAGAACACCCTCTGGGCTTCTAGAGTCCTCCTGCATCCAGCCCTGGGGAAATCGGACCCTGAACCATATCCATTCTGCATGTGGGAGCAGGGCTACTTCAGGCCAGCATCACCAACAGGATCAATGGGGTACTTTGCCCTCTCCAGTGCTGGAGAGGTGGGTATCTTCTCTGACTTGATCCTGCTCATGATGCCAAGGAGAGAGAGGAACTTACCCAATGAAAACAAGGGGGAGAGTTCTGGGTAAAGAGAAGCAGAGAGCTTTTGCAGGACCCTTTCCTCACTTTACACACTGTCTTGAGCTCTAGAGTTAGGAAGATGTGTTTGTGGAGGATGAAAACCAAAGGGATGACACTGAAAAGTCAGGGGAGTGGTGGCTGAAAAAGTGGCCCTGGTTAAGGATCTCAGGTCCAATGTAGATGCAGATAGACAATAGGGAAAGAGCGCTCCGATAGAGGCTGCAGGCCCACGGACATTTCCGGGGGCGCTTAGGGCTGCCTTTACAAGGCTAGGGACTGTCTTAAAACCAAAATCTGTTTGGCTCCTTAGCAGTCACCCTACTGCCCAAACGTTCCAGGGAGCTTCAGAGGTTCTGCCTGTGCACTTTTCCAGCACAAGGGGGAGCCAGCTCTCTATTAACCGAGTCCTACGTCTTAGGCGCTGAAGAGCTGGAATGGGTCTGGGATGGGTAAGGTTTGCCTTCCACAGGTCAAAACAGTGGAAGCTGAGGTCTAAAATGGTCAGACTGGGGTTTCTGGTGTTCGTTGCTCCCCACCACCAAAGGCTGTTCAGCGCCCCCAGAGTTCCTTATGTCCCCCTTACAAACTAGGGCAGGGGAAGCAACTCTCACTTCAGGGTCTACTCTGTGGATGTAGCTTTCAGTGCTAGTAATGAGGAACCTGCTGTCCTGCCTAATTGGGATCCTTTCTCTGGGTGTCCTATGTTGGGGACACAACGTTCCCACCCTTCCTCGGGAACCATCTAGGTTCCCACTTCCTGCTTGTGTGATTCCGTGCGGGAGCAGAAGGTATGTGCCAGGGCGCACACGAACACACATACAGGGAGATGAGGGATACACAGATGCTGGAATAAGGTCTGGATCAGTCACCAACGAAATGCGTTTGAGGGGCGGGTGAATTAAAGAAATAAATCTGTTGTTGGGACCAACCCATGCCACCCACCGTGTCCCATTTCTAATTTATTGACTCTGATCTACTGAGTTTGGAAGGTTAACTTTCGAAAACAAGGCATTTCGTTTTATTTCTGAAAGCAGAATATGCCAGTGACAGTGAAGACCACCGGGTCCCTCAAAGTAGAGAGCCTCCTTTCCCCCACCCTGGGTTCAGGTGGTCCCGGGGAATGGGCCTCTCCTCCTACGCACGTGCTGCTAGCCCAACGTGCCCCCACAGCTTCACGCGCCCAGAAACACCAGCTCACGGCAGGGCAGGCTCCGCGCCGCGCTTCCGACCTGGACCAGAGAGGGCGCTCCGGACAGCCTCACAGACGGACGGAGCGGCAGCGAGGTGCGCCTGCGCCTCAGGGATGGAGCACCGGAATAGGAGGCTCAGCAAGGCTACCGGGATCACCTGCGGGGAAGAGGCCGGGAGAACTGAAGCCTGAGAGAGGGAGGCCATCTGGGGAAGAGCCCGGGAAGAGCCAGAGCACTCGGTGCGGGAGTCAGAAGCCACTAGGTTGGATGCAAGCATAGAAGGGAATTTTCAAGACCCGAAATTTTAGTGAGGTGGGTTAAGAACAGAAAGAAGCCTTCACCGTATCCAGAAAACTCTTCATCCTTTAAGACCCAGTTCAAAGGCCCCCTTTCCCCTCTTTCCTGGCTCCCCTCTTAAACAGACCCCATTTCTGCACGCCTGCAGCAGCTTTCCCACACCTCTGTGCCTCCTTGTCACAATCACGATGCCCGGGGGGAGAACAGAGAGATCCTTGGCAGAACCTCAGACTTTGTAAACCCAGTACCAAGCAAGATCCCCGATACACTGAAAGGACTCAGTAGATGTTTGCGGAATGGCTAGCTGCCGGCAGGATACCTGCTCCTTCTCATGTGCAACCTGGATGTGGAAGGAGATGGGAGCGGCCCGAATGTCGTCCGACAGCGGCTGGGGGAAGTGGATCACCTGGAGGAGGGTCTCGATGCATCTAGCTTTGGGCTGTCCAGAGAACCGCTGTGGAAGAAGCGGTAAGGTCAGTGTTGGGCTAGAAGGCCAGGAGAGTGGAGAATGGAGTCGAGGAGGAGAAAGAAGTGGGAGAGTGGGAGGCAGGCACCTGGGATCCTGAAGACTGGCCACAGAGGCTGTAGAGAAGTGGTCCCTATAGGCGATCCCATACTCACAGTACCCAGGTGTGAAGAAAAAGGGTTAGTGGTGGGCTTTGATTGGCTGGGTTTACCTGGAGGATTAATAGCAAACTGGTCACACTTTCAGCCCTGTGCCACCAACCCCATGGGTTGGTAATCTTCAACTGAATTCACTCCTTCCGGTTTCCTCCTTAACCCTATCCTTCTTTTACACCCTGCCAAGACTGGCTCACCAGTAAAAGCTGCTCTTTTTTGTCACCCTGCTCCCCTCTGCTAGCTCAGCACTGCCCAAGAAATATATGAGCCACATACATAATTTAAGATTTTTCTAGTACTGCATTAAAAAAGAAACATGTGGAATGAAAAAGACACAGAAATAAGAAAATTAATCTAAATCGTGTTTTATCTCATCCAGTATATCTAAAATATTATTTCAACATGTAAATAATATTAAAAATTATTGATAGGATATTCTACAATATTTTTGTATCATGTCTTTGAAATCCAGTGTCTAGTTTATAATCCTAGCACATCTCAGTTCAGGCACTGAATTTCTTTTTTTTTTTTTTTAAGATTTTTTTTTTTTTGACAGAGAGATCACAGATAGAGAGGCAGGCAGAGACAGAGGCGGAAGCAGGCTTCCCGCCAAGCAGAGAGCCTGAAGCAGGACTGGATCCCAGGACCCTGAGATCATTACCTGAGCTGGAGGCAGAAGCTTAACTCTCTGAGCCACTCAGGCTCCCTCAGGGACTGAATTTTGATGTAAAAGTAAAATATGGTTTTACCAAAACAAGTTGCATTTAATGAAGAAAATTACCCTGCTTCAGTTTTTAGGCAAAGCTTCAAGTTCAGCTCCTCAGACACACTAGCCACATTGTATTTTATTTTATTTTTAAAGATTTATTTATTTATTTATTTATTTGACAGAGAGAGAGATCACAAGTAGGCAGAGAGGCAGGCAGAGAGAGAGAGAGGAGGAAGTAGGCTCCCTGCTGAGCAGAGAGCCGGATGTGGGCCTCTATCCCAGGACCCTGAGATCATGACCTGAGCTGAAAGCAGAGGCTTTAACCCACTGAGCCACCCAGGCACCCCATTTCATTTTTTAAAAAGATTTTATTTATTTATTTGACAGAGAGAGAGATCACAAATAGACAGAGAGGCAGGCAGAGAAAGAGGGGGAAGCAGGCTCCTTGCAGAGCAGAGAACCTGATGTGGACTCGATTCCAGGACCCTGAGATCATGACCTGAGCCAAAGGCAGAGGTTTAATCCTCTGAGCCACCTAGGCGCTCCAATATAAGCAGAGGGTAGTGGGAGAGGGAGAAGCAGGCTTCCCATAGAGCAGAGAACCCAGTGCAGGGCTCAATCCCAAGACCCTGGGGTCATGACCTGAGCCGAAGGCGGACACTTAACAGCTGAGCCACGCAGGCGCCCCTTAAGTGCTCAGTAGCCACATGTGGCGGGTCTAGCTACATTTGGCAAGCCCGAATTCTGGTTTGGCTTTCAACCCTCCACGTAATCTGTAGACGGGCCCCTCTGCAATGGCAAGGCCTGGATCAGACATATCTCTGACTCCCCCTACCCACCCCAACCCCAGGATCTTAAATAGCACAACACACTTTTCTTTTCCTGGTTGGCTGGTTCTACTCATTTGAAAAGGTTTTGGGGGCCTGGTGGGTGCTCATTAAATGCTCATTTATAGATTCCCTTTATATAAGGTTGTCAGATTTATCAAATAAAAAATACAGGATATCCAGGAATAGGAATTTCAAATGAATAATAAGAAAGTATAAGTATGCCTCAAATATTGCATGGGACATACTTATACTAAAAAAAAAAATCTTTTATCTGAAATTCAAATTTGTCCTATATTTTTATTTGTTAAACCTAGCAACCCTTCTTTTCATGCCCAGCTGTTGTGCTGTGTGCTCAGCAGCCATTCCTTCTCCTCCTAGTACCTGCGCCTTAAACCCTCCTCTGGGGAACTATCGTCCCTCCTTTCTCAGGCCAGGCTGTTTGATTAAGGCTCACTTCCCACCCTTTCCTCCAGTGCCATCCCACAAGGAGAGCACATGAGCCAGGCCTGGGCAGAGGCCTGCTTTCCCCTGGAGAACAGTGACTGGCTCAGGGATGGCACATGACCCAAGACAAGCCAGCAAGAACCCTTCCTCTTGGGCATTCATGGGAATCACAGGCGCAGATAAACTCTCCATCCCCTTGGGTTGCTAAATTGGTAGGATGCAAGGCTGGCACTGCTGGGGGCTAGTCTGCCAACTGCCTGTTGGAGAAAAGCTGCCTGAGAAGGACAGCAACACAGAGGAGAGTTCAGGGTTGACATTCTGGAGCACATTGTTTTGAGTGCCTGGATCTAGCTACCCTGGGACCCCAGTTATGTGAACCAGTCATTGGCGATGTTTAGCTTAAGCCAGTATGAATTAGGTGTCTGTCCTATACTTGTAACTGAAAGAATCTTTTCTGAGTTATAATCTCACAGTCCTGCCCCCAAGCATGCACACATATACCCTGGAGGAGAGGAGGAGACAGCGCAGGAGAAAAGTAACCCCTTGCCCCACGCCCGTCCATATCTCCGTGGCAGTGGCAGCGTCAGCAGGAGACCAGACCCCACCCAGCCTCGTCCCATCACCGCCTACCTGCAGCATGGCCAGCGCCCGCCAGAAGAGCTTCCAGTTGCGAATGCGCAGGTCCAGCATGTGGTTTTGGAAGATCTTCCCAAGAAGCACATGGGCCCCTGTACTCACGGTATTCAGCACCCACTTGGTGCTTAGCTCATGCTGGAACTTCTAAACAGGGCACACAAACGGTGGTATGGGAAATTAGAGAATGGTAGAGCAACAGAGTGAATAGGGCCCTACTGTCAGACAGGAATCCAGGGATCAAAAACCAGCGACCAAAATATAGACGCAATTTCTTTGACACCCACCCACCCTGAGTTTAGATGTTAGGACAGTATTCGTAAACCAGGACTGTTCCAGGCAAATCTGCTGGTGTCACACATTTGTGGTTTTGGCCCCCAGTACACAGATATCTTCTCTGAGTTCTTGCATGGAAGGGTTTTGCACTTATCAAAACTTTCCTTTTGCCCCCACAGGTACTCCAGGGGAGGAGTGAAGGTCCTGGGATTCATTCCACTAAACCAAAGGCTCCTTGAGAGTAGAGATGCTGTCTTATTCTGCTCCAGAGCCTCAATATTTTTGATAATGGCTGATACATGGTTATTGATCAATACACATTTGTGGAAAATTAATTCAATTTTACCCCTACAGCAGCCAAAGAAATAGGATTTTCTATCCCCATTTCTACATCTGTGGAAACTAGAGGTCAAAAGTAAAGTAACTTGAGGGACACCTGGGTGGCTCAGTTGGTTAAGCATCTGACTGTTGATTTTGGCTCAAGTCATGATCTCAGGGTCATGAGATCCAGCCCTGCATTGGGAATCTGCTGGAGATTTTCTCTCCTTCTGCCTCTGCCCCTCCCACCACTTGTACTCTCTTTTTCTCTCTTAAATAAATAAATAAATCTTAAAAAATAAAAAGAAGGGGGGGTGCCTGGGTGCCTCAGTTGTTAAGCATCTGCCTTCGGCTCAGGTCATAATCCTGTAGTCCCAAGATTGAGCTCCGCATCTGACTCCGTGCTTGGCAGGAAGCCTGCTTCTCCCTCTCTCACTCCCCCTGCTTGTGTTCCCTCTCTAGCTGCGTTTCTCTCTGTCAAATAAATAAATAAAAATATAAATAAATAAATAAATAAATAAATAAATAAATAAATAAATAAAAAGAAGTAACTTGAATAAGTTTATATGATAGTGACTGTAGAATCAGGACCTAAATCCAGGTCTTCTGATTTGTAATGAAGGCATTTCCTACTTGGCCACAGTCATCTCCTGGGTGAATAAAATAATGTATGTGAAAGCACACTGAACAAACACACAGTACTGTAAGTATCAACACCACCTGCCCTTGGCCCTCATCTCTTGTACTCATAACCTCTATTACTTACTGTAACAAGAGCCCAGAAAAGGAACTGAACGGACTAATTACTGGGTCCTGGCCAGACTAGGGAACAAGCTACCACTACTTCTACCTCCTTTTCCTGGCCTTCAAGAAATAGCAGGTCACACACACCCCTCACAGAGGGTATATTGAAAATACTTAACAAGTGATTGACAAGGACATGATACTGTATAAGAACATTGACAACGATGTGGATGGAGCTAGAGACTATTATGCTAAGTGAAATAAGTCAGAGAAAGATAAATACCATATGATTTCACTCCTATGTGGAATTTAAGAAACAAAACAAAGGAGGAAATAAAAGAGAAGCAAGCTAAGAAACAGACTCTTAACTACACAGAACAATGGTTCCCAGCAGGGAGGTAGGTGGGCAGGGATGGGTAAAACAGGTGATGGGGGGGCGCCTGAGTGGCTCAGTTGGTTAAGCGACTGCCTTTGACTCAGGTCATAATCCTGAAGACCCAGGATCGAGCCCTACATCAGGCTCCCTGCTCAGCAGGAAGCCTGCTTCTCCCTCTCTCACTCTCCTGCTTATGTCCCCTCTCTGGCTGCGCTTCTCTCTGTTGAATGAATAAATAAAATCTTTAAAAAAAAAACAAAAAAAAACAGGTGATGGGGATTAAGGAGCACGCTTGTGATGAGTACCAGGTGTTTCATGGAAGTGCTGAATCACTATATTGTACACCTGAAACTAACATTACACTGTATGTTAACTAATGGGAACTTAAATAAAAACTGAAAAAAAAAGATATTGTGGTTCATTTAGCAAAAAAAAAAAAGCGCATGCAAAAATCTGACCCATCAGAATGAAGCTAGCTAGTATGCAGTACACAGACTGTCCTGTGGGAAGGAAATCAGTCAAATCCAGGTTATATCATTCACGTCACTGACCATTATATAACCATTTCTACCCTGAACGATCATGAACACAAAAATATTTTAAAGTGCACATAATTTGAATCCAGACAGGTTGATTTTAAAGTATATCTAGAAAAAAGGCAGCAACTGTACCTAGAAAAATCCTTAAGGGGCACCTGGGTGGCTCAGTGGGTTAAGCCTCTGCCTTTGGTCCAGGTCATGATCTCAGGGTCCTGGGATAGAGCCCCACATCGGGCTCTCTGCTCAGTGGGGAGCCTGGTTCCCCCTCTCTCTCTGCCTGCCTCCTTGCCTACCTGTTATCTATCTCTCTATCAAATAAATAAATAAAATCTTTTTTTAAAAAAAGAAAAATCCTTAAAAAGAGTGAGAGAAGCAGTAACCTTTCAGATATTAAGCCCACAATAAACCTCTATATTTAGACTGAATGGCATCATCACATCAATAGACAGACTGGTAGAACAGAACAGAAAGTCCAGAAATAAACCAGTGCACATGGGAACTAAATATCTGATAGAGGGAGCATCTCAAATCACTCAGGAAAAAATGAATTTAAAAAATGTATTGAGATGGGGTGCCTGGGTGGCTCAGTCGGTTAACATCTGCCTTCAGGTCAGGTCATGATCTCAGGGTCCAGGGATGGAGCTCCATGTGGGACTCCCTGCTGAATGGGGAGTCTGCTTCTGCCCTTCCCCTGCTCCTTCTCTCTTTCTTTCTCAAGTAAATTATATATATAGATAGAGAGAGAGAGAGAGACAGACAGACAGACAACCAGATAGTTACTTAGAAAAAAACAAAATTGGGTTCATACCTTAACCCATAGACAAGAATAAACTAATGAATTGCAGCCTAAGGGTTTAGATTTTTTTTTTTAATTTATTTATTTGACAGAGAGAAACATAGCCAGAGAGGGAACACAAGCAGGGGGAGTGAGAGAGGGAGAAGCAGGCTTCCCGCCGAGCAGGGAGCCCGATGTGGGACTCGATCCGGGATCTCCGGGATCATGACCTGAGCTGAAGGCAGTCGCTGAACCAACTGAGCCACCCAGGCGCCCCTGTCTAAGGGTTTAAAAAGAAAGAAAGAAACAAAGAAAAAAGAAACCATCTTTGCGAGAAGAAACATGTACTAGAAGAAAACACAGGTAGAGTTCCTTTACAACCTGGAGATAGCAGAAAGCTTTCTGTGCTTGAAGGTCCAGATTCAACAAAAAATGGATTAATAAGTTCTACTCCAGAAGAATTAAAACAAAGATATTTGCATGGTTAAAACCCAAATGAAATACTTACAATATATATCAGAAAAAAAGGACTAATGCCTCTGATTTATAAAGTACTAAAAATCAGGGCGCCTGGGTGGCTCAGTGGGTTAAAGCCTCTGCCTTTGGCTCAGGTCATGATCTCAGGGTCCTGGGATCGAGTCCACATCAGGTTCTCTGCTCTGCAAGGAGCCTGCTTCCTCCGCTTTCTCTGCCTGCCTCTCTGCCTACTTGTGATCTGTGTCAAATAAATAAAATCTTTAAAAAAAAAAAAACAAGTACTAAAAATCAGGGGCACCTGGGTGGCTCAGTCAGTTAAGTGTCTGCCTTCTTCTCAGGTCATGACCCCAGGATCCTGGGAACAAGGCCAGCATTGGGGTCCTTGCTTAGCGGGGAGCCTGCTTCTCCCTCTCTCTGCATGTCTCTCCCACTGCTTGTGGTCTCTCTCGCAAATAAATAAATAGTATCTTTAAATAAAAATAAAGTACTAAAGATCAAAGGATCATTCAGACTCCAATACCATTAGAAAATAAGTATATTTGGGGCGCCTGGGTGGCTCCGTTGGTTAAGCGACTGCCTTCGGCTCAGGTCATGATCCTGGAGACCCAGGATCAAGCCCCACATCAGGCACCCTGCTCGGCGGGAGGCCTGCTTCTCCCTCTCTCACTCCCTCTGCTGTGTTCCCTCTCTAGCTCTGTTTCTCTCTGTCAAATAAATAAATAAAATATTTTTTTAAAAATGAGTATATTTCATGTATTTACATGAACACACAGTTCACAAAGAAAAAGACTTAAGATCCTAAGCATGTGAAAAAACACTTAAATAAACACATAATAAGTAAAATAGAAATAAAAACCACACAGAAATAGAATTTTTCATCTATAAGATTGGCAAAAATTTAAAAGCTTGAGAATGCTCTTCAAGAGGCTATAGGGAGAGGTGCCTGGGTGGCTCAGTCGTTACGTGTCTGCCTTCGGCTCAGGTCATAATCCCAGAGTCCTGGGATCAAGCCCTGCATTGGGCTCCCTGCTCTGTTAGGGGCCTTGCTTCTCCCTCTCTCACACCCCCTGTTGCATTCCCCCCTAGCTGTGTTTCTGTCAAATAAATGAATAAAATCTTAAAAGATTTTATCTTAATCTTTAATAAGATTTTATCTAAGTCTTTAATAAAAAAGATTTTATCTTTTAATCTTAAAAGATTTTATTCATTTATTTGACAGAGATCACAAGCAGGCAGAGAGGCAGGCAGAGAGAGAGGAGGAAGCAGGCTTCCCACCGGACAGGGAGCCCGATGTGGGACTTGATCCCAGGTCTCCAGGATCATGACCCGAGCCGAAGGCAGTCGCTTAACGACTGAGCCACCCAGGCGCCCCCAAGAATAAGCTATTAATTAAGTTTGTTTGAGGGAGTCAAAGTTATATGTGGATTTTCATCTTGTGGGGTGCCAGTGCTTCTAACCCGGCACCTAGGTTTTCTAAATACAGCAGTTCCCACTTACCCACGGTAAGTCTGGAACTTATCCCCAGTGGACGCCTGGTACTGCAGACAGTACAGAGACATACACATACCATTTTTTCCTACACATCCACACCAATGATAAAGATTAGTTTATGCATTAGGCACAGTAAGAGATGAACACCAACAATAATAAAATAGAACAATTATAATAGCAATACTATGATAAAAGTTATGTGACTGGGGTCTCTCTCAAAATATCTTATTGTACTGTGTTCATCCTTCCCCTTCTGCTGACAATTTGAGATGATAAAATGGCTGCTAGATGAGATGGAGGGACGGGAATGACGTAGGCATTGTGACTTAGTGTTAGGCCACTACTGACCCTTTTGGCGATCGATAAGGGGATCTCTGCTTCTCGACTACGAGTTGATTGGGGTAAGTGAAGCCGTGGAAAGCAAAACCATGGAGAAGGCAGGACTGCTGTACCACCAATCCCCACTGACAACCACCAGGGGCTTCTTGAAAATTACCCATTCCAGCAAGCACTGGAACCAGGGAAAGTACAACGTGAACCTGGGACATTTCTGTACTCCTACATAGATGGCTGGGGACACTATTGTACAGACACACATCTATACACACACACACAGGTAAACAAGAATTAAGAGATTTAGAAACTGAAATGGAGTGATTTTCAAGATATCTTGTTAAGAAAAAACTCAAGGCACAAAAGACTATCATACGCTATCCTTTTGCATTAGAGAAAAGGTGAGCCTTTTTTTCCAAAAAGAAACGTAGCAAAGAGTGCTCCAACACTTATGTGAATATGTCACAAGGACAAAGCGGTCAGCCTGAAGAAGCTCTCATTCTGAGTATTAAAATCAACAATGATGGGAATGTATTAAAATACATTTAACAACAAAAAAATTCATGAGTCCATACTGAGTCTAAGTAGATGTGGATGGGGTGGGGAGAGAAGGGAGAGATTTTCTTTATAGAAGAATACCAATTAGGGTGCCTGCGTGGCTCAGTGAGTTAAAGCCTCGGCTTTCGGCTCAGGTCATGATCTCAGGGTCCAGGTCTCTGCTCAGCGGGGAGCCTGCTTGCTCCTCTCTCTCTGCCTGCCTCTCTGCCTGCCTGTGTTCTCGCTCTCTCTGTGTCAAATAAATAAATAAAATATTTAAAAAAAAGAATACCAATTAATAAATGTACAGAGAAAGAAAGAGAAAATTACCATTTAAAAACCACCAGGTAATAAGTTGGTGGACCAACTTAAAATTCTTGGACCAAGAATCATCCGTGCAGGGGTGAAAGATGACTAAGGAACAGGATGCAAAGAAATCTGACACTACCAGGGAGCCTGGGTGGCCCAGTTGGTTAAGCTTCTGCCTTCAGCTGTGCTCATAACCCTGGGCTCCTGGGCTGGAGCCCCGGGTGCAGGCTCCCTGCTCTGTGGGGAATCTGCTTGTCCCTCTCCAGCTGCCACTCCCCTGCCACTCATATTCTCTCTCTGTCCTTCTCAAATAAATAAATAAAATCTTAAAAAAAAAAAAAAAGAAATCTGACACCACCTTGAATAAGTGATCAAACGTGACATCACCAGTAATCAGGCACCTCCCAGCGTGATCCACTGACGAAGGCTACAAGCTCATCTACACCGTAGGCCTGCCAAAACACGCCAGCTGAATATAGTAAAGAAACAATTGGGCAAATCCAAGGTGAAGCCCATTCTGGGAAACAACTGGTCCAGACTCCTATACCATCAATGTCAAAAAAGACACAAAAAAACAGCTAAAGAATTCATGTAGATTAAAGGAAGCTAGAGACCTGAAAACTAGGTGCAATGCATTATCTCTGATTGGATCCTGGACATGGAAATAAAAATAATACAGGGATAATTGGGGAAATTTGAATACAGTCTGCATACTTGATAAGCATATTCACTATCCTTTTTCCTGAGTGTGAAAATTATATTGTGGTTATGTAGACAAATGTCCTTGTTCTTAGGGGACACAGTAATGTGTCTCAAGTGTCATCATATCTCCAAGTATCTTTCAAATAATTCAGAGGAAAAGAAGGATGAAGCAGATGTGGCCAAATGTTTAAGATTGGTGAATCTAGGGGTGCCTGGGTGGCTCAGTCGGTTAGGTATATGTCTTTGGCTCAGGTCACAATCCCAGGGTCCTGGATCAAACCCCACATTGGGCTCCCTGCTCAGTGGGAAGCCTGCTTCTCCTCCCTCTGTCTGCCACTCACCCTGCTTGTGTGCTCCCTCTGTCCAATAAATAAATGAAATCTTAAAAAAAAAGAGAAAAAGATGGGTGAATCTAGGGAAAAGTGTATGGGTGTTCACTGTTCTCACAATTTTTCTGTAGGGTGGAAATATTTCAAAATAAAAGTGTGGGAGGGTATTACATCAAAAATATTTCTGCAACTAAAGATTTACTAATGAAAGCCTTTTTATTTCAAACAGTTGCAATATATTTGGAAAGACACAAACCAGGATTAAGCAAAAGACAGAAGTTATACATACCAAAAAAAGACTGGTAGATATGACTATGTAAAAATGTAAATAAAACATCTCTACATCAAAAATGTAGAAATAAAAAACTGTCATAAACGGGAGGAAAACATAGAACAGGGGGAAAAAGGCTACTATCCTTGCTATATAAGCTCCTTCTTATAACTAAGAAAAAATTTAATATGCCCAAAAGAATGGGTGAATATACCCAAAAGGTATGAAGTAACACAATAAAGAAAAAATATGTAATAGCCAATATATATCTTTAAGTGGCCAATCTCTATAGTCATCAGAGGAATCTGAATTAGGGGCACCTGGGTGGCTCTGTTAGTTAAGTGTCTGGCTTCAATTCAGGTCATAATCTCAGGTCCTGGGATCAAGCACCTGCATTAGGCTCTGGGCTCAGCAGGGAGTCTGCTTCTCCCTCTGCCTCTCCCCCTCCCCCTACTCATGCTCGCTGTCTCTCTCTCTCTCTCTAATACATAAATAAAAATCTTTAAAAAATGATATGGGTATATTTGTACAGAAAATTGTTCATAATTTTCAATGAAGAGAATCAAGTTAAAAACAGCATAGCAAATATGGTCCTATTTTTGTATAAATATAATTACATATGCATAAAAAAAGCCTAGAGGGATAGTCTCCAAAATTTGCCTAAGTGGTTTTTTGGAAGAAGGTTATTATGGATGTTTTTCTCCTTCTTTTGATTTCTGTATTTTCTAAAGTGTTTACAATAAAAATATTGCTATTATAATTACAGTTTTATTTTTTTTAAGACTTATTTATTTATTTAACACAGAGAGAGATCACAAGTAGGCAGAGAGGCAAGCAAAGGGAGAGAGGAGGAAGCAGTTTCCGTACCATGCAGAGAGCCCGATACGGGACTTGATCCCAGGATCCTGAGATCATGAGGCTTTAACCCACGGAGCCACCCAGACGCCCAATTAGAATTTTCTTTAAAAACACAGATCTTTTGTAAAAGATCACGGATTAATATTCCCTACTATATCTCCTATCCCTGGAATAGTACCTGGCATGTGATAGGTGCATAAAAAATATTTGTGGAATGAATGAGTAAAAGAATCTGGCTCAACTCATGGATATGGTTGAAATTTATACTGTAAGGGCGCCTGGGTGGTTTAGTTGTTTAAGCCACTGCCTTCAGCTCAGGTCATGATCCTGGAATCCAGGGTTGGAGTCCCGCATCAGGCTTCCAACTCTGCGGGGAGTCTGCTTCTCCCTCTGACCTTCTCCCCTCTCATGCTCTCTCTCACTCTCTCTCTCTCAAATAAATAAAGTATTTTAAAAAAAGAAAAGAAAGAAATTTATACTGTAAAGTGAAATAAGCCAGGGACTTAGAGTCACAAGGCTAGGGTTTGAGTCCTCACTCCTGCTTTAGTCATGTGGCTCTGGTTACAAGCCCTGAATCTCTTAATTTCAGCTTCCCTATCTGAGATGGGGGGCAAAACCTATATCCCTTAGGAGCTTGTTATGAGAAATGATATAAATGAAATAGTTTGTAAAGTACAGAAGCCTACATGTGTATTAGGTATAATGTACAGCAGAACCTGGGAGGGTAGAGAGGTATCTCACATCAAGGAGGGGTCTAGACCATGTGGGTTTCATTGGAGAAGACTTCTTAGAAGATGTGAGATGTCAAAAGAGACAATGAGGGGCGCCTGGGTGGCTCAGTTGGTTGAGCGACTGCCTTGGGCTCAGGTCATGATCCCGGAGACCCAGGATCGAGTCCCACATCAGGCTCCCTGCTCGGTGGGAAGCCTGCTTCTCCCTCTCTCACTCTCCCTGCTTGTGTTCCCTCTCTGGCTGTGTTTCTCTCTGTCAAATAAATAAAATCTTAGAAAAAAAAAAAAGAGAGAGACAATGAATGTGGAAAGTATGCCAAAAAAAGTAGAGCTGTGACCAATGAACACCATTTGGAAGGGAAGACAAAGATACTCATTATAAGGGGCATGGAGGGGTGCCTGGTTGGCTCAGTAGTTAAGCCTCTGCCTCAGCTCAGGTCATGATCCTGGAGACCTGGGATCGAGCCCCACATCGGGCTCCCTGCTCTGCGGGAAGCCTGCTTCTCCCTCTCTCATTCCCTGTGCTTGTGTTCCCTCTCTGGCTGTGGTTCTCTCTCTTATTTGACAGATCTCCGGGATCCTGACCTGAGCTGAAGGCAGTCGCTCAACAAACTGAGCCACCCAGGTGCCCCAATAAATAAAATATTTTAAAAAAAAAGGAGCATGGATCCCAGGGGGGTCAGGGAGAAGGGCTTCCTTTGATTTCTGGGTGCAAGTAAGAAATCATGGCAGCTGCTGTCTGGTCAAGTCAGAAAGCTTCCTGGAGGAGGTGATCTGAATAATGGATGAAACCACATGTCTCCAGCACAACCCTTCAGGGCCCTGGTTGTGCCCTGTGGATGGTGGACAGGTGTCCGGTGAGAAAATGGAGGAACCACAGATGTAAAACTGTCTTCTTCTTTCTTGGGCCACAAAGCACAGCTGAACTGACACTCAGATGTCCCAATGCCTGCTCCAAACGAAACTGCAATGTGCACCCAAACTGATTATTATTTCTATGACATCACCAGTGCTTGTACTGATAATGCTTTGCCTAAGCATTATCAGTCCTTCATTGGTGAAATTATAATTAGTGAAAATTATAATTACAATTATAATAAATTATATTTAGTGAAAACTAGTAAAATTATCATTTCATTACATTATGGATGATAATGTAATGCAGTGAATCCAGCATAGTGAACTTGCAAGCGTATATGCCTTAAGGACTTCTGTATAGTGAAGATGACTATAATGTCGACAATGAAACTGTAACAAGGGACAAATGAGTATCTGTCAGGTGACTGGTGGCCTGGCCTGTCTTTTTTGCAGATTCTCAGAGAGAACTGAGCCATCGCCTTGGAAACTCTGATCAGTGACCTGGTAACACAAGAACTTACCCGGCTGCTTTTCTGGAAATCCAACAAAGCTTTCCACCCTCCAGCCTTGAGTTTTCTAATTTCTGGAACTCTTCCCTCTCTGAGTCCCTCAGCACAGATAATACCTTCTCATTCCCCATACCTGGATGAAGTTCCCTTCATATTCAAAGAAAAGCAGTGGCCACATGATGCTGATGATGGCGGGGAAGAGCTTCTTCAGAGGGGTCTGGAGAGACAGAGAGAGGAGCCAGAGCAGCATCTCCAGGAAGGCCTTGCTGCGACTGCCACCCCAGGTTCCCTCTCAAGGCTGGGCCCTCACCGGCAGGGTCTGGCCCACGGTGCTATGTGCCAAGGCCTGGATGTTGGCAGTCTTCTCCTTCACCTGCTCCACCAGCATCTGAACCTCCCTGAGGTTGTCTAGGAGAGGGGGAGGGCACCAGACATGAAAGGCCGGCTGTTCAGCTGTTCTTCTTGTTCCCCCCCGTGGTCCAGTCAGGACACGTGCCCCTATCCCTTCCTCAGAGCAGGGGCCTTAAGACCCGGAAAAATGACAGTTCCCTTGAGTCACTCCCCTGCCTCCATCTGCTCACCCCACCGCTCCCGTCTTCCCTCTCACCATCCAGGGTGAAAATGAAGACCACAGTGTCAATTTCTGTGAGGGACGGCAAGACAGAAGTCAGGAAGTCCTCTTGGGAGAAGGAGAACTGGGGACCCTGGGCACAAGAAGATGGAAGTCCCCCCCCCCATGAAGACCTCCAGCACATGGACCTGGAGATTGCAGAGGGCCCCAGAGGACCTCTCATACAGCATGTTTGTATAAGGATGAAAGAACTGAGGTTCAAGGAAATAAAATATTTTTCCCAAGATGATGCAGCAAGTTGAGGAAAGAGCACTGCATTGGAGCCAGCTTTAGCGAGAGAAGCCAGAGACTTCCACCCTCCCTGTGCTTTCCCAAAGCCTCCCGACTTCTAACCCATATTCCCTTCTCTAGACTGTCACCCTGTTATACTCCCCCCCCGTCTCCACTTCCCCTTACCTCCCACTCTCCGCACACCAGTCACCTTCACAACCTCCCCCATGTCCCATCATCCGCCCACCTGGTTGATGATCTCAGTCTTCTGGTTAAACATATCACTGTGATCACCAATGAGAAAGCCGCGGACATCTCGGAAGTCTGGAAAGTTTAAGGATAGGAAGAAAGGAGTGATGGGCTTTATAGGAAAGAAAGGTTCTAGGCTTGGGGGAACGTTAATGGGGCTTGAAGGAAAGTGGCTAGCGGGGCATAAGGCGAGGTGTCACACACATGGGAGGTCACACCTAAACTGGGCTGGGAGTTGAGGGACCAAGGCCTGAGTAGGGGTTCAAAGGAAGGAGTATTTGATTGAAATGCCTATTCAGATAGGACAGGATGGGCATCGAATGAGGAATCCCCGGGGGTTGGGGGGAGGAAATCGCTTCGCATTCAGGAGGAGCCAGGAAGAACATCTGGACTGGGGTCCCACCGGCACCAAAGGTGTGGATGCACTCCACTCCATCCATGATGGCAATGATACCAAGGGTCTGCCAGCCAACCAGGTACACTCGGCCTTTCTTCTCCAGGCTGAGAATGAGCCAGATGTCAGGATACGAGAGGAGAGATCGCAGTCAGAAAAGACCAGGGGTCAGAGAAAGATGCACACAGCCAAGCACAGGTGTAAACCAACAGAAAGGTTACCATGCCCCTCCACCATGCAGACCTGTTTCCCTCCCCATGTTAACCAGTCTTATAGTCTCTGCGGCTCTCAGGGCATTCCCTGTCCACGCCACCTCCCCCCTCCATGCCACTTCCCCCTTCCAAAGCCATTTCCACACACCTGGTGCTGGCTTGCTTTATCAGGGCAGCAATCTTAGGGCTTTGACTATAGGTCACCTGATGAGCCCGCTCAAATGTCCGCAGGATTTCTAGAAGGCACCTGGGAGAAAGGCCACCTGCTCCTGGGGTAGGCCCAGGGCCCCCTCAGAAAGCATGGGTACCCACCCCTGCCCAGGGGAAGGCACAATTCCCTTAAAACTAAGCTCTGCTGGTCCCTAGTGGAGGTGGAGTGAGTGCTGTCAGAACATATTACAGAGGACAGAAAGGACTTAAGGGAGCAAAACACAAAGAGTAGAGACGGGGCTCAGGACCTCAGGACGTCAAGAGAGCGGTGAGAGGAGGATGGGATCCCACTGGATGAGGAGATTAAGTGGGGATTCTGGAAACCAGGCCAGAGACCCCGGTAAGGGACATAGGCTCTCAGCAGAAGGAGCTCTTCCTGCACAACCTGAACCATCCCCAAGTCAAAGATTCTCCAAAACTAGGTCAGCTTTGGATGTCCCAGGTGGGCACCGAGATTAGTGGGA
>PITA01000169.1:53179-136325 GCA_004023965.1 Spilogale gracilis
AAAAAAAAAAAAAAAAAAAAAAGGACCCCAGGCCAGCTCTTTTCCCGCCCTTCTCTGCATCTGGACTTGCCATGCCCCAGCCTGCAGCGACCCCCTCCCTGCCTGACTCTGCCCTCTGATTCGTCCAGAGCCTCCCTACCTCTGAGAGGCTGCGATGCCCCGGTCCACAGTCTTATGAGCTGCCAGTAGCAGGGTTTCCAGTAGGATCTTGGTCGCGCTTCCTCCTTTCATCCGGGATGAGCCACTGAGTCCCTCGGGCTGAGGAGGTGATGACACCCAGGAGGGATTGGGAAATGAAGGAGGATCCTGGACTTCACTAATTAGTAGCAGCTGGACATGCGCTCTGGTTAGTGGCCCCTGGCACGGAGTCTGGTTAGTGATTCCTGGGTAAGCAGTGTGTTTAGAGGCCACTGGGCCTGCATTCGGCAGGACTGGGGGTGCCCAGGGTGCTATTAGGAGTGCTGGGTTGAGGGCTTCACTGAGAGAAGGAGGAAGAGGGTAAGGGTCACCTCTGGTCATTTCTACGTTACATTCAGGACTCTAAGGAGGAAGCCACAGTGATTGGGTAACCTTTAGCAGGACAAAAGGGATTTTTTTGGAGGGCGTTTTTGTTGTTGTTGTTGTTTTGCTTTGTTTTGTTTTTTAAGAAGTTTCTCCCCACCCAACCCTCCATTTCTTTAATCGCAGTTTGTCCATCTGAACACATTTCATGTCCTTTGGAGAGACCCAAGGACAGGAATGTAACACGACACACCAAGCGTGAAGAGATTATTGCAAAAAGAATGATCAAAGCGTGTCTGAAAAAAGATTAAAAGTAAACTACTGCAGACAGGAGAGATGAGCACCTGAGAGCTGAAAGATACAGACCTCACTGGGGTGGCTGTCTTCCCACCTCACAGAGGAAGAGCACAGATGTGCCTACCCCTGGCAGAGAACGCCACGGGCAGGGACTCGCCTCAGGCCCTTGTCAAGTCAAAGTGAGGGTGGACGATGCTCCAGAGAAAAACGGGGAGGAGCCCCCCCTCCCCAGGCTTGGAAGGCCCACCCACCTTTGCAGAGGATTAGAAAGGCAAAAGAATGAAACTGCATTCCATTATTTTAAAGCCTGTATTTGAAACTAAAATGTAAGAGAAACAGAAAGCAATTCACCATTCCATTCAATCCTCTACTCACAGATGCAAAAGAGACTCTTCAAACCTGAAACCTGCCCTAGGTGGGTGAGGTGTTTAATGATTGCGGATTTAGGAGACCAGGTCAGAATGGAAATACAACACCTTAAGGTGAACGAGGAAATGGGAGACTAGGATTTGCTTTAGGACATTTTAACTGACACACAATGCCAGCAATTCAGGCAAGATATAACAAAATCAGAGGCATCTGGGAGGTGGCAAGCATTTTTTAGGTGGGGGTGGGAGGATCCTACCCCAATTGCAGGATTGAGCACAAAAGCTTCCTGTTTCTCTTGCAGTTTCTGCATCCGCTCTGCTATTTGTCGGAATGTAGAACTCCAGTCTTCTATGGGGTCATTTCTGGGGCCCACAAAGAGAGAGGTGGGGGAGATTATGAGAATCCACAGGAAGGGCCTCAGATGGAAGTCAGGATCAAAGACCAGATTGGGACTGAGGTCTAACCTCAACATTCTCTTAGAGATGTGCTTTGGAACTCATAAGGGCACCGTGTCCCTGAACTCCAAGGACAAGGGTTAGTAAAATATTCAGCAATTTAATCCCAGAGAAAAGCCAACACTCAATTTTACAGCTCCAGCCTGAGATCAGAACTTTCTGGTATCCTGGTCCATGACCATGTCTCAGTGCCATGGGCCATACTACCCACAACTCTCTGTAAGCCCCTGGAGGAGTGCCTATCATCAGAATGTCAAAACCACCACTTTATTTTCAGTCTTAAGGTCCATCAGAAGCCCTTCCCACCCCTGGAAATATATTCTGGCCATCTCCCCAAATAGTGAACCCCTCACTACCTGGGGGAGGGACAACAGCTCCTGCTGAAGGAATACAAGCACAAGGTATGAAGCACAGCACCTTAACAGTTGGCAAATATTTCTCGAATAAATCAATCATGAACAAAACAATGTACTATGGGGAAAAGAAAACAGACCTGTTACCTCCTTAGGTGCAACCATGGAATTTCAAAGAATGGGAATCTTCTTTTTTTAATATTTTATTTATTTATTTGACAGAGAGATCACAAGTAGGCAGAGAGAGGAGGAAGCAGGCTCCCTGCTGAGCAAAGAGCCCAATTCAGGCCTCAATCCCAGAACCCTGAGATCATGACCTGAGCTGAAGGCAGAGGTTTAACCCACTGAGCCACCCAGGCGCCCGAGAATGGGAATCTTCTATGGTTGACCTCTCCTGGTCAGCTCTGCATACTCAGCTAATCACCTGCTGCGGCAGAAGCTCAGACAGTTCTCTCTGTATAAGGCCTTCCTAACCTCTCCTTATCATCCCATACCTGCAAAATGTCTACTGCTTCTTGAACTATTTTTCTATATTTTCAAATAAGTTCCACATATTACACGCCCATTCTGTAGTGTTTCCCATCATTTGTCCTCAAACTACTTCAGAAAGTCCCTAGAGACCTAACCAGAGCGAGGAGCCAGTGTTCGTTGTGAGGTTTGAAACTGAGATTCCCAAACTTGGCTAGTCATCAACATCACCTGGGGAGTTTTTTGGGTTTGTTTTGTTTTTTTTTTAAACTACCCATTTCTGGATACCACGCCCACCCTGAGAGCCAGCTTCGGGGGTTCTGGAGGGGAGCCCAAAAATCTGTATTTTTAAAATGCTTCCCAGACGACTCTGAAGATCAGCCAAGTTTGGGAGCCACTGATTTAAGGAACAACTGGAAGATCTCCACGCCTACATTGTTTGAAATCCTTCATTTCACTTAGTCACAGTGCCTGAAATTAGCATCCACTGCAGCAGATAGATTTTTGGTGAAGGAGAGTCCTCCATTAAAAGGAACAGGGTTAAAAGTAACTCAGATTCATTTATATCTTCACATGAATTACACTACAAGCCTGGAATCTGGGAGTTGAGAAAAGGACCTCAGAAAGCAACCAGCTGCCCCTCCCCCAAGACCACCACTGAATGTGCCTAGCTGCTCTTGAGGAATCAACAAGCCTTCCCTGGAACACTGTAGCGACAGGAAGCCTTCCGCTTCATCAAGAGCCCCGCTCCAATGGTTAAGTTAGTAGAGCTCCCCACAGCTGGCTGGGCACCAGTGTCTCCAGGGATGGTCTCAAAAAATAGATATTTCAGGGCCTCACCCCAAAGCGACAACATCAGAGCTCTCGCACAAGGGCCTAAGTATCTTGCTTTAATGCTCCTGAGGCTCAACATCCAGAGAACGACACCTGAGCACTATCGGTTTCATATGCTGACCTTCTCTGAGATCAAAGTGGCCATCTACCTAGAGAATAGGGTGGAGGTAATTGGGTGGCACAAAGCTCTCAAGAAAGGGGCACAGGATGGGGGTTTGAGTGGCTAGAGGGGGACCAAAGTGGTGCCTAGGATGACAAAGGAGAATGGGTGCTAAAATAAGGGAGCTGGGCAAAGGGGAATCAGAGGCCACTCAGCACCCACTGCTCCTTTGAAAAGAAGCTCGTCTTTGTGGTACACATTTTCCCAACCCTATTCTATCTTCTGGCCCCTGTTTTCCTTGTCTCTTCACTTCCTGTTTTGAATGTCTGCTTTCTGGAATTTTATGTGGCCTTTGTAAGCTTCCTTCAATACCTTCTGAAACAAGAGAATAAATCAACCAACTGGCCAAAACAAAAACAAAACAAAACAAAAAACCTACCTAAAACAAAAATCTTATAAGCTTAGGAACAGTCAGTATTTACTTTAATGTTCTGAGATATGGTGAATAAGACCATATCCACTGTGTCCTCCCCATTGTGGCTATACTGTAGATTTTGACAGGTTTCCTCACGGCCTCTGGAGTCTGGCTAGTCACTGCATTTCATTACGGTAAGCTCACCTGGCCATGTTCACGGGGTTGAAACCAACCAGGACTGGCAAGAAGACGGCTGGGTTGTCCATGCAGTAGTCCATCTGGCCTGCCACAAAGGGAGCCTGATGGTAGGGGGAGAAAAAGGGCATGATGAGAAGGAGCTACTCTAGTGTTGCCTGAGGCCCAGGAGCATCAGAATCCCCCAGAATTAGACATGTATAGTCCCAGGCGCAGGTAAGATTTACTGGCTCTGCATTGGAAGGGGACAGACCCAGGCTTGTATTTTTAACAAGTTCCCACAAGGAAATCCTCTGCATGGTAAAGTTTAAAAACTACTGAACTAAATTGTATGCCCCTTAATGTCAGTGTCCTGCCCTCCTTATGTGCCTCCTTCCACATCTAGCATTGCTGAACTTGTTTCTGCTTAGTGGGTTGTTAGAATCAGTATGCTACAGTGGTGAGATAAAATTGGGGTCACCAAGTTCAGTGCCTGGAATCTTGTTAAAATACAGATTCAGACTCAAGGTTTGACCCTTAAGATTTTGTATTACTAGCAAATCCTAGGAGATACTGATATTGCTATGCAAGGACTATACTTAAGCAGCAAAGGACTGGTCCAGGGGTCAGCTTTTTTTGTAAAGAGCAAAAGAGTAAATATTTTGGGCTTTAGGGGCCCTATAAACTCTGTGTAATACTCAACCCTACCATTGTAGCACGAAGCAGCCATAGATATTATGTAAACACAAATGGCTGTGTCTCAATAAAACTTTATTTACAAAAACAGGCAGTGGCACAACTGACTTGCCAGTGTAGTTTGCTGACCCTGGGACTAGTCCACCTACCTTGGTTGTTGAATGGATTGATACACAGGTATTCTGAAATAGGATCCCTTCCCTGCCATCCCACATTCATGCAGCTGGATCTCGATTTGTGAGAGTAAAATTGAAATTCCTTAAGTAAACGCTTTCTGTTTCCTAGCACCCACTTCATCAATCCATTTTCCATGTTATTCTGTTCCCACCCTCTTCCTCCCTATAAAACGGATCCACCCAGCCTGTCTTCACACTCACAGAGAGTCCCACTGAAATGCCAAAGACAATCACCCTCTTCTTCCCAGCGGCCACCTAGGAGAGGAGGATGGATGAGACAGTGCCACCAGGAGGATTCTAGGATGTGAACCTATTGAGTGGGGATGTCAGGGTCAGGACTGGGGCAGGGCATGGACTTTGGCTGGATGGGGACTTTTGTGTCCTTATGAGAAAGAACAGATAGAAGTGTCTGGTTGATTATCAGGGGAAAACACAGACCTTCTTCAGTTCTTCAATCCCATGCAGGGCACTATCTTCTGTCCCCTCCCTAGATGCCACCACAGACCTAAGAGGATAGACTCAAGGTCAGTGGCACTGGTTTGAAAGCAGAAGCCTACGGTATACTAGGGCAGAAAAGGGAATGTTTTAAGAGCAGGGAATGAAGGGAAAGCTATCATTGACTGAACACCTACTATTTGCTAAACACCATGATAGGTAGGGCTGAAAAACTCCAACATCTACAAGGGCCAGTCAGGTCACATGAGTATGTGAAGTGGGCCAAGTGTAAGGCAATAAGAAATGATGGGGACCAAAGCAAACTGGGCCAGTCTCCACCTGAAAGCCTTAAAATTACATTTCTAGAAAACACTATCCAGGCCAAAGAAAATACTCATAGGCCAACTTGAGCTTACCTGTCACCCCCTGCAATGAGGTAGGTGTAAAGAGGTTTCTGTCCAAGACCTTTCATCAGCTGGTTGAAGGAGACCTGTCGGGGGAGGAAGGAAATGAAGTAATGATGACAGTCAAAGGAGCGATTACGTTGGATTCTGACCCCTAGAGGGTAGAGGCTTTATAAAGTTTCCCTCAGGCCAGCGTTTAAGCCAATACTGCTCAGAATTTGGCACTTAAAATGCTACTTGCTGATGATGGACTTGGGGTACATGGGATGTAGAGACACGTGCAATAGACTGCTGGGGCTCAGGTGGGTTCTGAAGATACGGGGGCTCCATGGTGAGAGCTAGCTTTGAGAAGAGAGAGAGCCAGCCCTTAAGGGGGGCCTGAGGGTCACCTGAGAAGGCAGAGGGAGGAAAATCATGGATCAGGGTACTCACCGACATGAGAAATGCCATCCTGCCAGAGGTGCCCCCTCCACTCAGCACTACCAGCCCCCCATCAGGCTCCTGAGAAAGAAAAACTGCCTATGTCACCAGGGCCTCTCTCAGGTTGGGGAAGCACATTCTTTCTTTGTCAGCAGCAGAAGAACAACTGGGGAGACTTCTTAACCCTCCTTTTATAACAAAACGGGACAGAAAGAACCCTGGATTGGAGAATGAAACTTTAGTCTGACTCCCAGCTCTGGTTTAGGTACTTTTTCAAACCCTTACTCATTCCAGAAAGGACTGAGAGCAGCATTGTCATCAACCAATCACTCAATTAAAAAAACAGCACTACCCAGCAATTATTAGCTGGATGTATTTGGGCAAGCTACTGTGATTATCCTTTGTTTTTCTATCTGGAAAAAAAAATGGAGACAATCACACTAATTTTACAGGTTTTTGCAAAGGTAATGAGTGTGAAAGCACAATGTCAATTTTAGAGTATGATGCAGATAATAGTTATTATAATTACTGTTGATTAATAAGATGACAATATAGATCCCAGAGGAAGGACTAGGAGAAAGGAGAGCAAAATGAGAAGTGGAAGCCAAGAAAAGAGACAGGTGGAGGGAAGAGAAGTTAGGAGGGGAAGAGATGGAAAGTCTGTACCTTCAGCACTTCCTGAACTTTGCCAGCCACTTGTACCATGGTGGTCAGAATTGATTCACTATATAGTCGCTGTAGGGAACAGGTGGGAATCAGAAGCCAAGAAAAGGATAGTGGATTTGGGGGAGGGGCAGGAATGAATGGTGTGGTGGAAGGGCTCTCAGGTCTCAAGCACTAAAGACCATTGGTATGGAGTTGGCATCTTTATTTTCAGCATCCAGGGGATGGGTCTGGGTCACCTGGTACGTGGGCATGACTTGCCCCTCCTCCTGGAAGATCTCAGCATCACATTGTCCCAGCAGTCGAACAATTTGCTCAGCATCTGCTTTGTCCAGGTCCTGGGTCAGTGGGTTTGACTTCTCTGTGATTGGCAGGGCTGCCTCATACCCAGACAACTAGACGGAAGGGGCCACAAGGATACAGACAGGGAGCCAAAGTCTCATTCATGCCTGCTGATCTAGAGGTGGGAGTGGCAGCAGGCACAAGGTCTGGACACACACACACACACACACACACACACACACACACACCATCCAAGCGTCCAAGCATTTAGCCTGCTCTTGGTACTCTGGGCCTAATAGGGAAGGTCGGGAAGGAAGATGGGAAGGAGGACAGGGAGAATAGAAACCCAGGGTGGAGGGAAGTCCAGATGAGAAATGATTCTAGGAATCAGTGCTGAAGACCAACATGGAGAAGGGGGTCTCACCTCCCACTTGCCAGGCTCTGGGGTCTCAATCACGTGTTGAAACCGTTTTGTGCCCGGCATGGTAGTATGCTGTGAACACCCTGTCGTGCCTGCGTCTTCAGCCACACAAACCCTTCTGTCACACTAACTCTGCTTCCAGCTGGCAGGGTCTTATCTGAGCCACAGTGATGATTAACCCAAGTACCCTGGCCTCTCTGAGCACCACCCTCTCTGAGTACCTCTTCCTGCACCCTTTCCTAGTCAGTTGGCTCCCAGTCCTCTTAGCACCCCAGAGAAGCTCCAGGGGTTCCTCTTTCCTCTTGGCTTGCATGCAGACTGCCCAGCCTCTGCTTTGCCCCTGAAGGGGGAAACCTGGTTATTTTTAACCTTTGGACACAATGACCTCTTCTCTGGAGAGCCTGGAGCTTGGAAGTGCAGGATAATACCCGGCCTCAGGACAGTGAGAATCCCTGAGCAAGAGTGCTCTGGGACCAGGACGCATCAGGAGGCCAGAGATCATGGTCCTCAGGGACAGCCGAGGTCAGAGGACCTGAGCCATGGCTTGATCACATGCCCAGAACACACAGTCCTCCCTGCCCCTCTTGTTCCATTTCACTCTTTCACTCTTTCTCAGAGGGAAGGTAACAGAAGCTTTGAAACCCCAGGAGGGCACATGCTGAACTGAATATTACAGAGAAAAAGTGCCACAGAAATAGAAATGCTGCAATGAGAATTAGAAACCAAAGTATTGCCCTAAATACAATATTAGCCAACACTTATTTACACTGAACAATGCACTTTTCACATATATTATCTCATTGAGTACATTAACACTAAGAAGACCATACTGATACCCTCATTTTTCAGATGGTGAAACTGAGGCTCAGACAAGTTAGGTCACTGCTAAAGATCACACAGTTGACAGAATGGGGACTCACACCAGGTTGTTACTCCAAATCTCATGAAATAACTTAAGAATTTATATGTTTGTTAAATGAATGAAGGAACTAACAGACTGGTGCAAATTAATGATAATCTCTCACTCACAGAGCATCATAAGATTAACACATTCCCCAATATTTTCTCATTGGATCGTGCCAACAGCCCTATGAGGTTCAGGACGCTCTGATTTTAGGAAACCTGACACTTGGATGACCAATTTCTCCACTCCATGCAGTAAGTGGCAACGCTAAGAACCATAGGTTGCTGCTCTTTAGATTTCCCCCCTATAAACCCAGCAGTCTTAATCGCTGTGTCTCCAGCTCTTCACATGCCCAGACACGTAGGTGACGCTCAATAAATATTTGCTTAATAAATTAAAGAATGAATGAGAGCGAAGAGAATCAATATCGGATTATGAACGGGGAAGAGATTTAAAACCTGACGCAGTCTACAAGTAGGAGATTGTTAAAACAATTATCTCGCCACTCTGTTCTCTCCCGCCGGGGAGGTGGAATTCCTCCTCCCAACTTGTTTAATTCCACCCGGGGAGGGAGGGGAGGAGCCCTCCCAGGTGCAGGAGACCCTCGCACCCGCGCCTCTCCCTACGCCCCCGCAGGCTCCTCGGACAGAGCGGGGATCAGAGGCAAGGGGACCCGGGAGGCCGCCAATGGGAGTGTCGTGGGAGGAGCCCCGGGAGAACCGGGTTGGGGGAGGGGGGTGAGGGGGATGACGGCGGCGAGAACCCCAGCGGGGCGGGGCGGGCAGGCACGTCCCGGTCGGGCTGCGGCGGAGCGAGCGGGGCCAGCTCTGCAGAAGGCGGCCGCTGGCTGGCCGGGACGGTCACATCCCGCTGCAGGGGCCGGCGGAGCAGCCGCACTGCCTCCCGCACCCGGACTCCGGCCAGCGGCCAGGCCGCGCCGGCACCGCCCCCTGCTCAGGGACAGACTACGCTGCCCGTGCGAGCTCTGGGGGCCCCGCAGCCCCGCGGCCCGCTCCAGCTACGCCTTCGCCTGCCCTCTGCCCGCAGCTGGGTCCCGCGCTGCCCGCCGCGCCAGGCCCGCGCCGGGATGGGGTAGGGGCAGCGCCACAGAGTCGGGCGATGGGCCGCCCTCTAGGCACCGAGCAGCCCCCCGAGGCCTGACCGTGACCGACTGCGAGGACCGGCGGAGGTGGGTGTGGGCCGGGCAGAGCCGAGCACCGGGGACGCCCGGGTGATGCGGGGGCAGGGAAGGCGTGGGGAGAAGGGGCGCTCCGGGGCTGCTGTGGGCGGTGGGGAGCCGCGGAGAGCTGCTGCCACCCCTGTGTTCTGGGCAGTCCTTGACAGCGCCCCCCACCCATAACTCCTGCCACCTTCAGGAGCCCCGCCTGGATGTCAAGCGGATGCCCCAGTGCCTCCCAACGGACTCGGTGGGGACCATGGCTTCGCTGTTACCCCTCTCCCCATATTTAAGCCCTACGGTCCTCCTGCTGGTCAGTTGTGACCTGGGCTTTGTGCGAGCAGGTGAGTAAAGGGATGATAGTGGGGTTAGGCAGAGCTAGTCCCTAAATGGAACCTGTTAACGTGTCCCCTCTGGCACCCACAGACCGGCCTCCCTCTCCTGTGAATGTGACAGTCACTCACCTCAGAGCCAACTCGGCCACTGTGTCCTGGGACGTCCCAGAAGGCAACATCGTCATTGGCTACTCCATTTCCCAGCAAGTATGAATCACCCTTGGGCTCCCTCAACCTGTGTCCTTGGACCTTCAGTTACCCCTACCCGGGACCAAAGCTCCCCTCCCAGTGGTGGTGGAATCTGGGAGCTGGTGTTCCCTGCCTCAAGTTGCCCTTTTCATCCTACTCCGTGGAGTGCTTGGATGTTCAAGAGTCCTGGGACTGGTGTAACACTGCCCTCCTGTCCCATCATCTCCCCGCAGCGGCAGAATGGCCCTGGGCAGCGTGTGATCCGGGAGGTGAACACGACCACGCGCGCCTGTGCCCTCTGGGGCCTGGCTGAAGACAGCGACTACACAGTGCAGGTCAGGAGCATCGGCCTTCGGGGAGAGAGCCCCCCGGGGCCTCGGGTGCACTTCCGAACTCTCAAGGGTTCTGACCGGCTACCCTCAAACAGCTCAAGCCCAGGTGAGGGTCTCAGCTATTCTCCATTCCCGAAAGCTTTGGATTCTCTGGCTTTTTACCTGGCCTTTAGCCTCTTGTTTACTTCCCCCAAACAAGCCACAGTCTAGCTTAGATGAAGAAAAGGATGACTTAATTCATCATACTGCCAAGAAACAAGGAAAAAGGTTGGCAGGGGACTGAGTATAAACAGGCTGATAATGAATCCTTTGGGAGAAGGGCTTTTAAGCTTCCTTTTACCCAATCTCAGTTTCCAGCCACAGCAGCTTGAGTGAATACTCACCTGCAACCTTCCTGCCTACCTGCCCACCATCAGCTTCCTACCAGGGGCAACCCTGGCCCCAGATCTCCGTCCTTATCTGTCTGCATAGAAGAGCTCTGTGGCCACCCCCCATAACCTGGAGTCTATCTCCTTTTCAGGCGACATCACAGTGGAGGGTCTGGATGGAGAGCGACCACTGCAGACAGGGGAAGTGGTCATCATTGTGGTGGTGTTGCTCATGTGGGCCGGTGAGTGAGCAGCTGGACCGGGACCGGGGCTTGGGGGAGTGGGGCTCAGTGAAGGTGGGAGGTGGTGAAGGCTGTCAGGAGAAAAGGCAGGGAGGGAAATGGAAAGGGGAGATGCTTAGTTGAGGCGGATGAACAGAAGTTTGAGGAGAGGAAGGTTAAGAGGGAAGTGCTTGCACATGAGAACCACGCATTCAAGGGATTTCTTCTCAGATTTTCTAGAAACTGTGTGGGTATCTCACTGCCCTTCAAGGCTGTGAGTGGGGAGGTCAAGATCAAGGTGCAGATTGTATTGTTGTGTTTCAGCTGTAATTGGGCTATTCTGCCGTCAGTATGATATCATCAAGGACAACGACTCCAACAACAACCCCAAGGAGAAGGGGAAGGGGCCGGAACAGAGTCCTCAGGGAAGGCCAGTGGGGACAAGACAGGTGATGTGGGGCCAGTGAGGGAGGGAATGTGATTTTGCTTCTAGAAGCACTCAGGGAAAGGGAGAAGGCCAAAGAGGGGCAGGAAAAGAGGAGAAATGGATATTCGATATGGAGGAGGCTCTTACCTTCCTGACAGGAGAGACTCAAGCCATTTTTTTTTTTTAACAGAAAAAGTCACCATCCATCAACACCATCGATGTATGAGTGAAGAAACAGAACTAGAAAACAGATGCACTAACAACCTGGGGATGGGATAGGGTCAGGGATAGCCTCAGATGGGATCTGCCCAAGACTGAAGGATCCCATCGTCTCCTAGAGGGTAATGACACTCCCACAATCTCAGGCCTGGTACCCATCCTCTTTCCACTGTGAGCAGGGCCAGAAGGTAGGTCTCTTAGGACCTGTGCCCCTGGACCTAGGGAATGGCTATCAGATGGGATATGTCCTTCCATCCCCCAGGTCCAGGGGAGAGACACTTAATCAGCCGTATCCCACTAGGTCCCAAATGGGGCCCCCATTTCAGCTGCATCAGGACTCTTGGCATCCCCAGCTACCCCCACATCTTGCCTCTGGGTCTCAGAGAGGGGTGTTTCTTTGGGTATTCCCCCTCCCCCAGCAATTCAAAGGAATTGTCTGGGTCTGGAGGCAGACGCTGCACTGCACTACTCCAATGTCTTCCACGGAGCCTCAGGTGCTCCCCCTCTCACCTGGTAGCCCCTCCAGCTGCTGGTGACCTCACCCCTTGGACATTTTTCCAATAAAGGTTCTTGGACAAACTGGAGCTGACTGTATGGGATACTGTATAGTATGCTGAAGACACTTCCCCCTTGTCTCTCCCCTGACCACAAGGGCCTCTCACACCGCAACCGAGTCAACAGGATAACTCTCATTATTTTCAGGTTTTTTATTTGGTTCTGTAGCCTGGAATGGGTAGGGAGAGGCCAGAAATGGGTATAGAAAACTAGAGCCCTGGTTCCTTTTGTTTTGTTCAGTGAAAAGGGGAAGAAAAGAGAGGGGAGGGATATAAATTCTCCTGCACTGGTGGAAACGAAGGTCATACCACATGAGAGGGGCCGGTAACCCTGTTACGTTCACTGCCCACATTGACACCCAAGCTCTTCACCACATATTCATCCCCGACTCCTGCATCAGCCTTGAGTTAATTTCCAGAAAAGAACTGAACAGTGTCTTGGGACAAACGAAAGAGCAGCTACACTAATGGATTCTTCAGTGCCACGTGCTCCTATACTGTGCATTCCCATACCTATTCTTCCCTGCCCTCACTTTTCCTTTTGTCTCTATCCGTCTCTGTCTCTGTTCATTCGGTTGAAGTCAATAATAATTGTAAAGTGTAAATGAGTTTATATTCACTCTCTGCCACTATATCCAGAGGAGGATTATGGAAATAAAACTGAGGGGTTGGAACGCCCCTGTCAAAAGACTTATACTTTGGGCTCCAGGGCTATTGTTTCCTGTGAAAACAGAGGCTTTCCTCTACTGTTTCCTAAATTCCAAGGGTGGGGGGATGGTGCCAGCAAGAGAAATACCTCTTGACTTTTGCAACCACTGTGGGGGAAAGGCTGCAGAACCCAGAATCTGTCTGGACATCATATGCTCTACTTTCTGGAGAATTATATGTCTTTTCAACCTCGGATCTTTCCAGAGGAAGCGTAGTAACAGCTCTCCTTTTCTGCATCTCAGTCTCTCTGGCATGTTACAAAAATTTAGACCAATAATTCTGAAAGGGACCCTAATCCAAACAGATCATGAAGTCAGTATCCTATCTACTTAAGCTCCAAGCCCAGGTATCACAAGACTTAACCTTCCCCTATCAGGTGAGCCAAGTTCTGATTTGCCCTCTGCCTTGAACCACAAAAGCATCCAGATCTGGGCAGCAGTCCAATTCTGAAGTAGTACCTCTCACTGGCCACTGGTTCTGAAATACTCAGTATCTCAGACTCTGGACACTTCGTTTCTTGGGATGGAAGTGGGACGCGGTATTGAAGCATGGCGTGGAGATAGGAAGCTAGGAGTTCAGAATGTTAAGGCTGTTTAAATGCATCAGCTCTGGGTTCAATCCCAGTGACATCCTTTACTGACTGTTAGTTTGGATAAGCGACCCCTCTAATTCTGAGTCTCCTGGTGTGTAAGATGGGACTAATAATGCCATCCCATTTAAAAGGTGTCTTTGAGATTAAATGAGATAATAATGCATCTACAACCCTTTGCACAGTACCCGGCAGCCGCATACAGCGTATTCAGTTAGCTATCGTTATTAGCTTTGTGATATCCCGTGCAAATCATATAGTCTATTTGGGTTCAATCCCGCCCGCTGCAAAACGTATGAAAGCAAACGCGCTGCCTTCCTCCAGGGTTGTGAGGATTAAAAGAAGCATTCTGCCACACTTTACTCACATCAGGGCGCGAGAAAGACCGCGATTACGTAGGACCTCGAGTTTGCTGAGAGCTTATGGGCGTGGCTTGAGCTTGGGTTTGCAAGCAACGACAGGATTGGTTGAGGAGAGGATTCGATTCCTCTCGGGGTCCCGCCCTAGACCTCACTGCGTCTGCGCACGTTCTGTTTGCTTCACCCCGAAGCTACGTGGTGACCTTGCGAAGTGTGTTGCGCTCTGGTCGCATTTGCGTCAGCGGCAGTCGCTGCGGCTGCGTGGCGGGTTGTCCAGGTAACCACGGGAGTGTCGCTGACTGGTGGCATCTGAGAGACAGGTGTTCGTCATGCAGTTGAAGCACCTGAGGACCCTGCTGAGCCCTCAGGTGAGGAGTTCCGTGCCTCTTCCCTCCGCCGCCCGCCTTAACGTTCCAAGAAAAGTGGGGGAACTGAAATTTCATGATGTTGAGCGCCTACTGTATGCGAAAGACTGAAGGCTCTAGCGGTGGTGGGACTAGGCTCGGTCGATAGTGTGCAGTAGTGGAGACGGAACGCTAATCTCGGTAGCTTTCATTCCGTTTCATTTGACATCAGTTGTGTACGAGGCCCCGTGCGGGGCGCACAAGTAAACAACGAACGTAAGTCTGCACCCAAATAAACAAGCGCTTTAGGTACAAGCCACGAAGACGAGTGCAGAAGACCTCACGTTCGTTCTGATGATGAAGATCTCAGATTCAGAAAAGGCTGGGCATTGGGGGAGGAACCATGCTAAAGAAAGGCTGGGCTTTGGAGCTAGGAGACCAGCATTCAAGTCTTAGTGCCAGCTTTACCTTAAATAAATGACCCAATCTCGCTGACTTTAGCCCTCGTCACTCAATCTCCTGAGCGCTCATCCAACCACTTCAGTTGGAAAATGGGAGTAATAATAATAGTAACCTGAGGGGGGTTGGAGGAAGAGTTAAAGAAAGTAATGTACACATAGGCCATTGCGAACTGAAAAGCAGTGTAAAAACCGATAGACAGGGGAGGAGAAGATTCAGAATTCTAAGGAGAGACTCATACAAACCTAGTTAATAGTGCCATAAGCGAATGTTTCATAGGTAGCAAGACAGGATAAGTAGTTAGGATTCTGATTTGTGGAGTCATACATGGATTTAAATCTTGGTTCAGTCCCTTACAAACTGTATGTAAATTTCAGTAAATTACTTAACATTTCTGAACCTCAGGTTCCCCATTTGTAAAATATGCATAATAATGGCATCTGTCTCAGTGTTATGAAGTAAAAGGAGAATGCATATGGAGCACTTATCAAAATGCCTAGTCTATGGTAAGATCTTATTGAAGGTTAGCTTTTATTATTTTATTCCCTACCCCATTTAATCCTCAGGACAGTGCTGTGAGGAATGAGGAAGGCTTCACAGAGGATGTGGCATTAGGAGAGTAGAGGGGAAGTAGAACAAAAGAGAGATGTGGTCCTTGCTCAGTAAACTGCCCCTGAAACTGTAATTTAAAATTCCTTTACCCTAATGGAATAATTGGAAGTGAGAATCTCCTTCATTCTTTCAAAATAAGATGTCACGATGCAGGGAAGGGCAAACGTCCAGAACTGACAAAATGATGAAGGAAGATGAGGAGCCCTCAGCCCTTCAAACCTAATTTAATCAAGTGGTGGAAGGTGGTAAAGGTGGTAGTGTGGCTATTTTCTGACTCTGAGGATTTTGATGGAGGAAAATAAAAAGGCTTTTTTTTTTAAACCTTTGACTTTGGAGGTAGATGGGTTAGGGTGCAAAGTAACAGTTTGAAACCAGAGCTCTAGAGCCCAAATAATTAATCACACAAAGCAAAAGCTAAATGTTTTATTTCAAGGAGGGAAGTCCTTAGTGCAGAACCATTGAGGACCAGGTGGTGGACAGACATGGAAAATAATAATTAATTCACTGGGAGACGATCATTTCTAAATTGGACTTCTGAGCAATGCATAGTTTGGGGGGGGATAAGAAAAATAAGCAAGTGGCATTTTCATCCTAAGTCTCAACTATGATTGTCTTACTCCCCATTCTGGAACTTTCAGTATCTCTCCCTTTCCTACCAAATAAGCCCAAACTCCTTGAACAAATTTCAAAGATCTTTCTTTTTTTTTTAAATTTTTTTTTAAGATTTTATTTATTTATTTAACAGAGAGAAACACAGCGAGAGAGGGAACACAAGCAAGGGAAGTGAAAGAGGGAGAAGCAGGCTTCCCGCCTAGCAGGGAGCCCGATGTGGGGCTCGATCCTGGGTCTCCAGGATCATGACCTGAGCCTAAGGCAGACGCTCAATGACTGAGCCACCCAGGCGCCCCTAAATTACTATTTCTTGATGAGACTTTCCTTTGCTCATGTCATTCCTTCTACTTCAGATAATTCTCCCCATTTAACTACATCCATTCTTCAAAGCTTAAAGTTGGTCATTTAAACATAAGTGATCTCGGGCTTCTCCAACTATTACCGTGTTTTGTACATGCCTTTCTAATGGGATTTTCCTGTTTTTGCATCATGTTATTATCCTGGGGCAGGGACCATATTTGCCCTTTCTCTCCCTCTCAGCCCCTGGTTACATGCCTTTCTCCATAAGGTATTAAAAAAATAATTGAATGAATGGCTAAAGACCAGAACCTATTTAAACACTTCTCAGACCATTTGAACTTATTTCATTCGCAGTCCTGTGATGTAAAGGAGCAAGGCCATTGCAGGGGCACATTGGTACAGTTGATTCTGCGTGTCACCTCTTAATGTATTTGCATGATGGCTTTCTAAAGCATGTTGTTCTCCTGGTCCAGGGTTTTATAGCCTTGGAGACCAGGATACATCTCTTTGTTTTAAGGACTATGATGAGGAAGATTGACCAAAGTCACACTAGAGCTAAAGGAACTAGAAATGCTTTTGTCATTCTGGGCAAACACCTGGGTGTATTTTTGCCCTCTGCAGGATGGAGCTGCAAAGGTGACCTGCATGGCTTGGTCCCAGAACAATGCCAAGTTTGCTGTCTGCACAGTGGACCGAGTGGTGTTGCTATACGATGAGCATGGAGAGCGGAGAGATAAATTCTCCACCAAACCAGCTGACATGAAGGTGAAGAGAGTAGCGTGTGTCCTTAACCTGTTCATGGGGTCTTATGAATTTGGAAAACTTCCTAACCAAATTCCCCACCATCGGCGAAAGAAATGGCCTGCCCTTTCTCTTACCTCAGGATAAATCCCTTGAGCTCATTAGTCACACGCTCACCTTTTCTTCTATTTTTTTCGTCCACATGTACTCATTACTTCTTTCTCTTTTCTTTTTTTTTTTTTTAACTCTTAGTATGGCAGGAAGAGCTATATGGTGAAGGGCATGGCTTTTTCTCCTGATTCCACTAAAATTGCCATAGGACAGACCGACAACATCATCTATGTGTACAAGATTGGAGAAGATTGGTGAGGATAGAGGCTGGGGAGTGGGGTAACCTAGAAAAGAAGGGGAAGGCAGGAAGAAATGCGTCACTGGGGAAGGGGGAATAGCGAAGATGATGGTTGGGGCTGGGACACAGAAGGCAAAGGCCTTCCAGAGTCTGTTGCTGCTTCCCTACCTTTGCCTGCCCCATGTGTTCTGTGATCCCATCCCTGGTTGAATCAACCTAAGGTCAACATGAGGACCTGTGAGATTCTGGGGAGCCCTCGGTGATAGAGCATCTTTGTTCCAAAGCTACTCGGGCTCCATTTAATGCCTCTTCTCAGGGCTCCTGCGGAATTGTAGGAAACACTGTGGAGGAAGGTGCAGGGAACATATCTGCTCTTTCTTCCCTTCCCCCAGCATCACATGTGGCAGTTTATTTATGAAAGTGTTTTTAATATGCTTTCCCTCATTTTATTTGACAGGGGTGACAAGAAAGTCATCTGTAACAAATTCATCCAGACGGTAAAGTTCAGACCTGTCTCTGGGAGATTAGGATGAGCAAACATATATCAATATATCTATTCATAAATGTAACCAGGAGTTGCATTTTTTAACATGTGAATCTGGCCTTTCCAACTACAAGGATGGTGCTGCTGGCTGCTCATCCTCATTGCTTCCCTCCTTGAACCCGGCTGTGTCCTCTCCTCCACTGTAGGCGACTGGGGAGGGGGGTGGCATGTGGCGGGGGGTTCAGTTTGTTATAAATATGTTAGCCTACATGGACAGGGTTATCCTTTTCATGATTTTCTCCTTACAGAGTGCTGTCACTTGTCTGCAGTGGCCAGCAGAGCACATCATTGTCTTTGGACTGGCTGAAGGGAAGGTAAAGGAGGAACAGAAACACAGGAGAGGTTGTGGGTGGGGTAATGGTTTTGGAGAGAGAAATAGGGTTAAATATCTCCCTTAGGGTCAAGTTATATATTGGGGGAGAAAACAGAAGGGCCAGTTTTTTGATATTTCTTTTTCTTTCCATAGGATCTGAGTAGGATTGAAAGTAGCCTAACTAGATTTATAACCATTTTCCCGTTTTCAGGTTCGTTTAGCAAACACTAAAACTAATAAATCATCTACCATCTATGGGACAGATTCCTACGTGGTATCACTGACAACAAAGTGAGTAAGGAAGAGCAGCATCCCAAGAGCTGGGAGATGTAGGAAGAAGTGGTGGGGATGTCGGACCTGGGAGACTATAATATGGAAGATGGGGAGGATGCTAGCAGAGAGCCCAGGTAGGGTAATGTTTGACAGAGAAGGGGGATTTCTTGGTGAGACAGGATAAACTTTTTCCTCCTCTTCCCCTTTTTTTAGTTGCTCTGGGAAAGGAATTCTCTCTGGTCATGCAGATGGCACCATCGTTAGGTATTTCTTTGATGATGAAGGCTCTGGAGAGTCACAGGTATGACTACAGGATGCCGTGGGAAGGGGGTAAAGAAACCCAAGATCCCTGTTGGAGGAGGTTGAACATTAAGATTGAGGTGCTGGGGGAGGCGGCTAGAGGAAAGAGAGCGGGGGGGTGGAGGTACATTTAGATGCAGCCACAGAGATAATTTGTATTCAGGAGGCCAGAACTTAGTAATTGTGGGCAAGGAGGAATCAAGTGAAAAGGATTCTGAGAGTAAGGGAAAGTGAAAATTATTCTCATCTATGTAAAAAGTGTATTTATGTGTATAAAGTCATAGAAAAAGTTATTTTTTTCTCAAGAGGGAAAAGGGAAAAGGTGGGGGGATAAAAGGAATGTTCTTGTTTTACTTTATACAATTGTCCATTTAGTTTGAATAATGTACATTAAGAATTACTTGTATAGGGGCACTTGGCTGCCTCAGTTGGTGGATCATGTGATTCTTTTTTATTTTATTTTTTAAAATGTTTTATTTATTTACTCTAGGAGAGAGAGAGAGTGAGAGAACACAAGCAGAGGGGAGGGGCAGAGAGAGAAACAGACTCCCCACTGAGTAGGGAGCCTGCTGCAGGACTCAGTCCCAGGACCTCTGAACTGGAGTCAGAGACTTAACTGACTGAGTCACCCAGGCGCCCTGGATCATGTGATTCTTGATCTCAGGATTGTGAGTTCTGGTGTCACATTGGGTGTAGAGACTACTTAAATAACTAAAACTTTTAAAAAAAAAAGTAGGGTGCCTGGGTGGCTCAGTGGGTTAAAACCTCTGCTTTTGGCTCAGGTCATGATCTTGGGGTCCAGGGATCGAGCCCACATTGGGCTCTGGATCTCTGCTCAGTGGGGAGCCTGCTTCCTCCTCTCTCTCTGCCTGCCTCTCTGCTTACTTGTGATCTCTTGCTCTGTCAAATAAATAAAAATCTTAAAAAAAAAAAAAAAAGTAATCCCTTTATGCCTGGGTGACTTTCTCCAAACTAGGAAAAATCCGACCTGATCCTAAAGCACTCGCCCCTGAAACTAGAGAATCTTCTCTTCCATTTTGACTCCAACCCAAAAATATGACATTAAAGGCAGGAAAGAGAAATTCTCACTTTATTAGAAGCCAAAGAGACCAAAAAAAGAAATTACTCATGTATTAATTAAATTTATTTCTCCTAAAAAGAAAGAGTCGATGCTCCCTGTGGACCTACCCAGTGCTAGTTAATGTGTAGGATATCTCCCTTTAGGGGCCTTATAGGTATTTACTAAAGAACTCCAACATACAAGTATTTTGAGGTTTCCTCTTTGGCACAATGTCAGTAAGTGTGTGTGTGTATGAGTATAAATATATGTGTGTAAGAGTATAAAACAGAGTTTGTGAAGTCCTCCAGATTAGGTTGTGTTGGGGTGGGTAAATTTTGGGAGGAAGATTTATACAGAGTATAAATTTTTCCTAGAAAGGAAAAATTCCTGGCGGGAGCTGTTGGAGTCGAAGTGATTAAAGCCCTCTACTTCTGTCTTAGGGGAAGTTGGTTAACCACCCATGCCCACCCTATGCCTTGGCTTGGGCGACCAACAGCATCGTGGCTGCCGGCTGTGATCGGAGAATTGTAGCCTATGGAAAAGAAGGCCACGTGCTACAAACTTTTGATTACAGCCGTGACCCTCAGGAGCGGGAGTTCACCACAGCTGCCGCAAGTCCTGGGGGCCAGTCTGTTGTGTTGGGAAGTTATGACAGGTGGGTCCCTTTCCGTGTGTATCTTCTGCCTACATTCCCTGTGTACACCTTGCTCTAGCCCAGTTATTTTCCACCAGAGTGGAAGACTGGATGAGAATCAAGTGTACGTTGAAAGAGATCCTTGGATTTTAATCCACACACTTCCCTTTTCCTGTTCCCACCATCCATTGGCACTCTGGCAGTTCCAGAATACACCAAGATTTTGTGTCTTTGTGCCTCTCCCTGAGACTCCACAGTGGAATTCATCTCCACGCTCTTTGTATTACCATTGCCTCTTTTCAGACCCCTGGCTTAGTGTTTGTGACATTATATCACGCTTTGGTGTTTGTAGCTAGCTGGCTAAATTGAAACACCCTTGAGAAGAGGGCCTAGTCATTTTTTAAAAAATATCCAGTGCCTAAATTAGCATCTAGTACATAATATGTGCTTAAATGTTTGGCAAATGAATGAATGGAGAAGTGGATGGATGATGGGACAGTAAATAAACAGCTAGGGCCCAGATCCCCTCACGTCAGCTTTGTCAGCCCTGTCTTTATATCTACTTCAGTCTCATGTGGGTCTCTTTCTTCCTTTTTCTCTGTTTCTTTTTCCTTATTTCTCTCTTGCTAACAGCTCATTTTTTTTTCACCAGCCATGATCTCCTTTTGTTTTCTCCACTCCTATCACTCTCACCCCATTTTACTTTTGGCTTGATTTTCCCAACTTCCTTCCTTTGAACCTTTTTGTCCTCTCCTATGAGATTCCCTAGCTTGTGTATTCTTTCACTTCCTTTCTTCTCTAATATAGCAAGTCTCATTTCTTCTGTTACCTACCCACTTCCGCTCTTTTGCTCAGCCTCTATCTCTTCTAAAAGCCACCTGCTTACTTTCAGACTTCGGGTGCTCAACTGGAGCCCTCGAAGAAGCATCTGGGAAGAGGCAAAGCCCAAGGAGATTGCCAACTTATATACCGTCACTGCCTTGGCCTGGAAACGGGACGGCTCACGACTCTGTGCGGTGTGTTTTACTAGTAATCCCTTTCTGCCTGGGCGACTTTCCCCAAACTAGGAAAAATCCAGCCTTATCCTAAAGCACTCTCCCTGAAACTAGAGAATCTCCTCTTTCCTTTTGACTCCAACTTAAAAATATGACATTAAAGGCAGGAAAGAGAAATTTGCACTTTACTGGAAGCCAAAAGAGACAAGAATTCCGTAGGCAGGGCTGATTTCTCTCTTTCATCCCGACACTATCCTTGAGTCCTATGAGTGCCACCTCTTTCCATCTGGTACTTCCAAAAACTGCCAGCCCTTTTACTGCCAACTCCTCTCTAGATTCTGGAACCTAGGTTTTGAGGGTGTCTCTAGATATCCTTCCCATGACTGTTAGCTTTGATGCTGCCGCTTTCCCTTCTAGGGCACACTCTGTGGTGGAGTGGAACAGTTTGACTGCTGCCTCCGGAGAAGCATTTACAAGAATAAGTTTGAGTTGACATATGTGGGACCTAGCCAGGTAAGCAGCTGATCGCCTGCTGCACCGAGATCTCGCCAGTGCTCATTCGGCTTTCTGGACGCAGCCACAGTGTCGAATTGAACCCCTGGCAGAGCTGTTCTGGAGAACAGAGTGTATTGGGCAACTCTTTGGCAACTTTCTTGCTGTATTACTTCCAGTTTATTGTAAGAAAAGATTTAAACATGAGATTTAGGGGGTATAGAGATCGCCACCTACATCTTCCTGGTTTAAAACTTTCTTACGTGGGGTGCCTGGGTGGCTCAGTAACTTAAGTGCCAGACTCTTGGTTTCAGCTCAGGTCATCATCTCAGGCTTATGAGATCAAGCCCCGCATGGGGCTCCATACTGGGCATGGAGTCTGCTTAAAATTCTCTCTCTCCCTCTCCTTCTGCCCAACCCATAGCTCCATCCCTTTCTAAAAAAACAAAAAACAAAAAACGGAAAAAGCTTTACTACCTATTTGCTGTTAACTGGGGAGTTTAGGATTAGCAGGTGCATAACATTGCTTTAGGGCCTCTGTGCTCACTGTGTATGACATTGCAAGGTAATGTCTTAGTTCCTGAGCCCACTTTTCTCTATTCTCTACCTCTGTCCTTTTTTCCTTCCATTTATTATTCACTGATTCCTTCATTCGTTTTTTCTCTTTTTTTAAACTTTGTTTACTAATTTGAGAGAGAATGTGCGTGTACAGGAAGGGGCAGAGGGAGAGGGAGCACTCAGATGTGGAACTCAGTGCAGGGCTCGATCCCAAGACCTCAAGAACATGACCTGAACCGAAGGCAGAGGCTTAACCAGCTAAGCCACCCAGTGCCCCCTCTTTTTTTTTTTTAAGATTTTATTTTTAGGGGCACCTGGGTGGCTCAGAGGGTTAAGCCTCTGCCTTTGGCTCAGGTCATGATCCCAGGTACCTGGGATTGAGCCCCACATCAGGTTCTCTGCTCAGCAGGGAGCCTACCCCCAGCCTCTTTCTCTGCCTGCCTCTCTGCCTATTTATGATCTCTCTGTCAAATAAATAAATAAAATCTTTAAAAAAATATTTTATTTTTAAATAATCTCTACATAACTGAGATGAGTTGCATGCTCCTCTGACTGAGTCAGCCAGGCACCCCCATTCTTTCATTTTTCTATCCATTCTGTATGCATGAGCACTGTTAGGTACTGACAATACAAAGATAATTATCTGTATTGTATTGTCCCTTAATCAAGAAGATCATTCTGGCAAAGAGACAGGTATATGACATGACAGTGTAGTACACCATGATTAAAGCCATCACAGAGATTTTCACAAGAGGTACAGGAATATAAAGAGAGTGATTAGTTTTATCCCATATGTATTATGACCATCAAAAGAGATAATCTTTGAAAGCATTTCATAAATAGTAAAGAACTAACATGAATGTGAGGTGTCATTTTTGCCAGCAACAGCCTAGGCTAGGTGAGGAAACAAGATATTAGCTTTGTTTAACACTGTGGAGGTGGGCAAGGGGCACAGCATGTTCACCCCTCTTTTGGGTTGGGGGAAGCCTCAGGGAGCTCAGACTTGTACCTTACCCAGGTGATTGTGAAGAACCTGTCATCGGGGACCCGAGTGGTACTTAAGTCACACTATGGCTATGAGGTGGAAGAGGTGAAAATCCTGGGAAAGGAACGTTACCTGGTGGCCCACACGTCAGACACGCTGCTGCTGGGGGACCTGAACACTAATCGCCTTAGTGAGGTAGGAAGCACAAATGGAAGGGCAGGGAATGGAGCATCGTGAGTTGCTACTTCAGGGGAGCCTGGGTCCCCAAGGGGGAAGATCTCTGAGGAAAGCTCTGATGTGCTGGCGTTGGAGACCTGGTGGACCTGCGAGTGAGACCCCGGAAGTTTAGAATCCTGGAATGGGAAGCCCCACTGTTGGCCTGTTTTTATACCATCTCTCAGAAGCCTCGAAGCCTCGAAGCCTAGGGCAGAATGTGACACAGCAGCGCTTTTGTGCAACATCAGAGCCTTCCTAAGCTCGATCTCTCTGCCTCCTGCCCTCTCCTTTCAGCGTTGCCTTGGATACTTGTCCATTGTTCCTTATGTCCTTCCCTCCTTTACAGGTAGCTTGGCAGGGATCTGGTGGCAATGAGAAGTATTTCTTTGAAAATGAAAATGTGAGTAGAGCTTGATTAACCATCACCATCTCAGTAAACCTCCTAGCTAGGAGAAAGCAGATGAAGAAAGGAGGGTGAGACAGGCAGAGGAACAGAATAAAGAGAAAAATGGGAGTCACTTTGCACTAATAGGACACCTCCCTCTACTGCTGTTGACCATGCAGACTTCTTGGTGCAGACTTCCCACCACGTGACAGTGCCCTCCATCCCCAGGTGTGCATGATCTTCAATGCTGGAGAGCTAACCCTCGTGGAATATGGGAGTAATGATAGCCTGGGTTCTGTACGGACTGAATTCATGAACCCCCACCTCATCAGGTAACCCTACAAGGTTCTCTAAATTTCTGAAACCTAAAAGAATTCCTTTTTAACTTCTAACTCTTGTATCCTCAAGATTAATCTAAAAACTTCATCCCACATGGTACTTCGGGGCCCTTGATAAACGTCCTGATGGCCCACGCCCATTCTGCCTTACCTGCCCCTTCACGTTTCAGTGTCCGTATTAATGAGAGGCGTCAACGAGGAATGGAAGACAATAAGAAATTGGCTTATCTTGTTGATATTAAGACTATTGCTATAGGTAAGACTCTCTCATAATTCTGATAACAAAACAGATGTTTGTAGTGTGCTTCCCCATCACAGGATTGTGTACAGTGGAGAATCCAGGAATCTGAGAGGCACCAGGTGAATGTATGGTGCTGCTCTTACAGAGGATATGGGAAATGTTCAGATCCATGTGTGCGAGTGTGTACCTATAGATACAGACCCACTGTTACATATATCAGCTTGTCTGTATAATTATTCATGTTCTCTAGGCATGTGTCTTAGGGCTGGAAATTGTGAATCGTAGAGTGAAACCATCAGTAGATTTATGAATTTTCCTCTTTAGATGTAGGGCATAGGATAATAGACTATTGGAACTGGAAGGGGACTTATTTTCTGTAGAGTTTGTCATTAGTAGCCAGTGATGACAAACTATTTGAATTTCACAAGTGTTTGCATAAATATATAAATCTTATTTTATATATTAATATTTAACTCTGGGGATGCCTGGGTGGTTCATTTGGTTAAGTGCCTGCTTTTGGCTCAGGTCATGATCCCGGAGTACCGGGATTGAGCCCCGCATCAGGCTCCCTGCTGGGCGGGAAGCCTGCTTCTCCCTCTCTCACTCCCCTGGCTTGTGTTCCCTCTCTAGCTGTGTTTCTCTCTGTCAAATAAATAAATAAAATCTTAAAAAAAAATAGTACCTATCTTAGACTAATGTCTGGCACATAATAAGCACTTAATAAATGTTAGCTATTAATAATATTATTATTTCTTGTGTACCCATACCTAGTTCTGTCATGTCCTCACCTTTCATTATATTTACTTTGGATCTTTTTTCTCTTTTCTTACTGAGGGACATTTAAGGTCTTGGTCTTTCACCATTTCCAGTGTCTTGGTTCTCTAAAGTTTACACCTAGAGCGGAACTGCTGAATCATAGACAAGATACATCTGCAATTTCACTGAATCTTTCCAAATTTCTCTCCAAAGAGAGTGTATCAATTTACATTCCCACCAGCAGTTAGAGGTCCCCGTGTTCTGCATACTGTCCAGTACCTGAAATAGCTTGACTTCATAACTTGGCTCAGTCTGACGTATGTGAAATAATGTCTCATCATATTACTTTTTGTTGTGGTTCATTTGTTTATTGGCTGTTTGGATTTCTTCTTCTGAATATTGCCAGTTCTTATCCCTTGCCTATTTTTTAAATCAGGCTGTCTTTTCCTTCCTGACTTGATGGAGTTCTGTTTTTGTGCGTATCTAGCCTTTGATGGTCATTTGTACTGTGGATATTTTGTCTCAGCCTCTTTTAGCAATCAGACATTTCTAATTTTAATGTAGTTCATTTAATCACTTTTTAAGAAATAGTTTGTGATTTTTCAGGTCTCTAAGAAGTTTCCCTGGGGTGCCTGTCTGGCTCAGTTAGAGGTGCCTGTGACTCTTGATCTCAGGATCGTGAATTTGAGTCCCAAGTTGGGTGTAGAGATTACTTCAATAAATAAAACTTTAAAAAAGTTTCCTACTCCCTCCTATATTTTAATATTTTTAAATTTTGCTTGTCACCTGGAATTAATTTTTGTGCATAATGTGGGTGTGGCTTTTTATTTTTTCCATGTTTAACCATTTATTGGAAATCCATTCTGTACTCACTAATTTGTGTTGTCACCTCTTATAAATCAAGTTTCCAAATGCATATGGGTCTGTTCTTAAGATGTGTTTACAGTTCATGAATTTTGTATTTCACATCAGATTGTTGAGCTGTAATGGAAATAATATAGTCTGGTGGCCCATGTTCCAGTGGCAGTAATGAGCTCTGAGACTTTGGACAAGTCATCCCACTCCACAGGCATCATCTTCAATAGTATATAAAATAACAGAGTTCTTCTCTTAACCTTTTTTGGTTTCCGACCCCTTTGAGTATTAATGAAAATCATAGATCCTTCCCCAAAAGAATATAGATAAACATATAATTTTGTATATAATTTCAGGGTGTTCACAGAAATTTAGGGTCCCCACAGCTCTAGTATTTTATGATTCTTCTCATAAATTGAGACATTAAAACATGGCTTTATCATTTTACTTTTTTTTTTTTAAGATTTTATGTATTTGGCAGAGAGAAAAACAGCTGGAGAGGGAACACAAGTCAGAGAGGGAGAAGCAGGCCTCCCGCTGAGTGGGGAGCCTGATGTGGGGCTTGATCCCAGGACTCTGGGATCATGACCTGAGCTGAAGGCAGATGCTTAACGACTAAGCCACCCAGGTGCCCCTATAACGTTACTTTTTTTTTTTTTAAGATTTTATTTATTTAACAGAGATCGATCACAGGCAGGCAGAGAGGCAGGCAGAGGAAGAAGAGGAAGCAGGCTCCCCGCTGAGCAGAGAGCCCAATTCGGGCCTCGATCCCAGGACCCTAAGATCATGACCTGAGCTGAAGGCAGAGGCCCTAACCCACTGAGCCACCCAGGAGCCCTCATGTTACTTTTTAATTAAAGGAAATTTCATTTTTAAGTTGGTCTTCCCAGTTGTAGACATTAGCTGGCATTTGGTCTTTAGCTTTAGCACCTATAACGGAGGTAGGGCATTGTGCCTTGGTAATGTATACAAATGAAAGTTGTGAATGGGCTGTGTTCAGGAGACTCCCTGAAAGCATCCTAGCCAGTCCTGAGTGGTCTGTCCTAAGTGTGGTCATATCTTATATTGTCCTCAAAATTCACACCAAACTAAAATACCCTCGGCATACTCAGCCTAACTTTAATCAGAGGTTCCTTCTGTTTTGTCTGTGTGCCTTCTGCACTGTTTGCCCCTTGGGGCTCTTACATCTTAGGCACTCAAAGTGCAGGTAATTCCTTGCAGCAAATATGTTCTTTGAGGTCATTTAATCCATCAGTTTTCTCTCATGAATGTGCTGGAATAGGGGTTCTTCCTTAATATGCTCAGTGCTGCCTTCCGGAGGATTTTGTGAGTAGCGGAAGCCAGTTGCCTTGATCTGATCTGCTGTGAGACAACTCTAAGAATCCCAGAGAGGAATATCATTTCTTTTTTTTTTTTTAATATTTTATTTATTTATTGAGAGAGACTGCGTGAGAGAGAGCATGAGAGGGGAGAAGGTCAGAGGCAGATTCCCCGCGAAGCTTGGAGCCCGATGCGGGACTTGATCTTGGGACTCCAGGATCATGACCTGAGCTGCAGGCAGTGGCTTAACCAACTTAGCCACCCAGGTGCCCCAGGAATCTCATTCTTGATGGATCTAGACCTTTCGAGTTAACTACAGAGTTAAAGCCTCCACAATTTTGGTGGAAATCTAGTATTGTAAGCATCTTTGCAAAATTATGTTGTATTCCTCATACTCTAGACTGATACAATATTCTTAAAGCCCAACAGATGATTGAAGGCAAGACTTTTGCAGGCTGCCTTGTGCCCTGTATAGAATACATGGAATCTGTCCTCTTAACCCTGTCTCCTTTACTTTGTAGTGGATCTGATCGGTGGCTACAACATTGGCACCATCAGCCATGAGAGCCGTGTGGATTGGCTGGAACTTAATGAAACGGGACACAAGCTTCTCTTTAGGGACCGGAAACTTCGTGTAAGGAGGGTTACTGAGGCCTTAGCCATTGAGTAGTCCACAGAGGCTGTGGTACTCCCTGCTACCAGGGATTGCGGGGGTCAGGATGGTACAAATTTCTTGGTGCACTATTGCCATTAACATAGCAAAAGGCACAGCAGAATCAACATTGTTTCTGTTATCATAGCCCATCCTGTGTTGCCCTTACGGAGATGGTGTCATGATGGTACCAAAGTCCAAGGGGGAGTTTGCAAGCTGGTTTTTCTTTTACCATTCACAAGTCTGTGCCCTCGTGCAACTGCCTCAGCCCTGCATGCCTGGCTGGCCTTTCCCCACACCTGTCGCAATGTTCCTCAGCTACACTTACCTGATAGCATTAGAGTTGGCTCGAGGACAGTCTCCTCCGAATCCTTTTTTGACTCTGATCTCAATATGGTATCACCCAAGAGCTCAGCCTCAAGGACAGAAATCACTATCTGGTGATTTTTCATTTCATTTTCATTGTGATGTGAAAGCCATATCACAAATTTCCAGATCATTTAATGTGCCTGGTGGCCTTACTTTTGTAATCCTGTCTGGCAACTCTGGCCCAGAATTACTCTAAGAACGGAAGTTTGACCTTCACCTAACTTAAATTTCTGAGTGTATCTCTTTGCTCACTTGGTCATCTCTTACTGGCCAGAGTCAGGATATAACAAGTCAACATAAACTTCAAGTGTCGCAGGTTAATAAGCTTTGAAATTCAGCATCTGCCTGACTGGTGAGTCAGTTTGCCAGATTTCACCATTAAAGAAATGGTCAGTATCAGAAGCCACCCCATAGCCCCTTGTAATTGTGCTGTGTCCTTCTTCCTTCTTCAGTTACATCTATATGATATTGAAAGCTGCTCTAAGACAATGATCCTCAACTTCTGCTCCTACGTGCAGTGGGTCCCAGGAAGCGATGTGCTGGTAGCTCAGAACCGAAACAACTTGTGTGTGTGGTACAACATTGAGGCACCTGAGAGAGTCACTACATCCTCTATTCGGGTATGTCGGTGCCAGGGTACCTCAGACATAGTGGCAAACTGATCGGTTAGGGCCTGAGAAAGCTCCAAAGGTTATTTGGTTTTCTCTGGCCCACCACCCATCACCTCTGTGATAGAGTTGGCAAGTAAAGCTTAGATCCTTCCCCACAGTGGGCTAGGCCCCAGAACCATCCTTGTTCAGATTCCTGACATTGTATTAGGTCCTCTCTATTACAGTGGCCTTGGGAATTCACCGGGTCATAATGAGTTCTCTTAAGCTGGAAGAGTCCCCAAGCAGGGGCAGTTCTGTATCAGTTCCTGGGTGTGGATTCTCTGTTGTAAGCTGTTCAGAGCTCTCTTTTTTTTTTTTTTTTAATCAGACTGAAGATCAGACATTCCTATCCTCCCAGCATCACGTACATTCCAGTGACCTTCCAAAATCCGGGAGGAACCCGTGAAAACTAGAGGCCCCTGTGCTAGGCTAGGATGACTGGTATGGGTACAGAGAGAGCATGTGATGCTTTCTTTTTGCCTTTTTTCTACATCTCTTCTTTTCCTCCTTTCTTGCCTCATTTTAGGCTAATTAAGTTTGGGGCTTGGGAGTTGTTTTGTCCTTTTTTAAACACCATTTTTCACATTTTTTCTTTGGAGGTTATACATTGGATTCCTATAGTGGTTACCTTTGGAAGTTTACCATATCCTTAAATTGAATAGTCTCCATTATTTAGAATCTGACCCCTGGCGAATGATACAAGGACCTTAATTTTGATTACCTACCCTTTGCCATTGTCCAGTATTTTTTTAAAGATTTTATTTATTTATGTGATAGAAACACAATCAGAGAGGGAACACAAGCAGGGAGAGTGATAGAGGGAGAAGCAGGCCTCCCGCTGAGCAGGGAGCCCAACATGGGGCTCAATCCCGGGACTCTGGGATCGTGACCTGAGCCGAAGGCAGACGCCCAACAACTGAGCCACCCAGGTGCCCCTGTCCAGTATTTTGTTACCCCCAAGTGATATAGTATTCTTTTCCACAGCCAGAATTTGATGACACTTACATCAAGGTGCCAGTTTCTATGTTCATTTTTCCTTTTTGCGTTGCTGATCTTCCCTCTGGAGTTATCTCCTTGAAAGAAAGTGTTTTGAAGATAAATGCTCAGTTTCTGAAAATTACTGACATGAAATTATCTAAGAATGTTTTTATTTGGCCTTTTCTTGAAAGATACTCAGACTCCATACCCAATTCTAGTTTGATGGTTTTTCTTAGTCTTTCGTAAATATTGTCATCTCATTGACTGACTTCCTTAGTTCTGAACTGTTTGTTAACAGCCTCTTGTATTGTCTGGTTGCTTTTTTAAAAAAAATATTTATTTGAGAGAGCAGGGGGAGGGGCAGAGAGAGAAAAGCAGACTCCCTCCTGAGCAGGGAGGGAAGGGGGGGTCAGTCCCATAACTCTGGGATCATGACCTGAGCCTAAGACATGATTACTGGACTGAGCCACCCAGGCAACCCTGTCTTTCCTAAGTCTTCTTTTTCTTTAGCATTCTAAAGCTTCACTACAATATGTCTGCATAGAAATGTCCTTTCACACTTCTCGTGGTTGCTGTATATGCGTGCATGTGTTTGGGGGGAGGCACATCTGCGAGGACACACCGTTTCTCAGCCATGAGCTCTTGAAATGTTGCTCCTTCTCTCGAACACTCTAGTCTTACCCTCAGAACTCTAATTAGGTATGTGTTCCGTTTCTTGTCCTGTCTTTGTGCCTCTATAACGTCTTATTCTTTCTTTCTCCTTCTCGCTCCATGCTACATTCTGGGTAATTCCTTAAGAAACATCTTGCAAGGGGCACTTGGGTGGCTCGGCCGTTAAGCGTCTACCTTTGGCTCAGGTTATTATCTGGGGTCCTGGGATTGAGCCCTGCATGCTTCGGGTTCCCTGCTCAGTGGGAGGCCTGCTTCTCCCTCTCCCTCTCCCTCTCCCCTTGCCTATTTCCCTCTCTTTCAAAGAAATAAAAAAAATTTTTTTTAATTATTTAAAAAAACCAGCCATCTTGCAAATCATTTCACCATTGTCTCATCTGCTACCGAAACCACCCACTGAGTTTTTTTACTTCAAATATTGAATTTTTCATATGGTTTTATTTGGTTCTTTTTCCATTCAGCCTGGTTATTTTTTCTAGTATATGTGCTGCCGAAGCGAGTACAACCTGGCTATTTTTGATAGTCTCTTGTTTCTTGCTTAATTTTTCATTCTATCTTTTAGGTCTTTAAACATTTTATACTTCTTTTATATTCCATAACTGTTTTTTTCATAACTGTTATTTTTTTTAAAGATTTTTTAAAAATTTATTTGACAGAGAGAAACACAGCCAGAGAGGGAACACAAGCAGCGGGAATGAGAGAGGGAGGAGGAGGCTTCCCGCCAAGCAGGGAGCCCGATGTGGGACTCGATCCGGGGACTCCAGGATCGTGACCTGAGCTGAAGGCAGAGGCTTAACCACTGGGCCACCCAGGCGCCCCATAACTGTTTGTTGTTTTTGTTTTTGTTTTTTTTAAAAGATCTTATTTGCCACAGAGAGAGTGAGCACAAGCAGGGGGAGAGGCAGGCAGAGGGAGAAGCAGACTCCCTGCCAAGCAGGGATCCCAGACGTTGGGCTCAATCCCAGGACCCCGAGTCTATGACCTGAGCCAAAGGCAGACATTTAACTGACTGAGCCACCCAGGTGCCCCCATAACTGTTATTTTTAATATTGGAAATCCTTGGAGGTCCAGTAGTGCTGTAGTTATTGTTTACTGCTTTATGGTGGTTAACTTACATTTTGGAATTCTTTTTTTTTTTTAAAGATTTTATTTATTTGACAGAGAGATCACAAATAGGCAGAGAGGCAGGCAGAGAATGAGGGGGAAGCAGGCTCCCCGGTGAGCAGAGAGCCCGATGCAACGCGGGGACTCAGTCCCAGGACCCCGAAATCATGACCTGAGCCGAAGGCAGAGGCTTAACCCTCTGAGCCACTCAGGCGCCCTTGATAGCCTTTTTTTACTGGGGTTCATGTTACATATAATCTTTTTAGAATCTCAAGGGCCTAACATGGGCATATTTTCCCCCAGAAATGATTAGTGTTTGCTTTTGCAGGAATCAGGCTTATTAATGACTTCTGTTCCTTTTTCTGAAGAGAGGATCCCAGATTTCATGACTGATGGATTCTCAGAATCGCCCCCTCATCCTGGTGGGGGACCCCTGGTTTATTCACCCACTACTGTGTGTGCCATCAGGGCCACTATAACCTTTCCATTTGCTTCCCTGTTTTTTCCTGCTCAGGTTTAGCTTATAGGCTTTTCTCTTCTTTCTCCCTTTTTTTCTTTTCTTCCCTTCCTTCCATTTCTTCCCTTCCTTCCCTCTCTACCACTTTTCCTTCCCTCCCTCCTGCCTTTCCATCCCCCCTTCTAACTCACTCACTTACTTACTTACTTCCTGTGGGAGACTAGGACGTATGCATAGTCATTTTTTTTTTAAAGATTTTATTTATTGCACAGAGAGAAACACCCCTAGAGAGGGAACACAAGCAGGGAGAGTGAGAGAGGGAGAAGCAGGCTTTCTGCTGAATGGGGAGCCTGATGTGGGGCTCGAACCCGGATCTCTGGGATCATGACCTGAGCCAAAGGCAGCTGCTTAACGACTAAACCACCCAGGTGCCCCTCCATAATGATTTCTTCAGGTGAAATCTGCAATGGATGCATTAAAAAGTACATCCCAGGTTGAAGTGATATTTTCACAGGACTCAAACTGGAAGCAGAAGTGGTAGCACACTTTGTCAATTTACCTGCAGGCATTAGTGTGGGCTCTGAGTGTACTTTAACCTGAGGGCATTAGCATAGATAAGGACTTCTTACCTGCCTGAAGGAAACTAAATGTTAGGCAAACAAGGGCCGCTGTAATTCCTTCAGTGTGTAAGTGCTGGGTTTGGGTAAGGGTGGATCTGCGCTGCAACTGAGTCCATGGAAACACTAACCTGGAATCCGGGTGGGGTGGCGGGGATTGAAATTTTACAGGGTGATGTGGTAGGTCTGGAGCGGGGCGGGGGGAAGACCGAGGTGATGGTGACCGAAGGTGTGACTACAGTTGCCTACACGCTGGACGAGGGCCTGATCGAGTTTGGAACAGCCATTGATGACGGCAACTACACCCGGTGAGGGACTGGGCTGATAACCCAGTGAGGTGGTGGGAGAGGCCGTTCTGAGGCTGGAGGACCTGGGATGGGCTGGACAACTGGCCACGTCGCCCCCTGCCCCATCACCAGTATTCCTCTGCATCCTGCTGCCCAGGATTGTTGCTTTTCTTCCTTCTCTCCTCAGGGCCACGGCCTTCTTGGAGACTCTGGAAATGACCCCAGAAACAGAGGCAATGTGGAAAACCTTGAGCAAACTGGCGCTCGAGGCAAGGCAGCTCCACATCGCAGAGAGGTGAGGCAGACCGGAAATGAGGTGCCCAGTAGCTAGGAGGGATGGCCAGGGGGCATTTCCGGGGGGGGGTGCTCTTCCCAGTGCGAAGGCACCACTTCCCCCACCATTACAACCAGTGTTTTAGAACCCTTCCAGGTACTTATTCCAAACATTCTTCCATCCCAGGTTATGAGTTTTCTTGCTTTTGCTTCCTCTTCTAATAAGTAGGTGCCTCTTCAGAGTTTTAACACTCATACCCTCCAATCTGTGTGTTGTGTATTTTCAAATGTGGCATAGGAATGTAGTTAGTAGGACAGACTGGGGACTTCAGACTCTTTTGAGTTATCTGGCTCCATTACCAGCTTGTATAACCCTAGGTTGAGTGAACCTTTCCACGCCTTGATTTCTTGATTTCCTCTCTGTAAAATGGGAGTAATAATAGAATTTACCTCCTGGGGTGGTAAAGAAGAATCATGCGGGCAGTGAAGAAAGTGGGAGAATTCTAAGTGCCTAGTGACTGTCACTGCTCCTGTTTTGCCAGGAGTTCTCTTGGATTCCTCCTTTCCCATGCCCCCACAGCTAGACGACCAGCTTGTCCTAGGGCCCTGACCCAGCGTCTTTAGTGCCTGTCCTGAAGCTCTTACTGTCCAGCCTACAACAGACCACTCCTCTACCTGCAGTGTCACAAAAACCTCTTAGTCTCACTGATAACTGCTCTTACACACCTACCATCCATTCATCCCATAATAGCTGAGATCATTTTTTAAACCATGAATCAGATTATGTTTTTTTTTTTGCTCAGAACCTTCCAGTAGTTTACTGTTCTACTTAATATAAGATCCATAGTCCTTGCCCTGTCCTAAGGCCCTACAATATCTGGCCTCTGCTTCTTGCATGTACCAATACCTACTTGTCCATTAGTCTCCAGCCACAATGGCATCCTTTGGGCCCTTTGAGCATCACAGACTCACTCCAGCCATGGCACCTTACAGGCACTATTCACCTTTTCCCCTTCTTGTGGGACTGATGTTTTCTTGTATTGAGGTCTTGCAAAAATATCAGCTTCTCAGATAGGCCTTCTCTGACTACCAACTTAACTAATCCCCTCTGTTACTGTTCATATGTACTATCACACTATTTTATTTTACTTTTCTTTCTCAGAAGTGTCTTTGTTTCCTTACTAAATATTTGTTTCCACTAGAAAGTAAGCTCCCTGACAGCAAGGCCTCATCTGTCTTGTCCCCTGTGTCTCTAGTGGCAGAAAGTGCCTGGCATATAATCGATGCTCACTAGCTGTCTACAGAGTCAGTGAATTCGTGGAGATCCTATAGTAATACCACTGTTACTGTGATTGCTTCCATATTATAGGTGCTTTTCTGCTTTGGGCCATGTTGCAAAAGCTCGATTCCTGCATGAGACCAATGAGATTGCAGATCAAGTGTCTCGGGAATATGCAAGTATTATCCTCCTGAATTATTCAGTCTCTCAAGCTGAGATTTCTCTTCACGCTCAGCCCCATGATCCCTGACTTTCCAGCCATGGCTCGTATGCTCTGTTCTGCCCACCCCACCTCCACCTTCAAGTCAGAGCACTCTGGAATGGGAGTAATAATAGAATTTACCTCCTGGGGTGCCGGGCCTCATCCTCTAAGCCCCATGAAGGTGTTCAGCTTTCCAATCTTTTAGCTTCCTCGTCTCTGTGACCTTCCTGACTAAGCTTACACAGACGGAATGGCTCCAGCACTGACAGAATAACCAGAACCTTCTTCCTCTGCACAGGGTGGAGAAGGAACGGACTTTTACCAGGTCCGAGCACGCCTAGCCATGCTGGAGAAAAACTACAAGCTGGCTGAAATGATCTTCTTGGAACAGGTGATGGGAGGAGAGGGACCCGATTGAAGAGGGGAGCAGGGTCTGAGGGAGGAAAGAGCCCTGAGGGAGAGCTTTTAGAAAGGTTTATTCAGGGTGCCTGGGTGGCTCAGTTGGTTAAGCGACTGCCTTCAGCTCAGGTCATGATCCCGGAGACCCAGGATCAAGTCCCAATCGGGCTCCCTGCTTGGCGGGAAGCCTGCTTCTCCCTCTCTCACTCCCCCTGCTTGTGTTCCTGCTCTGGCTGTGTTTCTCTCTGTCAAATAAATAAATAAATAGATCTTAAAAAAAAAAAAAAAGAAAGGTTTATGCAGCCAACATCCCTCCTTCCTTCCCCCTCTGCGTTAGTCCTTACAGTTCTTTCTTTCATGAGCTGTCTGCTGCTTCCCCCCCTTACCCCGGAGCCTGTCCTGGTGGTGCTTGCAAAAGAAATGCCTTGGAAGGGGTCTATGCAGATAAGGTGCTCTGGGGCTTAAGTTTCTTCTGCTTTCATAATAAATCCACCACTGCTTGTGCATAAGTCAGGGATGAGGCTTTCAGGCCACATGGGACAGCCTGCTGATTTCTGATCCTACCCTCTCTTCATGGTGTCCCTCTTTCCTCTGCCCGGGCTCCCTTAGAATGCCGTCGAGGAAGCCATGGACATGTACCAGGAGCTGCACCGTTGGGATGAGTGTATTGCGGTGGCTCAGGCCAAGGTACTACCAGCTCTGTCTTCTCCACGGTGCTCGCAACTCAGTTCCACCAACAGCAGAAGCGTCCTCTTAACCAAGGAGGCTAAAGGAACCGGAACAGGGTTGGGGATGGGAGCTGGGACATCAGTGACCGGGAGGCTTTCTGTCATTGCAGTGGGATTGTGGATGCTTGGGAAGCAGCGCAGGAAGGAGGGATGGGACTTCTCTTGCCTCTCTTGCATGTCCAGGGGCACCCAGCCCTAGAGAAGCTGCGCCGGGGCTACTACCAGTGGCTCATGGACACCCAGCAGGAGGAGCGTGCCGGTGAACTCCAGGAGAGTCAGGGGGATGGGCTAGCGGCCATCAGCCTCTACCTCAAAGCTGGGCTCCCTGCCAAAGCTGCTCGACTGGTGCTGGCCCGGGAGGAACTACTAGCCAACACGGAGCTGGTAGAGCACATCACTGCAGCCCTTATCAAGGGGGAGCTGTTTGAAAGGGTATGGCTGGCTTCCCATTCCTGTCCCTCATCTCCAGGACTCAGTGCCCCCCCCAGGGGTCCTGGAGTGCATGGCCCTCCAGGACTGGGGGCTGATACTTGATTCTCTGTGTAGTAGGGCTATCGTTGTAGTCATGTGGTATGTGTCAACAGGCGGGTGATCTCTTTGAGAAGATTCGGAACCCACAGCGGGCCCTGGAGTGCTACTGTAAAGGCAGCGCATTCATGAAAGGTGCTGCCACTGACAACCCAGCCTTCCCTCTTAGAGTCTTGCCCAGATAGTCCCCCTGCACCTATTCTGGGCATCTGTTCAGGTTGACCCATTCAGTTCTTCATTCCTCCCCTTCTCACCTCTTTTCCACATCCCATTTCCCTGAGCCCCATCCCTGGAAGTCTTAACTGAGTGCCCTCTCTGTCTCTGGCAGCGGTGGAGCTGGCTCGATCGGCATTCCCAGTAGAGGTGGTGAGACTGGAAGAGGCCTGGGGGGATCATTTGGTGCAGCAGAAGCAGCTTGATGCGGCCATTAATCACTACATTGAAGCCAGGTAGAGGGGTGCAAAGGAGAGTGGGCATGAAGTCCAAGTGATGGGGCAAGTAAGGGCACCAAGGCCTCCAAGAGAGATGGCAAAGTATAGGTTGGACTAGGCTTGAGGTGTCTCCCTACTTCTGTCTGTCTTCCTCTTGCCTCATACATATGGATGCCTTTCCCAACTATGCCAGGTGCTCCATTAAGGCGATTGAAGCTGCCCTGGGCGCCCGCCAGTGGAAGAAGGCAATTTATATATTGGATCTACAGGACCGGAACACTGCGTGCAAATACTATCCCCGCGTGGCCCAACACTATGCATCTCTGCAGGAGTATGAGGTGAGGGAAGTCCCTTTCTGCAACTGGAGGCAGTACGGTACAGGATAACAAGAAGAGAATCCAGAACAGGAAGTGGGGGCCATTTCACCAGATCCTTTCTGGGTCCCAGCAGCACCAGCCTCCCTGAGTAAGAAGAAAGCAGTTTATTTCCCTTACTTCATTCCAACATGACACAGACCCCTCTCCCAGATCTATAAATCGAGTCTCTAGCTCTCTTCCTATGTAACTCCATTGGAGTCCCAATATAGAATTGCCTTGTGTTGCAGAAATACAAGGCCCTTTTGAACTGCCATTGTATTGTCCCCATTCTGGTTTTGGCTGTTTTTTTGTTTTTGTTTTCAAAACAGTGGAGGGTGTGAGACACTGCAGCCCTCTTTTCTTCTGTGTTGTAGACTGAGGGTCTCCCTGCCTCTCCCCTGCCTCTCCTCAGTGCTAGCTGAGGTTTGCTCTTCCCCCTGCAGGACGCTCTGTCTTGCTTTCGGCCTTTTGTATCTACCTCTCTCAACCACAGATTGCCGAGGAGCTCTACATTAAGGGTGAACGAACAAAAGATGCAATAGACATGTACACTCAGGCTGGCCGCTGGGAGCAAGCCCACAAGGTACAGAGTGGGGTGGAGTTCCTCAGAGAATTCTACCTTTCTGGGGGTGTTGCCACTTTCCTTGGGCTCTGATCTCCCCCGTTCAGTGGGTTCCTTGAAAGCTGAGAAAGAGTACCCAAAAAAGTGGAGAACTTTGATTCCTAGCCACAGGGAAAGGCAAGGATGAAGAGGCCCTTGTTCCAAACCTGTAATTCTGAAGCAAGCAGAAGGGTTTGGGAGCTGGGGAGTCCCAAGGACCCCTCCCCAAGCTGTAGTCACAGTGGCAAGTTCGTTCCCTGCCTGCACCCAGAACCCGGGGGGTACGGTGGGAGCATGGGAGTGGGAACGGGTGCCCCAGCACAGGGCATGACTGGCCTTTGTGCCTGAGCTGAGTATAGTTCTGACACTGCTCCGTATGGATTTGGAATTCCCTGGACTGACCAGGAAAGCAGCAGTATGCAAACTCCTGTGGTTGCTGGGAAATAGGTGGCCCCGACTCCCTCTTCCCTGGCCACTCCACATAGCCTTCTGCTTCCCTTGGAAACGGGCGCCGGAGGCTACTCTGGCTCTGTGTGTCTGCACAGCTAGCAATGAAGTGCATGAGACCAGAAGACGTTTCGGTGCTGTACATCACCCAGGCTCAGGAAATGGAGAAGCAGGGCAAGTACCGGGAGGCAGAAAGGTGAGCTGCTGCCCCAGAGGACGTGTGGAGGGAGATGAGGCGGTAGGGCTGCAGGGAGGGATGGGTCTAAGGATGTGTGCCATCTGCCCAGAAGGTGGTGACGCAGGAGTCTGGGTCTAGGAGGCCCTGGTGTCTCTCCCCTCCCCAGGCTGTACGTGACAGTGGAAGAGCCTGATCTTGCCATCACCATGTTCAAAAAGCACAAGTTGTATGATGATATGATCCGCCTGGTAGGGAGGCACCACCCAGATCTCCTTAGTGACACACACCTACACCTGGGCAAGGTAAGCCCTTCTCCTGTCTTGGCCATCTCTTCCCCAAACAGGCTCCATGTCCCCCTTGCTCCATCCTGCCCCACCTTTCCCCAGGAACTAGAGGCTGAAGGCCGACTGCAGGAGGCTGAGTATCACTACCTCGAGGCTCAGGAGTGGAAGGCAACAGTGAACATGTACCGGTCGAATGGACTTTGGGAGGAGGCCTACCGGGTAAGGAGGCCAGGTCACGCTAATGATACGTCCATCCCTCTTCCCCACTCTCAAGTGACTCATTCTGAACTGGTCGTGGGTATCTCCGAAAAAAAATGTCTGCACCAACAGGCAAAATTTCACATATAGGGGCACCTGGGTGGCTCAGAGGGTTAAGCCTCTGCCTTCAGCTCAGTTCATGATCTCAGGGTCCTGGGATCGAGGCCTGCATTAGGCTCTCTGCTCAGCAGGGAGCCTGCTTCCTCCTCTCTCTCTGCCTGCCTCTCTGCCTGCTTGTGATTCTATGTCAAATAAATAAATAAAATCTTTTTAAAAAATTTCACATATGGTATGAAGGGTCTGTGGACTACCTGAAGTCCATCCTTGGACCCTAAGTAGGTTAATACCCCAAAACTTAGCCCTCTCCCTGTTCTAGTAGAAAGACCTGACCAGAGGGGAGAAGGGAGCAGCCATGTGGCCCTGTGTGGCAGGATCGCCAGAGGGCTTTGCTTCACAGGTGGCCAAGGCTCACGGAGGAGCCAATGCCCACAAACACGTGGCCTATCTGTGGGCAAAGAGCCTAGGAGGAGAGTCTGCAGTTAAACTGCTTAGTAAGCTGGGACTCCTGGAAGCTGCCATTGACCACGCCGCCGACAACTGGTAAGGCCCTAACGCTTCTCTCCCCATTGAGACAGAGCCTCTATATAGACCAGGAAAACTGCTCTATAGCTGAGAAGCATTTCTAAAAACTGAGGCAAGAGTGAAGAAATCCTTGGAAGAATGTGATGGAGAGGCAAGAGTAAATCAGTAGCTCTGCCCATATTCCGGGGGGGCTCAGAACGTGTTTAAGAAGATTGTTCTAAGAACATGGAGAATGATCAGCTTTTTTTTTCCTTCTTTTACAAAAAGAACTTCTTTTTAAGTAATCACTATACCCAGTGTGGGGCTTGAACTCAACCCGGAGATCAAGGGTCATTCATTCTACCAACTGAGCCAGCCAGGTGCCCCAGAGAGAACAGCTTTTAAAGCTAAGGTGCACTAAGCCAGTAATTCACTTCTGAGTAATGGAAGTTTGATTCCATTAAATGCAAAAAAAAAAAAAAAAAAAGAGCTTTTCTTAAGCAAATGTTACAAAGAGCAGTAATAATCCTGTATCTAGTCAGATTGCTGAGGGCAGTCTTACTGTTTTTAAGAGACCGTTTTTCTGCTAGTGTAGCTGTGGCTCAGGAGGAAGTGGTGGAGAACCAGGAGCCCTTGCTCCCCAGGCAGAGTAGCACTCTAAGGCTCACTGTGGTCCCTCCCTTGTGTCCATTCCACATCTTCCTGTACGTGCCTGTGTGCTTCTGTGTCACTTCATATGGGCGGTCTTCTTAATCTGTCCTTTTTCCTCCCCCCACTCCCATCTTTGCCCTTTCTGTTTTCTCTTGCCGTGTTTCTCCTCTTATAAAATGAAAGTACTGAGTAGGCAGACCTTACCTACATCTTTCATTTCAGCTCATTTGAATTTGCTTTTGAACTCTCTCGGCTGGCCCTCAAGCACAAAACCCCTGAGATTCATCTCCGATACGCTATGTACCTGGAGGATGAGGTATGAATGGGATCCTTCTCCATTGCTTTTGACCTTGACCTCCTCCTGTCTCCGCTGCCATGATGGCAATCTGCTTCTTATCATGTGTAGCTGCCCTTCTGTCCCTACAGGGTAAATTTGAAGAGGCCGAAGCTGAATTCATCAGGGCTGGTAAACCCAAGGAAGCAGTCCTCATGTGAGTTACCCATAAATTCCTTACTCCTGTCCTCCCAAGTGCAGCCCCAGGACCTGGCATTGTCACCTTCACCTGATCCTAGTACCAATAAATCTTCTACCCCCTCTGACATGGTTGTTTGCCTCCCAGTGTCGAGGCCTCAGTCCTGTACTTAGCCTCTCCTGTGTCTTCATCTGGGAGCAGGTTTGTCCATAACCAGGACTGGGAGGCAGCTCAACGTGTGGCCGAGGCCCATGATCCTGACAGCGTCGCTGAGGTGCTTGTGGGACAGGCCCGGGGGGCCTTGGAGGAGAAGGACTTTCAGAAAGCAGAAGGGCTGCTGCTTCGGGCCCAGAGACCAGGCCTGGCCCTCAATTATTATAAGGTAGGGCACTGGATTCAGTGTCATGGGGTGGGGGGTGAGAAGATATGAGAACCCACAGAGCATTACACTAATCCCTGCTACTGGGAAAGATCCAGGGAGTTAGCATTGGGGAGGGGGAAGGAGACAAGAAGGAGAAGAGAGGTCCAAGGACCTAGGGATCAGTGGCCCATAGTATATAGCACCTGTGTGGCAGTGGAAGTGCCTGCCTATGCCTTCCTGATACCTGGAAATCTGAGCAGGAGGCTGGATTATGGAGTGATGCCCTGCGAATCTGCAAGGACTATGTGCCGGGCCAGCTGGAGGCTCTGCAGGAAGAGTATGAGCGGGAGGCTACCAAGAAGGGGGCCAGGTATGACACCAGGAAGCAGCAAGTGTCGGAAGGGCAGGAGGGTGGGGCCTGAGATATGTACAGGATAGGCCATGCTGCCCGTCCTGGTCACGTGTACTCTCATCTCCTCAGGGGCATGGAGGGGCTAGTGGACCAAGCTCGACAGTGGGAGCAGGCTGGAGAGTATAGCCGTGCTGTCGATTGCTACCTCAAGGTGCGGGACTCAGGCAGCAGCAGCCTGATGGAAAAGTGCTGGATGAAGGTGCGGTCCGCTACATGCTTCCTGGCCCTCGGTGCTCACACCCAGCATTCCTCCACAGACACTCCTTTTCCCTCCTGTGCCTCTCTTTTTCACTCAGGCAGCAGGTATCTGCTGAGTGCTTGCTAGATGCCAGAGCCAGAATATGTAAACTGTAAAAGGGGATCTAAGCCAGAACCCCTAACAGCCAGAAATTGGGGGAAGTTGGACCAGTGGGGCTCTACTAATTATGTATCTCCGTGAAAACTAAAGGATGTGATTTGAAGTGGCATTCAAAAAAGGTTGAGATCTCTGTGGGCTGGAGGGATCAGGGAGGCTTTGTGAGGGAGGAGGTAGACCTGGGACCAGGGCTGGAAGGGCAGATCCAGAGCCTAGAGCTGGGGCTAGATGGAGGCCAGGAAGAAAGCAAAGGCTCTTCTTGAAAGCTCCTAGAAAGAAGCATCTAGTAGATTAAGCCAAGCCAGTAGGTTTCATCAATTCCTAAACATATATATAAAATCATGTTTTAGTATGTTAGAAATTGAATTGGGTTGCATGTAAAGTTTTAATTGATATTATCTAGGGACCTGGGTGACCCAGTCAGTTAAACATCTGACTCTTGATTTCTGCTCAGGTCATCTCAGGGTTGTGAGTTCAAAGTCTGTACTGGGCGTGGAATCCGCCTTAGATTCTCTCTCCTTCTCCCTCTGCCTCTCCCACTCCTGCTCACTGTCTAAAACAAAAAATAAGTAAATGAGGCATCTTTGATTCAGAGAAATACGGTATTAGGAGTTTGAGGGGGCTGAGATTGATCAGCTCCCTAAGTAAAATGTTAGTGCAGAATTGTGATGCCCCTGCAGAATTCCCCTCAGGTTTCAGAGGCCTTGTAATTGAATAGCCCTTAGTAGTTGTGGGTGGGGAGCAGGGGAGGAAGTAGAAAGAAGGACTGATAGTTATGCAGATTTAGCAATAAAATTTTTTTTAAGATTTTATTTACTTTTTTGACAAACACCCTAGAGAGGGAATATAAGCAGGGGGAGTGAGAGAGGGAGAAGCAGGCTTCCTGCCAAGCAGGGAGCCCAGTGCGGGGCTGGATCCTGGGACTCAGGGACCACCACTGGAGCCAAAGGCAGATGCTTAACCACTGAGCCACCCCGGCGTCCCTGATCTAGCAAATTTAATCAGCAGGTGTTTATGAAGCATGTGTTTTACTCTGGAGCATTGTCTGGGTTTCTTTCTTTCTTTTTTAAAGATTTTGTTAATTTATTTGAGAGAGATAGCACAAGGAAGAAGAGCAGCAGGCAGAGGGAGAGGGAGAAGCAGGCTCTTTGCTGAGTAGGGAGCCTAACATGGGGCTTGATCCTGCGACCCTAGGATCATGACCTGAGCTGAAGATAGCCACTTAATCAACTGAGCCACCCAGGCACCCTGGAGCATTGTTTTTTGGCATCTGTACATGACTATACCTTCTTCAGATTAGCCAACTTCCCGGATGGGGCACTTTAAGCTTTGAAGTGTTTGGCAGGTAAAGAAAGTGAGGCAAGAATAGGTGGAGGACGGGGCGCCTGGGTGGCTCAGTTGTTAAGTGTCTGCCTTCAGCTCAGGTCATGATCCCGGAGTCCCGGGATCAAGCCCCACATCAGGCTCCCTCCCTGCTTGATGGGAAGCCTGCTTCTCCCTCTCTCACTCCCCCTGCTTGTGTCCCTTCCTAGCTGTCTCTGTCAAATAAAATCTTAAAAAAAAAAAAAAAAAGGCATGGGGGAGACACCAGGAGGATTTAGCACACACTGTAGCTAAAATGGCCCATGTATATGGAAATTAAAATCTGATGAGGGGTGCCTGGATGGCTTGGTTGTTGGGCATCTGCCTTTGGCTAAGGTTATGATCCCGGAGTTCTGGGATCAGGTCCTGCATCAGGCTCCTCAGCTAGGTAGGGAGCCTGCTTCTCCCTTTCCCATTCCCCCTGCTTTGGTTCCTTCTTTTGCTATGTCTCTGTCAAATAAATAAATAAAATCTTTAAAAGATAAAATAAAATCCAATGAGGATGTCAGCATCACAGTGGAAAGAGTAAACTTATAGAATACTCAGGTTTGTAGAATTACTGAGTTTTAGGGTTGGAAGGGGTTTCCAGGGTCATCTAGACCAGCACTGTCCAATAGAAATAGAATGCAAGGGGTGCCTGGGTGGCTCAGTGGGTCAAGCAACTGCCTTTGGCTCAGGTCATGATCCCGGAGTCCTAGGATTGAGCCCTCATCGGGCTCCCTGCTCGGTGGGAAGCCTGCTTCTCCCTTTCTCACTCCCTGCTTGTGTTCCCTCTCTGGCTGTGTTTCTCTCTGTCAAATAAATAAAATCTTTAAAAGAAAAAAAAAAAGAAAGAAATAGAATGCAAGTCACAGAGGTAAATCATGCATGTAAGTTTAAAATTTCCTAGAAGCTGCATTCCAATAAGTAAAAAGAAACACAAGAAAATAATCATATTATACCTAATCAAATACATCTAAACTTATTTCAACATGTAATCAATACTTTATTGGTTGATTTTTTAAAATATTTTATTTGAGTGAGAGAGGTGTCATGCACTCACAAGCAGAAGGGAGGGGAAGCACAGAGGGAATGGGAGAGGCAGACTCCCTGCTGTCTGGGGCTCCATCCCAGGATCCTAGGATCATGACCTGAGCCAAAGGCAGATGCTTAACTGAATTGAGCCGCCCAGGGTCCCCTTATTGATTGATTATATTATTGATGCTACTTATTTCTCAATTTGGGATATTTTGCATTCCTTCTTTCGTACGAATGCTGTGAAACCCAGCGTGTATTTAGGCTGATAGCACATCTCAGTTGGGACTAGCCACATGTGACTAGTGGCTTCTGTTCTGGATGGTACAAATCTAGAGCTGTCACTCCTACAGGTGAAGAAACTGAGGCACAGAGAAGTCCAACACAAATAGCTGCAGAATGAATTCTTTCTCTATACCACACTACCAAGATTCTGTTTGTGACAAAAAACCTGAGAAAAGTGAGTCTGAGGAAGGCAGGACCAAACGCAGTGACCTCAGACAGCATAGAGTGTCTGACAGAAGAGCTGAGAGGACCAGTTAGGTCTTGAAATGGTGGTCATTTCAAGGCTCGGAGGGACCGTGAGGGTAGGCCTTGTCCAGGAGGGTAGAAGGTGAAGGAGAGTGCAAGAGAGAAAGTAGGCAGCTGAAGGGAAAAAACAGACCAGGCTGAGGAAGCGCAGTGGTATTTGTCTCTCCTACCCGTTGTCATCTTCTGTTCCACCACTCAGGCAGCTGAACTTGCCATCAAATTTCTGCCTCCCCAACGCAGTCTGGAAGTAGTTCGGGTTGTGGGACCCCAGCTGACTGGAATTGGAAAGCACAGTGCAGTAAGTAGTGTGCTGGGACTGAAAGGAAATAGAGTTCACGGAGAGGGGTGGAATGGTGCCATCTACACCCAGAAAGGCATGTGAGGTGGACCTCCTGGCAAGTGTGACCTTCAGTTCTGTGGAAACAGGGGAGAGATAGTCTCCAGGCTCTGATTTCCCATTGTGCAGGCTGCAGAGCTCTATCTGAACCTGGACCTAGTCAAGGAAGCAATCGATGCTTTCATTGAGGGTGAGGAGTGGAACAAGGCTAAGCGTGTGGCCAAGGAGTTAGATCCCCGGTAAGCTGCTGACCCCTTCTCTCCAGGAAATTCTCTTACTTCCTTTTGTAAAGAGAAGGAGGAAGTTCTCCTGGGAAGGGTGTGCATCCTGGGATCATGTAGTGCTAGATCTCTGCACATTTTCACAGGTATGAAGACTATGTGGATCAGCATTATAAGGAGTTCCTCAAGAACCAGGGCAAAGTGGACTCGGTGAGACTTGCAGAGAGTTAGCAAGAGGCTGAATGCATGGAGGCTCAAGGGATTTTCTCCCTCCTCTGCCCACTCATGTCCTCCTTGTCCTCTTAACTCTGTCTTTTCCACTGATCCGTAGCTGGTGGGTGTGGATGTGGTGGCTGCTTTGGACCTGTATGCAGAGCAGGGCCAGTGGGACAAGTGCATTGAAACGGCTACCAAGCAGGTACTGCTCTCTTCCTCCCACCCCTCGCTCTTCTGGACATTTTCCCTTGGCTCCCCTTGCTCCAGAGGTATATATCTCTCTTTCTTTTTTAAGACATTTATTTATTTGAGAATGAGAGAGAGTATGAGAAGGGAGAGGGTCAGAGGGAGAAGCAGATTCCCAGCTGAGCAGGGAACCCGATGCAGGACTTGATCCTGGGATTCCAGTATCATGACCTGAGCCAAAGGCAGTGGTTTAACCACTGAGCCATCCAGGTGCCCCGAGCTGTATCTCTCTTACTGAGTTCTCCAAAGCCCAACCCCAAAGATCCCTAACCAGCATGGGAGAGTCAATCTTCTACCCTTTTGAAACGAGTTAGAGGCCTAGCTAGGCCTGACTTACATTCGCCTTTGCCTCCTAAACAAATTCATGGCTTCAAGTTACCACCCCACCCTCACCGCCTGGTCTTACTGATCCCAACCTCCCCCATGCTTTTCCTCCATCTCTGGGACAGAACTACAAGATTTTGCACAAGTATGTGGCTTTGTATGCGACTCACCTGATCCGAGAGGGTGGCTATGGCCAGGCACTAGCCCTGTATGTGCAGCACGGAGCTCCTGCTAACCCACAGGTACCAGCCTGCTCCTCAGGTTGCATGCTTCCCCGATGAAATCCTTATTTCTCCTCAAAAACCACCCATCCCCTCAGGAACTGTCTTCTCAGAGGATTCTTCCAGAGAGTATCCTGCCCCAGATACCCACACCAGCCTCTTCCGAAATGTACAGCCTCTCAAGATTTATTGTTTGAGGAAACATTCAGCAACCTCCTGGTGCCCTTAGCAAACACAGGGAAAAGTGTTTCAGAGATGAGTCCTGCACACACCTCTAGAGCCTAACTAAATTCTGTCAGAGACTAAACACTGCTCTCCTATCTGAGCACCCCAGCTCCCTGGAATATCAGCCCATTAACACTGTGACTGCATTTGCATTCACACATGTGTCTACACGCAGACCACCAGTTGTAAGAAAGTTGTTTTCTTACTCTTCTTTGTCTTTCAGAAACTGGTCAGCACTTTCTCCATCATTGTCCCCTAGCTGCTCCACATGCACACTTACAGCCTGTTTCCTCTATTAGGCCCCACATGTACTTTTCTCCTCTTGTTACCCCTTCACACTCAGCTCTCCTTTCCCCACCACCCCTAGAACTTCAACATCTACAAAAGGATCTTCACAGACATGGTGAGCTCACCTGGGACCAACAGTGCCGAGGCCTATCACAACTGGGCTGATCTTCGGGATGTGCTCTTCAACTTGGTGAGGAAGTTAGGTCTGTGACAGAGTGACAGAGCTATCCCACCTGTCCCCGTCCTCCTCTCTTCTTTGAGGCACATAAACATTTACCTTTAGATGGGCTGCCCCTTTGTCCAGGTGGCCATGAGCTCTCTGGACCTCCTCCAACCCCTGACCCAGGCTGTGCTCTCTTCCTGCTCTAGTGTGAAAACCTGGTGAAGTCTAGTGAGGCAAAGTCTCCAGCCCATGAGGAGTTTGAGACGATGCTGCTGATTGCTCATTACTATGCCACTCGCTCGGCCGCTCAGAGTGTCAAACAGCTGGTGAGATTGGGGGGTGGGGGGAGGAGCACTCAGTCTGTACAGACACATTTTCCAATGTATGAAGTTGAATAAAGTCAGTGTCTGGATTCTCAAGCTTAGTCTACTTTTCTCCCAGCTTCTCTTGTTTAAACAAATCTTTAATCCTCGCTGAGGTGGTTTTCTTCTTGGACTCCTCCACTGACCTTCTTAGGACTCTGCCTGCATAGCTCCAGCCTCATTAAACATTCAAATCCCACAATTTGTGTATTGATATCTTACAATATACACATCCCTCTGGCTTATTTATGATAGCTTTTTATTGTAAACTTATTGTGGGTACTTGAATGACAGAAATAATCTAGGGCTAGTTCTCTTGTATAGGTAAAAAAGACCCCGAACCACTTGCGATCCAGAGCAATTTAATATGTATTACTGGTTTTCCAGTTCTGTGGCTGCCTTAATTATAAGGTCACTGGGCTGGTAGCTCAGTTGCTACAGTGCCAGGATCATAATGCTTTGATTTTAATCTGCAGGAAACTGTGGCTGCCAGGCTTTCTGTTTCACTCTTACGCCACACCCAGCTCCTACCCGCAGACAAGGCCTTCTATGAAGCAGGCATCGCTGCCAAGGTGAGCTAGGACAAGGAACAGTGTCGCGGAGGAAATAGGGAAATCAAAAGTTGGCAGGTAGAATACCTGTCTTCTCAGGTAGAGTAAAGCAGAGTGTGGGGCTGCTGTTATGGAGGATACTGTATTCCTGTGTCTTTTTGGATTCTTCCCCCTCCCTGGAAAAGCAGCATCCAAGCCCAGATGCTCAGTCCCACTTGCAACTTTTCTCTATTGCAGGCAGTTGGCTGGGAGAATATGGCATTTATCTTCCTCAACCGCTTTTTGGATCTGACTGATGTGAGTAAAGAAGTTGCGCCCAGAAAGGTGGGAGGTTTCGCCTGTCATGGAAATGTGTCTATCTCGCCGCTGCCCACTCTGCCGCAGGCAATTGAAGAAGGGACTCTGGATGCCCTTGACCACTCTGACTTTCAGGATACAGACATTCCCTTTGAGGTGCCACTCCCAGCCAAGCAGCACATACCGGTAAGAGCACAAGCCTAGAGAATGGGGAAGGCCTCACCATTGTAAGGGTGTTGTGAAGGGAGGACACTTAATCACTTCATGCTGGTCCTCCTAACCTTTTTAATGGGCATCAGCTGGCAACATCTTTGGACGGGCCTCAGCCCTCACTATTCCTTCAGTGAAATAGAAGCAGAGAAAAAAAGAAAACTAAGGTGGTGACGAGGAACCCCATCCAAGGAGGATCATGAATGGTGAAAAGATGATGCACAGGACGACAGTTTAGTAAGACTCTCAACTCACCACTTTCCATTTGCCCTGCCCTGCGTGAAGCTGTTGCTCCTCTCCTTCCCAGGAGGCTCAGAGGGAAGAGGTTCGAGACTGGGTACTCACAGTCTCAATGGACCAGCGGCTGGAGCAGGTTCTGCCTCGGGATGAGCGTGGTGCCTATGAAGCTTCCTTGGTGGCAGCGAGCACCGGAGTTCGAGCACTACCCTGCCTCATTACAGGTACAGAATCCTACAGCACCCCATGTTCCAGGGTGGGCAGAAAGGATGTGAAAACAGCACACTCGGGAGAGTATTTTACTCTGAAATTACTGTTGTTTTTCCTCCTCAAATGCCAGTTCATCTTTTTTCCTTCTCCCACAGGATACCCCATTCTGAGGAACAAAATTGAATTTAAGCGGCCAGGGAAGGCAGCTAACAAGGACAACTGGAATAAGTTCCTTATGGCTATCAAGGTTAGAGAGGGAGACTTGGAGGGTGGGGCAGGGAGAGCAGCACTGAAGGAAAGTAAGAAACCACTAGAAGGGTGGGTGGGAATGTCCAGAAGGCAGGTGCAGGCCCTGAACTCTGCTCTCCCTACTAAGATGAGGTTGATTTTCTTTAGAGAAGAAATGGTTTTCCTTAATACTAATGAGTTCCTCTCTTCTCCTATTTGTCCACAGACTTCCCACAGTCCAGTGTGCCAGGATGTGCTGAAATTCATTAGTCAGTGGTGTGGAGGGCTACCCAGCACCAGCTTTTCCTTTCAGTAACTAGTAGGGCTCAGGGAAGAGTTACTGGATTCTCCCCCTCATTAAAGTCTTGTAGGTAATGGAGACCACTGTGTTCTTTGATCAGTCATCCCCAACATCAAGCTAGTGCCCTTCCCCCCGCCAAAGGAATCATCAAGTGGAAGGAAAAAGTTATTTTATTACAACTGTTTACATTATCTTGGGGTTTAGGTTACCGTTGTGAACTGAGCCTCTGGATCAGCACCTGCTCCAGAGAAGGGAGAACCTGGGTCAGAGGGCAAGCAGCATAGCAAAGGACTTGACCTAGTTCTAAGAGTGGTTCTCTGCCTCCACCCTTTCCCAGGCCCCAATTCTCACAGATTACCTGTCCTAAGCCCAGCTTTTCTGTGATGCCTGCATTTCTTGATCTTGATCCAGTAGCTGCTTGTTTTCCTGTCTTTGACACTTAGGAAGTTCAAGCTCCATCAGTTCCTCTAGCTGTAGGGGAGGATGGAGTTAGTACTCCTGCCCTGAATTACAGTTCAGCACCTTTTCAACACAGCCAGTCCGTGTTGAATGTGCCCTTCCTGTTCATCTTTCTTACCTGTTCCTGGAGCCTTTCCTTCCTACAGGGCCCAACCCCACGTAGGGTGAGTGCCGCCACACAGCAGTAACCAGACAGAGCAGCCTCCGCTGCAGACATCAGCAAAGAAGGAATCCAGAGAGCCAAGGCTGTATCCTAAAAGGTGACAAGGGAAGGTGAGGGACTGAGAGGGAGCAGGACAGGAGTGGCAAGTAGGGGTGGTTGAAAGGGCAGGGCCAAGGCCCTGTAGACTGCAAAAAAGGCTGAGAAGAGCCTGCACTCACATAGATTCTTGTGGGGTCAAATGGGCAGTCCGCCCGGCCAGGCCCCTGGTCCAACGGCAGCAAAGGATCCAGCAGTCCAGGATGGCAGTCAGCAATCAGACGGCGGCCACCATTGGCCACAGTGAGTGACACAGCAAGGAGGAGGCCCAAGGAGCAGGCCGCGGACAAGAGCAGGTTCACCAGAGCTACTGCCAGCAGGGCCCAGTGCTGGTAGGGGCAGAAGATCAGGGTGAGCAGCTGCCCGCCTGGCTGACACTCCCACTGATAATACACCTCAGTGTCTCCATTTGAGGCTCCTCCTCCCACTTAAAAGATGAAGCTGAGTCAGGTCCTCATTTCCCTGACTCCAGGCCTCATTAAAGTTCCAGAAATCCCCTCTCACCAGTGGTGGGCGCATAAGGTTCCTGGATGCCAAGAGGGCCACAAGTCCCACGGAAACACTCTGGAAGACACAAAGCCTGAAGCCCGCGCCGCTCTACTCCCCGCCTCCCCTCCCCCACACCCGCGGCCCCGCCCGGCGCCGCTCACCAGCAGCCCGGAGCCCACGGAGATGACATTGGCCGTGGTATACTCTGGGGTGACGGCGCCGCGGGGATTGGCCACGTGTCGCAAGACTGTGCCGTGCAGCACAGCCCCCAGGAGCAGGTTCACGTGGCCCACCAGGATCAGCGCGAGGCCCACGCGCATAAGCCGCCGAGGGCCATGGGCCGCGTCTGCAAAGCACGGGCGGAGGAGCAGGCCTGAGCCAGGAAAGGAACCGGAGGGCCGCTCGCGGGCTGCCCCTGGAGAACCAGGGGTCGTGGGGGTGCCGGCGGATGCAAGGGATCGAGCCCGGCCCGGAAATTACCGAATCTGTAGAGGCGGCAGCACCTCATCCCACTCCTCGGCGCCCCGCCGCAGGGCAGCTCTACCTGGCCTCGGCCCCGCCCTCGCTCACCCGCCCGTTCCGGCCCTCGCCACCTGAAGGGCCAACCCCGCGCGCCCCGGGCGGGACTCCGAGCCTGCGCCCCCTAGCGGGGAAGGCGCGCGCGCACACACACACACGACGCTTGTAGCAAAAGTAGACTTTTATTACAGCAGCAACTGAGGCGAATCGAATGGCCCCCCCCAGGGCCACCACTGCAGCACCACCCTTCTCTCCCGCCCCGTCCGCCCCAGCGGGATTGTAGAATTCAGCTCCCCCAGTGCCCGTGGGCCTCCTTTCCACACAGGCTGGGCGGGAGCCGGCAGATCAGCTACTGGCCCCCAACTAGAAGGCGGCTGCTGAGAAGGCCCAGGCCCACGTCTGTGCAAAACAAGTAAACAAAGTGCAGAGGGGAGGAAAAGAAGGGGAAGGGGGAGGGTGATGCTCAGAACCAGGGAGCCCCAAAGCCCTCCTGAATAATAAAGGAGAGAAGGAGCTTCACAGGGTAATACTGACTGGGGGGAAGGGGAGGGAAGGCTGTTGCGCCTCTAATGACAGCCACAGCTCTGATTAGGGGCCTGGCCCGAGGGAGCTTAAGAGGAGACGGTGACAGCGGCTGAGTTGAGGGTGCTGTTCCTGGCAAAATTGAACTTGTTCAGGGTCTCCTCTAGCAGAGAAGTCAGTCGGCTCTGGTCAGCCTGGGGGAGAAGAGCTCGGTGAGACAGTGCCAAGAGGAGAATGGCATTGCCAGGGTGGCTGAAGGCAGAAAGCTCACCTCGCTAATGAAGCCCAGCTGCACCAGCTCAGCTGCCAACTCGGGGATGTTCTCATCTGACAGAGAAAAAAGAGAGGGTGAACACAATGTGGGAGTAAGGGGCCCACAGCCCCAGTCAGGTCAGCCCGGTTGGGAAAGAACAATACAAGCGAAACTGTCACATCTACCCTCCGGTTTTTTTAGCTAAGATATTTGTTCTATGTGCGTCAATGTGTTGCTGCCCTGTAACCTTCCCCACCCCTAAGAATATCCCTCACAGATAAGACTTAGAGACTCTCATCCTCTGAGGGGAAGGAGAGACTCACTTGGCATTAGGTCACAGCTCAGGTGCCGGTTGAGTTTGTCCTCCAGCTTCAGAAGAAGCGTCAGCTGGAAAAGAGGACAGTCAGAAAATGAGGCTCCTCTTCACCCCCAGCCACCCAGCCTTTGCAGCCCTGGCCCTGAGCCTTACATGGTTTTTGACTCCCTCCTCCACTGACTCGATGTTGCACTGCATCAGCACCACCTAGGGAGAGCACACGCAAAGGGTCACCACAGTCGTATTACCAGGCAACAACCCCCTCCCCCGCCAGCCACCACACACACACACACACACAGGATAAGCTTGCTAGAAAGCAGAAACACATTCTTTTCTCTCTATAAGAACAAAGCCTTATTTCTTATTTGATGTGTCCTCCTCTCCTTCCACCATGATCACAGAGACCTCCACATCCACGTAGCCCACCTTGCGGGTCTCCACCTCAGCTGGTTCAGGTGTTGGAGTTTTGACAGAGGGGGGCACAACAGGTGATGTCACCTCCTCCTGCTGTGGCTGCTGGGGCCGAGGTAGCCCAAAGGCTGTCAAGGGGTAGATCCCATTCCTAGATCGAGATCAAACAGGTCACATGGGCTCTGTGAATGCCTCGGGACACTCACCCTGCTTCCTCAAGCAAGCCTTTCCTCTCATCCTTCTCTCTCACCTGACATCTTCAAGGAATTTATCCAATTCCAGAGCTGGTGACTGAGAGTACCTTCAGGAGAAAAGAGAAAGCACGGGGAAAGAAGTGAAATAAGCAAAACAGCAGATTCAACAATTCCCAAAGAATGGACAGTTGACAGAACCCTCACTGGTAGTGACAAATCTGTCCCTTTCAGAGAATTAGTTACTCACAAAGTCTGAACTGGTTCTCTTCCTGGTCCTGCAGGGATTTCAGCCAGTACAGCACTGGTATCCATGTTTTTGGTGATCTCCTCAAGAGCATTCTCTGGAATCATGTCTGGAGGGCATGATGAAATGGAAAGTTATGGAGAAATAGATTAATGTCATGGAAGGCCCAGGGGTTCTGGGGGGTAAAGAATTCCTTTGGAAACGGAAAAGGAAAGACAGGATTGCTAGTGATAGTTATTAATGTTCCAGATGGGAAGAAAATTCTTAGCAGGGCCAAAGGCACTCACGTTGGTGTCCCACAATGCAGTGGGCAGCAAGGAGTTTGAGCGAGGGTACTTCAAACAGTGCTGGGTGGAACAGAAGTTCTCTGGCTGTTGGTCTGCGAGCAGGCTCAGAATGCAGGCACTTTTGAATGAACTCCTAAAAAAGGGAAAGAGGAAGGAGAGCAGGCATCTGACAACCAGGCCACTGCATTCATCATGATACTTCATCACTCAGTATCCTTAGCACTGGTTCGTACATACTAGGCAGTCAGCACCAGTTGAGGGAGTAACTGTTTCATATACGTGAAAGGGCTTTGAAGATTCTAAGGTATTAACATGAAAGGTACTGTTCACGGTTTTTCTGGTTTTAACTGTTTTACTACTCTCCAACCACAACCACCAGTTTTGTTTTTGTTTTTGTTTTACTATTTAAACTTCCGAATTCTTTTTCCTGATTTTCTATGTCTATGCTTTAAAAGCCCACTCACTGCCTCCCTTCCTCTCACTCACCTAAGTTATTACTTTCTCTGTTCCCAAACCTATCTGTTGTGGTCAATAGTATTAACCATCTTTTTCTTTCCCAAGCCAACTACCACAATTTTCTTTGTCTATTATGATCATTCAATTCACTGATTTCCCCCAAGCTTTCTCTACATGCACACACCTCCCCTTTCCCACCTCCCGTAGGTCCCATGATGATTAACCTGCTTTTCTTTTCCTCCTTACAAACTTAAAGGCCAAGAAGGTCATATACCTAATCTGTTACTTGAACGCCCCAACCTAATACTGAACTAGAAATTTACTCCACACTAGCCTCAGGACTAATCTCTGTATCACACTAATGAATTACAAACTATCCTTGTTTGGACCTTCCTGTCCAGTGTCTACTTACTATAGTCTATCTACTAATTCATAACCTTCTACCCTTTAAATCTTAGCTTGTTATTTCAGAGCACTTTCCCTACCTAAAACTATATAAATATAAAACCCCGAATGATAGATTTAACTCAAACTAATCAATTTGTTTAAAAGTATCAAGATGGTTGTCTGAGAGCATATACCAATTACCTGAGAGAACCATTAGTTTACCTCCAGGTAGACACACCTAAATTAACACACAACCTTTAACCCCAATCCTACCCATCTTAAACCCTTAACTTGGGGCGCCTGGGTGGCTCAGTTGGTTGGGCGACTGCCTTCAGCTCAGGTCATGATCCCGGAGAGCGGGGATCGAGCCCCACATCGGACTCCCTGCTCAGTGGGAAGCCTGCTTCTCCCTCTCTCACTCCCCTTGATTGTGTTCCCTCTCTGGCTGTATTTCTCTCTGTCAAATAAATAAATAAAATCTTTAAAAAAAAAAAACCAAAACCTTAACTTGTGTGTGTGTGTTCAAAAAAATGGTAGGTACCACCTAGGGAAATATTCAAATATTCATTGCTTTTGCCTGTCCTTTCTGCTTTCTGCTTTCTTGCTCTTAGAAGAGAGTATATTAGGGGCGCCTGGGTGGCTCAGTTGGTTAAGTGACTGCCTTTGTCTCAGGTCATGATCCCGGAGACCTGGGATCGAGTCCCACATTGGGCACCCTGCACGGCGGGAAGCCTGCTTCTCCCTCTCTCATTCCCCCTGCTTGTGTTCCCTTTTCTGACTGTGTTTCTCTGTCAAATAAATAAAATCTTAAAAAAAAAAAAAAAAAAAAAAAAAAGAGTATATTCCCAATAAGTAAAAAGGAAGAAAAACCTAAAGACATTTCAAAGTCTGTTGAGGGAGTAGTAATCCAGAAGATTCTTACTCTCTGTAACGGATCTTCTAGAAGCTGGATGGCACTGCTGATAGCTTCCTGTGGCACATATGAGGACTCTCCATTGCCCTGAATCTCTAGCACTGCCATCTGCAGGGAGGGGGAACAGAAAAGCCCAGTAGAAACTTCAGAATTTCACTGCTCCAGAATCACCCCTCAAGACCTTACTTGTCCTCCCTCCATTTCACCTTCCATCTTCTAACTTGACCCCTTTCTGTCACCACTGCTTGTGGTTTCCTCACCTCCAGTGCACACATGCCAAAGGAGTAGATGTCCACTGCTGTTGTCACATTAGTGACTTCTAGGGAAAACAGAGAAACCTTTGGTTAATCAGAGGATGGGGGCAAGGAGTGGCAGAAATGCCTTTTAAAAACTTTTTGTAAACAAGCAGAGAATTACAAGTTTCAGTTCTATTACCTCTGGGCCTCAGGTTATAAGGTAGAAAGCTAGGGAAAAGGGAAGGGGAAAGAACTGGTGCCTCACCTCCATACTCTGGTGCGAAGAAGTGTAGATTCTTCTGCTCTTCCCGACAAGTCTTCACATGATTGTTGATAGTATCAGGAGCCACTGGGAGTAGGGGAGATACCCACAATCTGACCACCATCAACAAAGCATAGTCTCACTCCAGAGAGAGGTCCCCAGAAGCCAAATTCTCTCCTGAAGACTCTAACCCTCAAGGCGCAAACCTGTCCTTTTCCCATCCTGAACCACAGACTAAACATGACCACCACCTACTTCCCCTTTCTTGGGTCTACCACTTCTCATTTAAGGTCCCCAATTCAGTAGCAACATACACACTCCACACTAAACTAATAAGCATACAGGGGCCTTGGGCTGGCCAAGAAGCAATGGAGGCTAAGGAAAAGCTTTTGCTTGTGATCTGCTCACCTTCCCCAAAGTTCAGGAATGTCTAATCCCTGATCACATGAAAATGTGTGATCTAGTTCTTTCAGCCACCCTCAAATAGCGTAAAAACATAGACAGCTCTTCCTAATCTGGGACAATTAAAGATCTCAGAAACTTGGATTTAAAAAAAAGGTAAGAAGGAATAACAATACAACCAACTAAATAGCTGCCTTCTTACTGACCTTTACTAAAACTCAAGAACAGCTCAAAGTTGAACCAATGCCCTTGAATCAGTCTCACGTTTAATCCACCAAAATTTGACTCCTGCTCTACTCCCTATTGCTCAACATTGCTGCCATAGGCCTGAATGAGGAACCAGGGCCGGGCCTAATTTGGACTCACTCAGATCATAAATGATGACTACAAGTCACAGAGAGTCTGGGAGCACAGTATGATCTAGGGAACCACCTTGATGACAAAGGGAAATAAGTCCAGGACATAAATGGCCAGCCAGGCAGAATCCACAGGAAACAAGCAAGTTACAGAAGGGCAAGCAGGTGGAGGGCTGGTAGGGAGAAGCCAAGCAGGCATAACTAGGCAGGGGAGGTAAGGGCAGGTCTTGCTCCCACGACTGCATGCACTGGGCAGCCGCAAAGGGGAGCAGAGGAAGCACAAACAGAGCCCCACATGGGGCAACAGGGAGCTCTCACCATTAGCAAAAATCCTATGAAAGACTGTTGGGAACAGAGCAGCCCGTAAGCGGGAGGGAGGAAAACAGAGAAAAGTTGTGAGCGATGGAGCAGCCAAGCCCCAGACAAATGGACACACAAACCACACACAGAGATGGCACACAGAAATGTTATACACAGCACACAGATACACAGCAAATGAAAGCACTCACAGCAGGCACAGCCTGGAACCTCCTTTTGTAGGGTTTGGCCCCAAGGGCTCAAATCAGACCTTAGACCCATCTCTTCCCCTTTCCCAATCTCCTATCAAGGTCTCTGGATTAACCCGCTTCCCTCCAAAAAAGGTTGAAGATTAGACCCTACCCCCTAATTGATTGGCTTCTTCCTATGAATTACCCCTAGCAAACTCCTATTTATTTTTTTTTAAGATTTTATTTATTTATTTGACAGAGAGAGATCACAAGTAGGCAGAGAGAAGGAGGAAGCAGGCTCTCTGCTCAGCAGAGAGCCCGATGTGGGCCTCAATACCAGGGCCCTGAGATCATGACCTGAGCCAAAGGCAGAGGCTTTAACCCACTGAGTCACCCAGGCGCCCGCAAAGCCCTAATTCTTACCACCAGCCCACACCTCAGAATTTTGCTCTACTCTCTCCATTCCTTTCATCTTACCCCCATGGTTCCCAAATTCCCGAGGCTCCCCTGCCCAGAACCTCTCCCTCCCCTCACCAGAGCCAATCTTGATGAGTCCGTTGTGCTGGATGAAGATGGTGTCACAGGTCAGGTTCCCATGGATGATGGGGGGGTCACAGGAGTGCAGGTAGCTGTGGGGGCACTGGGCTGTTAGAGGGGCCACTGGGAAATTAAGGGCAGGGGGAACCCAAGGGTTAAGAGGAGCAAGGGCCTGGTCTCCTGCTGGTCACCACAAAGATAATCCCCACACTCTGAATCTCCATTATGCCTGATGAGTTAAATATCTAGATAAGCACTAGGAGAAAGAGGTAGGAGATAGTATCGTGGTTAGGGCATTAGAATGGACCCTTTAAAAGACCATAGGGGCCTAATCTTGACAGTACAGGACTCAAAAAAAGTGGGCAGAGGCAGAAAAAACAGTGGAGTAGTGGGCTAAAATCTGTTTGGAGAACTAAACCAGGAAATAGGGGAAAAACACTACCAGATCCTACTTACCTAAGGGCAGAGAGGATTTGCGTGCACCAGCGCTTCCAAGCCTAGAAAAGTTTGATCAAAGGGTAAGCAGTAATCCCCACTCTTAACCCGCCAACCCCCCTCCATTCCTTCCTGATTAGCTTTTATGATTGATATAATCTTTTTAAAATCCCCAAACCAGCCTAAAGCTTTGTCTGCTCTCCCTCCATACCTTTTCATTCATAGTCTTGTGGTTCTTTTTGGTCTTCTTCAGAAATTGCTTAAGACTCCCAGATGACATGTATTCTGTGATAAAAATGACCTAGAGAGATGAAGCACTCAAATAAGGCCATAGAGTAGAAATGATCTCCTAGCTGATAATACCAGGAGGAAAACTTAAAACCACCACCACTACCACCATGCTTCCAAATCTAATATATATCTGGTATTAGAACCACATCCTTAGATTTAACAGGATGAGAAAAACTACTGGACTCTTAACAGCTATGGGAAAGGGATGCCTGAGTAGCTTACTGCATTAAGTATCTGCCTTTAGCTCAGGTCATGATCCCGGGGTCCTGGGATCAAGTCTCATATCAGGCTCCTTGCTCAGTAGGGAGCCTGCTTCTCCCTCTGCCTACCACTCCCCTGCTTATGTGCTGACAAATAAATAAAATCGTTTAAAAAAAGAAAAAAAAGAAGAGCTATGGGAAGAAAATGGAAGTTTATTCATTTCTGCCCCATCTAGCACCAGACAAAAGAAATAGGACATAAACAAAGCCATGCTCTCATGTCCACAACAGCTAAGTGCAGTTTTGTTTTCAAAACTACCTTATTTTCATCTCTGAACATAAAAAGAGTGAATGTAGCTGTCTCTTTTGCAGTAAGCTCAAGAAAAAGTTCTTACCCTGGCCTTGTTCTCTTTAATGTCAGCCCAATACTTGTGAAACTTAACAATGTTGAGATGTTCCAACTGAATCAGATTATCAAACACAGCACGGACTTTTTCCTGAAAGCGGGGGTGAAAGTGGGACAACAGGTTCAGAAATCACTGTAATTCTGAAAAGTCATTCCTTATCCCTTCCCAGAAATGATCTAACCCCAACATACTCTCCCTCCTAATCAGCTTAACACTCATTCTTCCTTAACATCTACACTCGTTTTTTAAAAATCAATTAATTAACATATAATGTATTATTTAAGGGGTACAGGTTTGTGATTCATCAGTCTTACATAATACTCAACACTCACCACAACCATACTCTCCCCAGTGTCCATCACCCAGCCACCCCATCTCCCCACCACCTCTTCTCCAGCAACTCTCAGTTTGTTTCCTAAGATTAAGAGTCTCTTATGGTTTCATCTTGGTTCATAACACCTGTATTCTAACACTCCACAGGCTACATCCTTTCACCATTACCTACCTCCTGCAGCTTGTAGTTCTTGCGTTCAGAAAACTGGACCTCATTCCACACAACTTCTACACCCTCCTCTGTATCCATGGCCAGGTATGCACTGTCAATACCTGGTACATTGCGCTGATTCACCTGAGAAGGAATTCAAATGGAATTACTAAACTTACCTTATAAACCCTCCATTTTAATACTCCACATGATCATCCTCTCCTAGGCTCTGATCTGTTAAAGTTTGGTCTGCCCCTTTGAGACTTTCCCCTTCTACTTCGCACTTAGAATTCACTCCCCCGAGAATGACACTACAACCACCTTACCTCTTCTCGTCTCTTCTGCCACCGCCCACAGGGTGACTCTTCCAAGATCTCAGACTCATCTTCACTTTCTTCTTCTTCCTCTGGGGAAGCAGCTGAGGTCGTGGAGGTCACAGGAGGTGACACTGACGTCAGGCCAGGAGCTGAGGATGAGGATTCTACCTTTGGGTCTGAGCCACTGCTGACTACTGTCTGGGACTCCCCCTCCGACATACTGGAAGGAACACTCAGACCTGCATTGGTTGGGGCAAGGATGGACAGAGAAGGCAGAAAGGGTCAGGACAGACCTATAAAGATTTAATTCTGGGGCACCTGGGTGGCTCAGTCAGTTAAACATCCAACTCTTGATCTCAGCTCAGGCCTTGATCTCAGGGTCGTGAGTTCAAGCTTCATGTTGGACTTCATGCTAAATCTTAATAACCTCATCTGGGGTTAAAAAGAAAACTTAAAAAAGAAGTCCTCCAGTATGAAAGTCACGTTCTGGAAAGTAGATTTCCTCCTCCCTTATTTCCTTTAAATCCCAAATCAAATTAATCCTGACTGAAACATTAACTACTCTCTTAGTCTAAGAAAGGAACTTATCTAAGTTAAAGATGACCCACCAGGAGTGGTAAACCTAAGATTTATGACAATACAACCCCCACTAGTAAGGTCCAAATGAACAGCCAAATCAGGGACAGACACCATTCCTCAGCAATACTCACCCAATAGCCTTCCCTTCAAAACCTCACCTGCCTCTATTTGCATTGTGCTCAAGAACTAAACTACATGGGCCTTGTTTGGAACAGATGATGCCAGACCCCAAAAGCTTCCACTGATTCAGCCCTAAGACTAGACCTTTAGCACTCAGAGAATTTATCCAGCTGAAACCTTCGGCTAATTTATTCCACTAGAATTTTGGCATTCGCTATCCATCCATCCTATACACAGATCAAGTCTGCCAGTCCATGCTGAGGCTACCCTTGGGCCAGGTGACTGGAAGTGGTTAGTGACTTCACCCCTGATGACCTCACCTTCCCTGTGATGTGAGAGTGCAAATGGGTATTGGTTAGCAACATTTTTTTTTATTCACTCATTCAACAAATGTTTATTAAGCATTTATTGCAGGCCAAGCAAGCACTGGGCTAAGTACCTGAGATACAACAGTGAATAAAATAAAGGAGATGTCTACATTCATGGAGCCACAAAATTAAACAGATCTAGGACTTCCAGCTTTCATTTCATTCACATGGCTCAAAGCTCCACCCTCTGGGATACTAGATCTAACAGAGATATTCCCTCAAGAACAAATAACTCAAGGGGCACTTGGGTAGCTCAGTCAGTTAAGCATCTGTCTTGGCTCAGGTCACACTCCTGGGGTCCTGGGATCAAACCCTGCCTTTGGCTCCTTGCTCAGCGGGGAGTCTGCTTCTCTCCCTGCCCCTCCCTACCCCCAAGTGCCCCCCCCACACACACTACCTCTCTCAAATAAATGGATAAAATCTTAAAAAGAAAAAACTGGGGGGAGGGGAGGAATAACTACAGATACAGCAATTACAGGAAAAAGTCCTATACAGTATTTTTTTTCAAGGCACATGGCTACTTCAAAGAAAAAAAATTCTCAAAAGCTCAATGTCACTAGCTTGTCCAGAGAATCACAGGACAACCGCTGAATGTTAATCCAAATCTCTAAGAACAAAGGCTCTAAAGGAGTTGAAACCTGCGTGTGCCCGGCTCAAAGGAGTGCTCCAGTATGAAAGCCATGTTCTGGAAAGTAGATTTTCTCCTCTAAATCAGTTCAGAATACAGAAGCCTCTGGTTAAAACCCATCTTTTGAAAAGCCCTCATTTTAGAACTCTTGGATAACCCACTTCTGCCAATCTCCACCCCCAGTGTACACTATATTTAACCCCAAATCAGGAGATTCTTATTAGATGACATTCTAGTAAATACCAGAGAACCACAACACACTACAGGGAAAATATGTCAAGATGCTCTTTTCCTGTTATTTTCTAGGTCTTGCAATTCATAGTTTATTCAACCAGCCAAGAAAGCTACTACTTGTATATCTTAGTAATCTACCAGAGAACGAATTAAAAATCATTTTCCTTTTTCTTCCCCTGAAAAGTAACTAAGAAAATGGTTAGGAAAGTTCAAATGGAATTCTTCCTAGAGCAGCTATATTTATAGAATGCATCTTGAACCTGAACAGCTAAGTAAAATTTCCAGCTAGATTACAATAGGAAATATCAGTGGAGTTCTAAAACAGGAAGCCTCTTACCAATGGGCTCTAAGGAAACCTCTGAACTCTGGGCACAGACAATTAATCCACAGAACATCACAAAAGAAGCCAAACCTTTACTAGTCACAGACATGTCCTTGGAATGTGCTTGTCTTCTCCCTCCTCAATCTTTCCCCAGCAGGCAAAATGAAGGCACTGCCCAAGATCCCCCAGCACTTCCCCTCCTGATGAAAAAAATCTTTGTAACGCTGGGATTTTCATCTCAGGGTCGTTCAGAGGTGTAAGAGATCACATACGGAAAAGGTCATTTACGCCCCTACAAGGGAATCTCCTCGCCGCCTCCAGCAACCCCGAGAATAGTGTGTTCACTTCTGAGCAGGGTAGGTAGACCGTCGCGCAAAGTTTTTCTCGGAGACTTTTATTTATTGGACTGCAGCTCCACTGCATTTCGACTCCTCAGCAACAGCTCAGGCCACGGGCCTCTGAGCCACCCTCACCCCCAGCGAACCAAAGGGCCTCCGGGACCCACAGGACTGTCCGCTCAGACGTCAAGCGCAGGGGACGGCTTCACGCTTCAACAGGTCGCCCAGCCGGCTGTTTGCAAAGGAGCGCCCGCAGCCCTGAAGGCCCAGCAGCAGCGGCCGCCACCTCATCAAAGGCCGGCCGGGAGGAGCCGTCCGGGGCGCAGGCCACGCCCCCGCGCAGTCAGCGCGCCGGCCTCCGCCCTCAGGCGCGGCCCAGACGCTGCGCTTCCGCAGGCCGCGGGGCCCGCCACCACCGCCCCCGCTGCCGGCCCCGCCTCTCGTCAGCCCCAGTTGGACACGAACGCTAGGGCCTCGCGCCCCGCGCCGCCAGAATTCCGGGTCGCCGCCACTCAGGGGAGGGCGGGCGGGCCCGGTAGAGACTGTGGGGCTGGGGCGGCCCCTCGGCTCCGGCGGGCCAGGCCTGGGCCGCCGGGCGAGCAGAGCCGCCACCAGACACCCGCCTGTCCGGGTCCCAACGCCTCGGAGACCGACCCTTCCGTCCTTTCGCCGAACCCCTTCCTCCCGCTCATTCCCCTCGGTGCTCACCTCCTGACTCCGCTCCCCGCAGCCTGTGCTTCAGCTCGGGTTCGGGGCCGCGGACCGGAGAGACTCCCTCACAGCTGCGCTCCGCAGCGCAACCGAACTGCGGGCCCCGCCCTCGCGGCGTCCCGACCAACAGATGGGCGGTGCCGCACTGCCGTTGGGTTTCCATTGGATAAGGCGGTCGAGATGGGCGGTGCTCCGGGAAGACGGTAGCTTGCTGGCGTAGTCTTCGATCCTGTCTCCTCCCCTTGATCCTGTCCGGCCGAGACCTCTCCGAGGTTTTGGTGTGTTCGTATCACTTGGGGCTGTTCTATCAGTCCACCTCTCCGTGCAGTCCAGGTGCCCCCGATGATTCTGCTCGGCGAAAGGAAAGCCTTCCTTCTCTTCTTTAAGGCGCCATGACAGTTCTGGTCCAACTAAAAGACAAAAGGAGCGAAAGACGTAGCCTCAATCCGGGAGGAGCACCCACCCACTTTCATTAATGGTGGGGAGGGGGACGGCGAGACTGCGCAGGACACTCAGTTCTTCAGAAAGCTTTAAAATTTTCTTGAATATATGCTGAAAATTGCGTAGCACTGATATTTGCCAAAACTTTGGAAGAGGTTTTCACAGATAACTCGTTCGATCCTCATAAGAAACTGAAATTATCATTTAGTGCTAATTGACAAATGCAAAAAACTGAGAGATACTAAGCTATTCACCAAAAGTTGATAGGAGCCAGATCTAGCGTCCAAATAGATTTATCAAAGTCTTCCTTGAAAAGATGTTTGAAAAGAATTTGGATTGACTTCGAGTAAGTGGAAAGAAAAGATTCTGGGTGAGCCTACTGATCTGGGAAAACTAAACGCTGAGCCTGAACGGTATAAATTCGCTCTACCCTTAGACATATATTGTGGCGGGAGGAAGATGAATTAACTATCACAACTTGGGAATGTCATAATCACTAAATTTCACTGTCCTTAAATGGACTCTCTCATCCTTCTTAACTAATATAAAGAAGGATACGGTATCGGCAAAAGCCCTCTATTTTTTTTCATTTCTTCACCTCAAAATAGTTATTTTTGCAACCAATCTTTCATCTTTTGATTCTTTTACCTTTGAAAGAGAGGGCTCACAGACTTTTTTAGAAATCTGCTGGAAGTTACGGATCTTGTTTTGTATATTTAAAAAATTCGTTTGCCCACCAAATTTGGCATATAATTTCAGAAGAGTTGAGGTTAAAAATCTTTAAGGTTTTAATCTTCAAAGGAAGGTTGTTCCTCCTCTCCAGGTTAACCTTTTTCCCTTGTGGGTTCCAAAGCAATTGGAGCATCTGGTCCACTATAAACATTCATTAAATATCAGTTGATATTATTGTTATATCTCATTCTCTTCTCTCTAGTCCTTATCAACCTTTCGTTTTCAACTAGCTCCTTTCAAATATGCATAGATGACCCATTGACATCCTCCAGCTCTCATCTTATTTTTAACTTTTCATGTTAAAAAATCTCAAACACTGCATTTTTGGCACCTCATTTTTTTCTGCTTTAAAAAATAATGTTTTAAAAAGTCAAAGTATCTCAAAAATATTTAACATAGTGTAATGTGTAACAATATTTAATAGCCTCTATGTGCTATGGTCCACTGTTTTAATTGCCTTATGACATATTAACTCACTTAATCCTCATAAGAATCCTATGGAATATTGTGAATTAACAATTGCTATAGAATGTGAAAATCTGGGGTGCATGGGTGGCTCAGTTGGTTAAGCCACTGCCTTCAGCTCAGGTCATAATCCTGGAGTCCCTGGATCAAATCCCACATCGGGCTCCCAGCTCTGTGGGGAGTCTGCTTCTCCCTCTGAGCTTCTCCCCTCTCATGCTCTCTCTCACTCACTCTCTCTCAAATAAAATCTTTTAAAAAATGTGAAAATCTCTTATAATCCTACTTCACCAAAATAATTAAGACTCTGATGTATGTAGCTCCATGTGTATATAATTTAAAATGAAAGCAGGCTGATACTACATAAACTTTTTCAGTTTACTCTGTTACTTTCTTCCATGGAAGCTCATATAGCATTACTTTAACCACTGTAGAGTATTCCATTCTCCAACATTTAATCAGTAACTACCAAGGGGCATCAGGGTTATTTCCAACATTTGTTTATTATTATTTATTTATATTATTATAAATAAAGCTGCAATAAAGTCCTGCTGCACACATCTTTGCTTCTTAGTGAAAATTGTTTTTAAACATTTTTTTAAAGATTTTTTTTAAATATTTTATTTATTTATTGAGAAAGTGAGTGAGAGAAAGCATGAGAGGAGAGAAGGTCAGAGGGAGAAGCGGATTCTCTGTGGAGCAGGGATCCCGATGTGGGACTCGATCCCGGGACTCCGGGATCATGACCTGAGCTGAAAGCAGTGGCTTAACCAACTGAGCCACCCAGGCGCCCCATTTTTTAAAAGATTTTATTTATTTATTTGACAGAGAGGGATCACAAGTGGGCAGAGAGGCAGGCAGAGAGAAAGGAGGAAGCAGGCTCCCTGCTGAGCAGAGAGCCCGGATGCGGCTGCCTCCATCCCAGGACCTTGAGATCATGACCTGAGCTAAAGGCAGAGGCTTAACCCACTGAGCCACCCAGGTGCCCATATTTTTATACATTCTTAAAAATGGAATTGTTGGGGCGCCTGGGTGGCTCAGTGGGTTAAGGGACTGCCTTCGGCTCAGGTCATGATCCGGAGACTCGGGATCCAGTTCCACATTGGGCTCCCTGCTGGGCGGGAAGCCTGCTTCTCCCTCTCTCACTCCCCCTGCTTGTGTTCCCTCTCTAGCTGTGTTTCTCTCTGTCAAATAAAATCTTTTGAAAAAATGGAATTGCTAAGTCAAGGGCTAAGAACATTTTAACTTGAATAAATATTACTAAGTTACTCTTCAAAAAGATATCACTATCAAGAATATGCTAGGGTTTAGGGGCTCCTGGGTGGCTCAGTTGGTTAAGCATTCAACTCTTGATTTTGACTCAGGTCATAATCTCAGGGTCCTGGGATTGAGCCCAGCACCAGGCTCCTTGCTAAGGACAGTATGTGCTTAAGAGTCTCTTTCCTGGGGCGCCTGGGTGGCTCAGTTGGTTAAGCGACTGCCTTCGGCTCAGGTCATGATCCCGGAGACCCGGGATCGAGTCCCACATCAGGCTCTCCGATTGGCGGGAAGCCTGCTTCTCCCTCTCTCACTCCCCCTGCTTGTGTTCCCTCTCTGGCTGTGTTTCTCTCTGTCAAATAAATAAAATCTTTAAAAAAAAAAAAGAGTCTTTCCCTTTCCCCGCTGCCCCGCCCCTACCACTGCATGTGCGTTTGCTCTCTCTCAAGAAAACAGAATCATTAAAAAAAATAGTTTTAGGCTTACATCAAAATTGAGAAGATTCAGGGCGCCTGGGTGACTCAGTTGGTTGGATGTCTGCCTTCCGTTCAGGTCCTGATCCTAGAGTCCTGGGTTGGAGTCCCACATGGGGCTCCCTGCTTGGCAGGGAGTCGGCTTCTCCCTCTGACCCTCCCTCCTCTTGTGCACTCACTCTCTCTCTCTCAAACAAATAAATATTTTTAAAAAACTGAGAAGATTCAGAGATTTCCCATATATTTACTGTACCCCATATGCATAGCCTTTCCCCCATTATCAGCATCACTCACCTGAATGGTATACATTTTATGGGGGATGAACCTACACTAACTTATCATAATCACCTACTTTAAGGTTCACTCTTGGTATTGTACATTCTATAGGTTTGGACAAACATACAATGACATATATCCATCATATCATACAGAGCATTGGTACTGCCCTAAAAATTCTCTGTGCTCTGCCCTCCCATCCCCAGCAACCACTAATACTATTATCTCTATAGTTTTGCCTCTTCCAGAACATCATGTAGTTGGAGTCCTATAGTACACAGCCTTTTCATATTGGCTTCTTTTGCTTAATGATATGCAGTTAAGGATCTTTCATGTGTTTTCAGTGCTTGATAACTTATTTCTTGTTAGCACTGAAAAATATGCAATGGTCTAGATGTACCACAGTTTATTTTATCTGTTCACCTACTGAAGGACATCTTTGTTGCTTCTAACTTTTGGCAATTATGAATAAAGCTCCCACAGATATGTGTACAGATTTTTGTGTGAATATAAGTTTTCAACTCCTTTGGGTAAATAACAAGAAGTGAGATTTCTTTTTTTATTTTTTTTATTTTTTATTTTATTTTTTTAATATTTTATTTATTTATTTGACAGACAGAGAGATCACAAGGAGGCAGAGAGGCAGGCAGAGAGAGGAGGAAGCAGGCTTCCTGCTGAGCAGAGAGCCTGATGCGGGCCTTGATCCCAGGACCCTGAGATCATGACCTGAGCTGAAGGCAGAGGCTTTAACCCACTGAGCCACCCAGGTGCCCGAGATTTCTTTTTTTAAATAAGTAATTTATTAAGAAGTTTATTTTTATTTAAATTCAATTTATAGTGTATTATTAGTTTCAGAGGTAGAGTTCAGTGATTCATCACTTGTATATATCACCCAGTGCTCATTACATCATGTGCCTCCTTAGTGCCAATCACCTAGTTAATCCATCCCTCTTCCCCTCCAGCCACCCTGTTTGTTTCCTATGAGTAAGAGTTTATCCCTCTCTGATTTCATCTTATTTTTCCCATTCTTCCCCTATGCTCCTCTTGTTTTGTTTCTTAAATCCTACATATGAGTGAAATCATATAATTGTCTTTCTTTGAGTTTTTTTGCTTAGCATAATACCCTCAAGTTTCAGCCATGGCAAGATTTCACTTTTTTGAGCACCTGGGTGGCTCAGTGGGTTAAAGTCTCTGCCTTTGGCTCAAGTCATGATCTCGGGGTCCTGGGATGGAGGCCCCCATCAGGCTCTCTGCTCAGCAGGGAGCCTGCTTCCTCCTCTCTCTGCCTGCCTCTCTGTCTACTTGTGATCTCTCTGTCAAATAACATCTTTAAAAAAAAATTCACTTTTTTGATTGCTGAGTAATATTCCATTGTATATATATACACCACATCTCATATATATGATAAAATCTTAAAACATATATATTTATATATGTGTGTATATATATATGTGTGTATATATCTACATATATATGTAATAAAATCTTTTTGTAAAGATTTTATTTATTTGACAGAGAGAAACACAGCCAGAGAGGGAACACAAGCAGGGGGAGTGAGAGAGGGAGAAGCAGTCTTCCCGCTGAGCAGGCAGCCCGATGTGGGGCTTGAACCTGGGTCTCCAGGATCATGACCTGAGCCGAAGGCAGTCGCTTAACCAACTGAGCCACCCAGGCGCCCCTGTAATAAAATCTTAAAAAAAAAAACCAACTACGTGACTGTCTTCGAAGTTGGTTGTATCATTTTGCATTCCCAGCAGCAATGAGATCCTTGTTGCTCCACATCCTCACCAGTATTTGGTGTTAGTGTTCTGGATTTTGGCCATTCTCATAGATGTGTTATGATATCTCACTTTTAAAAAAAGATTTTGAGGGAGAGAGTGAGCACACAAGCAAGGAGAGGGGCAGAGGGAGAAGCAGGTTTCCTATTGAGCTGAGAACCCAAAATGGGGCTCAATCCCAAGACCCTGGGATCATATTCTTAAATGACAGCAAATGCTGAATGACTGAGCCACCCAGGTGCCCCGGTGTCTCATTTTTGAAGTTTTCACTTCCATGACAAATGATGTGGAGCACCTTTTTGTGTGTTTATTTCCCACCTGTGTATGTTCTTTAGTGAGGTGTCTGTTAGGGTCTTTGGTCCATTTTTTCATAGGATTGTTTTGTTCTTGCTGAGTTTTTAGTGTTTTTTGTATATTTTGGATAACAGTCTTTTATCATGTGTCTTTTTTTTTAAGATTTGATTTATTTGACAGAGAGAAACACAACTAGGAGAGGGAACACAAGCAGGGGGAGTGAGAGAGGGAGAAGCAGGCTTCCTGCAGAGCAGGGAGCCGGATGCAGGACTTGATCCAGGGACTTCAGGATCATGATGGAGCTGAAGGCAGATGCTTAACGACTGAGCCACCCTGGCACCCTTAGGTGTGTTTTGCAAATATTTTCTCCCAGTTTGTGGCTTGTCTTCTAATTCTCTTGACATTGTCTTTAGAGCAGATGTTTTTAATTTTATTGAAGTCCAGCTTATAAATTATTTCTTTCATGGATTGTGTCTCTGGTGTTTTCTCTAAAAAGGCATTAGCATACCAAAGGTCATCTAAGTTTTCTCCTATATTCTCTTCTAGGAGTAGTAGAGGTTTGCATTTCATATTTAGGTCTATGATCCATATTGGGTTAATTTTTGTGAGGTATGCAAGGGCTTGTCTAGATTCATTTTTGGGGTGTTTTTTTTTGGCATGTAGATGTCCTATTGTTCCAGCACCATCGCTTTCATATGGTTATTGCCCAGTTGCATTTCCTCCTCAGTTTTTTGCCTGTTCATGGTCTTTGTGAATTTTTTTTTTACTAGGTGGTCATCTTTTTCTTATTGGCTTGTAAGAGCTCTTTGCATGTTAGAAAAATCCCATTGTCTTCCTAATCTCTTGCAATGTGAATCCCATTCACTTTATCTGCTAAAGCTTTTTTCTCAGTTTATTATAAACTTCCACTCCCAAAACCTTTTTTAATTCTTCATTCTGCCTGATCTCTTTAGTACTGGGGATCACTGAACAGCTCTCCTACTTTTCATAACACTGATTTATTTCGTTCCTTTTTTTAAAGATTTTATTTATTTATTTGACAGAGAGAAACACAGCGAGAGAGGGAACACAAGCAGAGGGACTGAGAGAGGGAGAAGCAGGCTTCCCGCCAAGCAGAAAGCCCGATGTGGGGCTCGATCTGGGGTCTCCAGGATCATGACCTGAGCTGAAGGGAGTCGCTTAACCAACTGAGCCACCCAGGCATCCCATCGTTCCTTTTTTCAACTTCTCATCCTAATTTTTCTCTTATGGTTTTCTATCCTTCCCTCCTATTAAGATGTTTGTTAATGTGCTCAAAGTTATATTCTTCATTCTCTTTATACCACACTTTAGAATATATATCCATTGAGTATATCACCTGAATAATATGTTTATCTCTAGCACTCTTTCTTGCCAAACAACAAGACAGCATTGGGTACTCCACTGTCACTAAAATGAAATTAACTTAATTTAGGTAATTTAACCTAAATATTCCCATTGAAGATCAGTAATCCACCTGAAGAATCAACGTATTTGGGGTTCCTGGGTGACTCAGTTGTTAAGGGTCTGCCTTTGGCTCAGGTCATGATCCCAGGGTTCTGGGATGGAGCACCACATTAGGTTCCCTGCTCAGCAGGAAGCCTGCTTCTCCCTCTTCCACTCCCCCTGCTTGTGTTCCCTCTCTCGCAGCATCTCCCTCTGCCAAATAAATAAATAAATAAATAAATAAAATTTTCAAAAAGAATCAATTTATGGGGAATAGAAACCAGATGACTAGGTGACATGGCTGGAGGGAAACTTTAGAGAGAGATCACAAATAGGCAGATGGAGAAAGAGGGGAAAGCAGGCTCCCGGCTGAGTGAAGAGCACATGTGGGACTTGATCCCAGGACCTTGAGATCATAACCTGAGCCAAGGCAAAAGCTTAACCCTCTGAGCCACCCAGGCACCCAAGAGAAAAACTTTTTAAATTACCCATTTTATGCCTTTTGAACTTTGTGCCTTACATAGGTAGCAGATACTTTTTCTTCAAAAAAGAAATATTTAACAAAGAAATAATTTATTAAATAATCATAGAATAAAGAAAGGCATGGGCTCCTGGGTGGCTCAGTCAACTGAGCGTCTGACTCTTGATTTCTTTTTTTTTTTTTTTTTTAAAGATTTTATTTATTTGACAGAGAGAAACACAGCCAGAGAGGGAACACAAGCAGGGGGAGTGAGAGAGGGAGAAGCAGGCTTCCCGCTGAGCAGGAAGCCCCATGTGGGACTCGATCCCAGGTCTCCGGGATCATGACCTGAGCCGAAAGCAGTCGCTTAACCAACTGAGCCACCCAAGCGCCCCTGACTCTTGATTTCAACTCAGGTCATGATCTCAGAGTCATGGGATCTAGTCCTGCACTGGGCTCTGTGCTGGGCATGGAGCCTGTTTCGGATTCTCTCTCTCCTCTCCCTCTGCCTTTCCCCACCTCTCATGTGTGCTCACTATCTAAAAATAAAAATATAAATAAATTTAGAAAAAAAGAATAAAGAAAGCCAATGCTTGAGTGCCTGGGTGGCTCAGTCGTTGAGCGTCTGCCTTCAGTTCAGGTCATGATCCTGGAGTCCCTGAATCGAGTCCTGCATTGGGCTCTCTGCTCAGCGGGAAGCCTGCTTCTCCCTCTTTCCCTCCCCTTGCTTATGTTCCCTCTCTAGCTGTGTTTCTCTTGGTCAAATAAATAAAATCTTAAAAAAAAAAAGAAAGAGAGGGACGCCTGGGTGGCTCAGCTGGTTAAGCGACTGCCTTCGGCTCAGGGCATGATTCCAGAGACCCGGAATCGAGTCCCACATCGGGCTCCCTGCTCGGTGGGAAGCCTGCTTCTCCCTCTCTCACTCCCCCTGCTTGTGTTCCCTCTCTCGCTGTGTTTCTCTCTGTCAAATAAATAAAATCTAAAAAAAAAAAAAAAAAAAAAAAGAGAGAGAGAAAGAAAGAAAGAAAGAAAGGCAATGCTTTGAGACTATCCACATCTATTTGTCTAATTCTAAACTTGCCAAGTGACCTGCTAACCTCATCTTCCAGGTGGACTATAGCTTGCCTTTTGACACGCTGGTTGCACAACTCTATAGAGTTACTACAAATCTTTGAATTCACAGTGAGCAAATCTTATGGTAGAAAATCATACCTCAATAAAACTGTCCAGACTCTTTTAAGATCTTGGTTTCCATAGATCAGGGCAACTGGAAAATCTATTGGATTTCTGTTCCAAGCTTTTCTTCTTCAGTGTGACACTGACTAGTCATGCCTCCAGTCTGATCGTTCCTCTAGGCACATGATGTGGGTCCTTTTTTCAAACTGAAGAACCATCAAAAGAACAAAAATGCTCCTTTGCCTCAAGCTTGGCATTTACGTTCCTTTAAGACATCAAATTAAGAGAAGCCTAGACTTCTTAATAATTGTGAATTACCTGAGGCACTTTAAAACATACACATTTCCAGGAACTTCCCGGGATCAGCTGGATCCAAATCTGGGGGAGGAGGAGGACTTGGGCATCTGTATGTCTAATAATATTCCCAGGCAATTCTGATGCCAGTAGCATGGCCTGTTATTAGGCTGAAGGGTAAAAACAATCAGCCTAGCACATACCTTATCCCGGTCTAGGAATGATTACTTGGGTCATTGAGCTTAGGCCTCTGAGCTTCACTGTTTAATTAAATAAGAACATTTAACTCCTCTTAAAAAAAAAAAAGTTAAAAAAAAAGGGGGGTGCCTGGGTGGCTCAGGTGGTTAAGTGACTGCCTTCAGCTCGGGTCATGATCCCGGAGACCTGGGATCGAGCCCCACATCGGGCTCCCTGCTCGGCAGGAGGCCTGCTTCTCCTTCTCTCACTCCCTCTGCTTGTGTTCCCTCTCTGTATTTCTCTCTGTCAAATAAATAAATAAAATCTCTAAAAAAAAAAGTTAATAACATTTAACTCTATACATCTATGTCATGTCATAAGAAATTGAATCAACTTCTAAGATAAACATAATGGGTGAATAAATAGAGGCGTTGGGGAATAAAAAACCAGATACCTCATGTAAATTAATAATTTACCTGAGATTACTTGATTTCTTTCTTTTTTTAAAAAAATATTTTATTTATTTGATAGAGAGAGATCACAAGTAGGCAGAGAGGCAGGCAGCGAGAGGGAAGGAAACAGGCTCCCTGCTGAGCAGAGAGCCCAATGCGGGCCTGATCCCAGGACCCTGGGATCAGGACCTGAGCCAAAGGCAGAGGCTTTAACCCATTGAGCCACCCGGGCACCCAGATTATTTGATTTCTACAATTGTATTCAATTATGCTTAAGTCAAATTCATCTATAATTTATTTTGCTCTATGTTTTACTAGCATAAAGGTACTATCTCTCTTATCTCCCAGGAATGTTGTGAGTTTAAAATAATTACCAGGTCATTCCACAACTTTTTCTGGGTCAAAACCCTAATGTAAACCTTTTCTGTTTGTTTTTACCTTTGCTATAGTAATAAAAACAACTTTCCTAAATCTAAAATTATGTCCTGAGAAAACATAGACTATAAGGAAAGGCCACTGGAGACCCCGTTAGCATGGGCAGTCTAAGACTCTATTATTTTACAGCTTATAGTTGTACTTCCAGGCTTGAATCAGAGAGCAAAATTCAGTTGAGTCAAATGTTTATTTAGTGGTGACTATGTGCCAGACACCACACTAGGCAGTAAAGTAACAAATGAATAAGACAAAGTTCCTATCTCCAAAGAGCTCCTATTTACTTGAGAAGATAGCTATGTAAACAAAAAAAGTTACAACACTTGGGGTGCCTGGGTGATTCAGTCAATTAAGCGTCTGACTCTATATCAGCTCGGGTCATGATCTTGGTGTCCTGGGACCAACACTCAGAGGGCAGTTTGCTTGAGGATGCTCTCTCCCTCTGCCCCTCTCCCCACTTGTGCACTCTCTCTTTCTAATAGGTAAATATATATATATATTTACAGATTTTATTTATTTATTTGACAGAGAGAGACACAGTGAGAGGGGGAACACAAGAAGGAGAGTGGGAGAGTGAGAAGCAGGCTCCCCGCTGAGCAGGGGGCCCAACGTGGCACTGGATCCCAGGGGCCCCATAAATAAATAAATCCACATTCTAATCCTTGGAATTTGCGAATATCACCTCATGGAGCAAAAGGGACTTTGCAGATATGATTATGGATTTTGAGATGGAGAGATTATCCTGCGTTATCAGGATAGGCACTATCACAAGTGCTCATAAAAGAGGGAGATTTGACTACAGAACTGAAAGAAATGTAACCATGGAAGCAAGAGGTTGAAGTGATACCAAGGAATGCAAGCAGCCTCTGAAGCTAGAAAAGGCAAGGAAATGGATTCTTCCCTAGAGTTCTCAGAAGGTATTGCTGATACCTTACCTTTAAATCAGTGAAATTGATTTCAGATGTCTGGTCTCCAGAACTGTAAGAAAATTAACTTGTGGTGTTTTAAGTCACCAAGTTTGTGGTAATTTGTTACAGCAGACATAGGAAACTAATAAGGTTTCCCAGAGAACAAGACTGATACCTCTCTGGCCTGGGTTTTAAAGAATGAATAGGAGTTCAACTGGCAGTTAGAGGAGGGAAGAACAATTCAGAAAAGACTGAACTCTCCTTTTCTCTGACTCTCCAGACTCAGAAGATGGGAATTAGACCATAAAACCTATGACCGTCCAATCTAACTTTTGTCACATATGCCTCACTTTTTAGCAGTAAGAGTTGACAATTTCCAAGGGAGGTGTTATTTTTTCCCCCTTTACCTCACCTCTAACTTTTCACATTGAAATTTAACCTTTGTTTTTACAATGTTTCTTACATCTGGGAAAGAAGAAAAAACTCTCCAGGGAGAACATTCTTAAGAAAGCAAATAAAAAACTAGAGAGAGAATCTGATAAGGACAGACACTTATTTATTATTGGCTCAAGCTTGGAACAGAGGGTGACAAAGCCTTCTTCAAAAGCAAGTGAAGGAACTCATTGTTTTTTGGGACTAAGAGAAATAAAATAGTGAAAATAAAAAGTAAGATCTCTAAACCAGGTACAATTAAAGACAGAATAAGTTAATTCACTCAGAACACCATACAGAGAGACACACACACATATATTTATAGTAGAGAGAGGGAACCTGTATTGAAAGCCCTAACATGTATAATGAGAATTCTAGAAAAATATAGGGAAATATAAAGACAATGATGGTGAAACAGTATCTGAAAACATTAAGAACTTTAAAGTGTTGATAAAAGACATTAGGCTTCAAATTTTAAAAATAAGCTCTTCGTGCTAATAAAATAAACACATGTTGAGGCATATTGTATGGATATTTACAAAATATCAAGGATAAAAAGAAAATTGGAAAAGCTACCAGCGACATGAGAAAGACATCAATTACCTGTGAAATGATGATAAGACTGATAAAACACTTCCCTGTAAACCTAGAATTTTATTTCCAGCCAAATTGTCATTAAAGAGTGAAGGCGGGGAGCCTGGGTGGCTCAGTGGGTTAAAGCCTCTGCCTTCAGCTCAGGTCATGATCTCAGGGTCCTGGGATCAAGCCCAACATCGGGCTCTCTGCTCAGCGGGGAGCCTGCTTCCTCTTCTCTCTCTGCCTGCCTCTCTGCCTACTTGTGATCTCTCTCTCTGTCAAATAAATAAATACAATCTTAAAAAAAAAAAAAAAAAGAATGTCCTCAGGATGACTACAAGAAGCAGCAGGGTTTTTCTAAGTAACATTGTGGTTTTCATGGGCCAGTCTGTCAGAATCAACTTGTGTGTCCTCAATCCTTAACAGCCAATATAGCAAAGGAGTTCTCTTACTAAAGGATTTTGAGGAATCCCTAAGGAATTTGTAAGTATGCCACAGATCCTTCCTGGAAATTGCTGTCCCTGCTCCTAAGCACTGCTGCTCTTGAACTTGGCCATCACGTCCTTTGGGCTCTCCACATGGTCCCACCCACTGGACCTAGATCTCTTTACTCTATTCCCCAAAGCTTTAACTATTTAACAAGATGCAGAGGCACAGACATTAAAAACAAAGAGGAGCCCACAGCAGCCACTAGAAGTCCTTCAGATCCCTGATAAGTCAGAGCCAGCTCAGCAGGCCCACTTCCTCCTGTAGTTCTGGGTTGGGCCACTTCTTGGAATCCTAATGCCAGCATTAGGCATGGGTCCAGAGAGAATCTTTCTTTTCCAGTTCAAGGCCTGCTTATTCCCACTCTACAATATTTGACTGAGGAACTATCCTTTTCCTTAGGGGGAAAAACTCACCTTCATGTTGGCCTGCTTATTAACAATCCCAGGAGTCCCAGACACTTTGCAGACTTTGGAGAATTTGGCTGTACATAACCCCATCTTGTAATATGCCAGGTGCACAGGTTAAGAATCACACACTCCTCAGGGGGGTTCCAGTTTTGTCATCACCTGTGAGAAAACACTTGAATAAAAACATACATAGGTCTCCTAAGAACAAGTAAGGATTTTTTTAAAGAGACATTCCAGTCTATATTCTTATTGGGGGGTGGTATCTTTTTCTCTGCAAGGGCACAATCCTGCAAAATATTTTATGTTACTAATGAATAAATAAATAAATAAATAAATAAATAAATAAATAAATAAATAAACTCCAGGGGCGCCTTAGTGGCTCAGTGGGTTAAGCGGCTGCCTTCGGCTCAGGTCATGATCCCAGGGTTCTGGGATCAAGCCCCTTGTTGGGCTCCCTGCTGAGCAGGGAGTCTGTTTCTCCTTCTGTCTCTCCCGCTCATGCCCGCTTGCTCTGTCTCCCTCTCTCTCTCTCAAATAAATACATAAAATCTTAAAAATAAAAACAAAAACACCTCCAGTATCTCAGTCTGAAACCTCTGAATTTTGGTTAATGTCTTTTCAAGATTTTCTTTAGGGTAAAGGTGGGATATTTCCTTTATGTGTGCGTAGAGGGCCATTCTGGTGACTTCCAGGAGTAAAGGTAGATGGCTGCAAGATGAATTTATATCTGCCCTTCTAGAAATAGAAGACTGCAGCTTTAATATTTTTTTCAAAGATTTATTTATTTTAAAGAGAAAGAGAGGGACGCCTGGGTGGCTCAGTTGGTTAAGCCACTGCCTTCGGCTCAGGTCATGATCCCGGAGACCCGGGATCGAGTCCCACATCGGGCTCCCTGCTCGGCCGGAAGCCTGCTTCTCCCTCTCTCACTCCCCCTGCTTGTGTTCCCTCTCTGGCTGTGTTTCTCTCTGTCAAATAAATAAAGTCTTTAAAAAAAAAAAAAGAGAGAGAGAGCAGGGGGAGGGGCAGAGGGAAATAATCCTCAATCCAACTCTCAGCTGAGCATGGAGCCAACCTGGGCCTTGGTTCCACAATCTTAAAATCATTACCTGAGCCAAAACCAAAAGTCAGACACTCAACCCAGGGCAATCCAGGTATCCCAGAAGATTGCAACTCTTTTATTCTTTTAAAGATCTTATTTGACAGAAAGACAGAGAGCACAAGTAGGCAGAGCAGCAGGGCAGAGGGAGAGGCAGAAGCAGGCTCTCCACTGAGCAGGGAGCCCGATGCAGAGATCCCAGGACCCTGGGATCATGACCTGAACCAAAAGCAGCGGCTTAAACGACTGAGCCACCAAGGTGCCCAAGAGTGCAACTTTAAAATATAACACTTCTTTAACATTTAAAAAAATTGCATTTATTGGGCACCTTTTAAAGATTTTTTTTTTAACTTAATGACAGAGAGAGATCATGAGCAGGAAAGCAGGAAGAGAGACAGGCAGAGAGAGAGGAGGAAGCAGGTTTCCTGCCGAGCAAAGAGACTAATGGGGGCCTCGATCCCAGGACCCTGAGATCATGACCTAGGCCGAAGGCAGAGGCTATAACCCACTGAACCACCCAGGTGCCCTATTGGGCACCTTTTAAAACTTAGGAATACAAAGAGAAGTATGTGTTGGCCCAGAACCTCAGAAATGGACTCATCCCCCTCTTTTTCCTAATAATGTCAAAGATCTGCATTCCTTCTTTCCTAGCTCTAAATCCTGCCCCACACTTTTTCCCCTTCCCTTTGACTGAAAGATCAATCTTTCACCTTTAATCACACACAGGAAAGAATATAGTATCAAAAACTACTGAGCTTCTTGGGGGTGCTTGGCTGGCTCAGTCTATACAGCATACAACTCCTGATCTCAGGGTTTCGAACCTCATGTTGGGTATAGAGACTGCTTAAAAATAAAATCTTAGGGGCGCCTGGGTGGCTCAGTTGGTTAAGCAACTGCCTTCGGCTCAGGTCATGATCCCGTTGACCTGGGATCGAGTCCCGCATCGGGCTCCCTGCTAGGCGGGAGGCCTGCTTCTCCCTCTCTCACTCCCCCTGCTTGTGTTCCCTCTCTGGCTGTGTTTCTCTCTGTCAAATAAATAAAATCTTAAAAAAAATAAAAAATAAAATCTTAAAAACACATACACAGGGGCTCACTCAGTTGGGCATCTGCCTTCATCTCAGGTCTGATCCCAGGGTCCTGGGATGGAACCTGCTTCTCTTTCTCCCTCTGCCTGCTACTCCTTTTGCTTGTGCTCTCCCTCTCTGTCAAATAAATAAATAAAATCTCTTTTAAGAATCACTAGTATTTGGGAGCCTGGGTGGCTCAGTGTATTAAAGCCTCTGCCTTTGGCTCGGGTCATGGTCTCAAGGTCCTGGGATTGAGGCCCACATAGGGCTCTCTGCTCAGCAGGGAGCCTGCTTCCTCCTCTCTCTGCCTGCCTCTCTGCCTACTTGTGACCTCTCTCTGTCAAATAAATAAATAAAATCTTTTTAAAAAATAACTAGTATTAGTTTATCTTCAATGCTTCACCAGTTTGGGAGCTAAGAAAATACAAGCAATCTCATGACTTAACTAAAGCAAAGGTGATACCAGGATTTAGAATTGTATGTGTAGGAATCGCCAAATGCTTAGAGTTATTATGTATGAATAACCAATCCCATGCCTTTATCTCTTATTGTTTAACAAACTTGGTATATATTTTAAAGATTTTATTATTTAGAGATTTCTAGGGGTGGACAAGCCAGCATGAGCAGGGTAGACGGGCCAAGGGAGAGAGAGAATCTCAAACTTCAGGATGAGCAAGGAGCCCTACTCTGGGCTAGATCTCAGACCCTGAGATCCTGATCTGAGATCATGTCCTGAGCAAAGTCAAGAGTCAGACACTTAACCACTTAACTAACTGAGCCACCAGGCACCCCAGCTTGCTATGTATTTTAGAGACTTTTCTATTACTGGACCAGCCCCTAAAGTATATATTCAGGAGCTTCTTCTGTGTTTGTGTTTGATCAGTCACATTTTTATTTATTTATTATTTATTTTTTATTTTTAAAGATTTTATTTATTTGACAGAGAGAAACACAGCTAGAGAGGGAACACAAGCAGGTGGAGTGAGAGAGGGAGAAGCAGGCTTCCCGCCGAGCAGGGAGCCCGACGTGGGACTCGATCCCAGGTCTCCGGGATCATGACCTGAGCCGAAGGCAGTTGCTTAACCAACTGAGCTACCCAGGTGTCCCGATTAGTCACATTTTTAAAGCTCATAGCTTAAAGATTTAGGAAATCAGTCTACTAATATAATGTTTTGGTTTTCTTTTTTTTTAAGATTTTTAAAGTTTGACAGAAAGAAACACAGCTAGAGAGGGAACACAAGCAGGGGGAGTGAGAGAGAGAGAGAAGCAGGCTTCCCTCGGAACAGGGCAGCTCAATCCCAGAACTCCAGGATCATGAATTTTGGTTTGTTTTTAAGTTAAAACACTTTTGGGGGGGCGACTGAGTGGCTCAGTTGGTTAAGTGACTGCCTTCGGCTCAGGTCAAGATCCTGGAGTCCAGGGATGGAGCCCTGCATTGGGCTCCCTGCTCAGCGGGAAGCCTGTTTCTCCCTCTCCAACCCCGCCCCCCCCCCGGGGGGCTTGTGTCCCCTCTCTAGCTGTGTTTCCCTCTGTCAAATAAATAAAATCTTAAAAAAAAAAACACATTTTTTTTCTCCCTATCAAAGCATGAAATCTCTATACCCTTGGAAGCATATTTCAGTGGAATTTTGGAGAGAATGGGAATGGATAAGGAAAGGATGATCTTAATATTCTTTGTCTCTTTTCCAATGTCTTTCTCTGAGCCCCCTTACAATCTCTATTTCCCCTCTCTGAGACACTGCCACCTTCCCAGTACCTTGCCTTTTTTTTTTTTTTTTTTTTTTTTTTTTTAAGATTTTACTTATTTAAGAGAGAGCGAGCACACTTGAGAGAGCACATGCAGGGGGAGCAGCAGAGGGAGAAGCAGGCTCTCTGATGAGCAGGGAGCTAGACAGATGCTTAACCCACTGAGCTACCCAGGTATCTAAACCTTGCTTTTTCTTGTCATATTTTTTCCACGTTTTCCTTGTCTGTTATTCATTTTGTTTTAGAGCATCTGTTTTTTGTAAAAATAATTTCAAATAGGGGCCCCTGGGTGGCTCAGTTGGTTGAGTGACTGCCTTCGGCTCAGGTAATGATCCCGGAGACCCGGGATCCGGTCCCACATCGGGCTCCCTGCTTGGTGGGAAGCCTGCTTCTCCTCTCTGGCTCCCCCCTGCTTGTGTTCCCTCTCTGGCTGTGTTTCTCTCTGTCAAATAAATAAAATCTTTAAAAAAATAATTTCAAATAGTTTAATGTCATTTGCATCACATATTTAGCATGTGTACATAGACACTTAATAAATGGTAGTCATTGAATAATACAGCATTTATGCAAACTCAGCACTTTGTATTCAGCAACTCTTATCCTTAAAGCAATGGAAAAAGTAGATATTGTATGTCTATTTTCCATGAGGAACTGAGCCTGAGACAGAATAACAACTCGTGAAAGACCACATAGGTTAATATATGCCAAAACTCGTGTTTTCACAATGTCACATTCCATTGTTAGGGAGGGAAAAAGAGGCGGAGTAATTTCACGTTCCTGTTACACTGCCCTGTACAGAGATTTCATCTAGGTTCATTAGGATCTATAGGCCTAACTAACATCTTCTACCCTCATAGCCTAACTTTAATCCAATGTTTTTGATGTTTACATATCTAGTTGTCACCTTAAATGGAACCCACCATTTTCTCCAAGCAAATACACACACCCATGCTACACCATTTTCTGTTAATGGCTCCATGAATTTTTGTCATTCAGTGTCAAAACCTTGGTGTTGGGGCGCCTGGGTGGCTCAGTTGGTTGGGCGACTGCCTTCGGCTCAGGTCATGATCCCGGAGACCAGGGATCGAGTCCCACATCGAGCTCCCTGCTGAGTGGGAGGCCTGCTTCTCCCTCTTTCACTCCCCCTGCTTGTGTTCCCTCTCTGGCTGTGTTTCTCTCTGTCAAATAAATAAAATCTTTAAAAAACAAACAACCAAACAAACAAAAATAAACCTTGGTGTTATTTATTCATTCAACGAAGTTATTGAGCATATACAAGGATGCTGGGATGTGCTAGGGATGCTGGGGTATACAACAGTTAAGTTTGATACAGTTTTTGCTTTCATATAGGCTTTAGGAAAGACTAACAAATGGGGAACCTACCCAAACTAGTATATTAGAGAAGACTTCTTGGAGGATGATGAAGATGGATGGATGTGGAGGTGTGTTTCATAGGCAAAGGCACAGGAGGAGAAACACGGCTTTGGAGGAATCCAAAGATGTACTGCTGAAGCACTGATTTGTAGTGGAATGGAAAGTGGGAGAGATATGTTAGAATTAGTTCAAGCATGAAGGGTGTAGTAAACTATGTTAAGGAATTTGGACTATCTGACTAGCAGTAGGAAGTATAATTAGTTTTGAATTTTAAGAGAATCAACCTGCTTATAGTTTGGAGGATTTCTCCTTTCTTTTCCATTCCCTGAATCCAATCTGTTACTAAATACCGTTGGTTCCTTATCGTCTCATTTGTTCATCTCTATTCCCATTGCTATCATTTTAATTCCAGCCCTTCTCATCTCATGCTTAGATTAAGAGCCCTTCAACCAGTTAGTCTCCTCCACTTTCTTCCTCCAATCTACACTGCACATAAAGACTAAACCAACAGTCCTAAAATGCTACGCCAGGGTAACAGTGAAGTCCAAGTCACCCAGCTTGGCGCTTATGACCATCTCAACCCTATCTATCTAATATTACTACTTAAAATCGCTTTCTAACGAGGCCAGCCAGCTTCCTCAAAAATCCTCCCAAATGCAGTTGACATTCTTTTCTCACCCTGCAACCTTGTAATATTATTCTCCTCTCTCCGGCATAATGCCCTTCTGGGGCATCCAGAGGACGTCTAGCAACAGCTCGTCCTCCTCTCCTTTGATTTCTTCTCACCCAGCAGAGACTGTGCCAAATATTTCTGCATTGTATTAACTCGAATGATGTTACAGATTGAGGTTTTCACGAACAGACTCTCTCCTAAGGCCGGGCCAGTCACTTGATGCGCTCAGAACAAATACTAGTTAACTTTAATAGAGCCGAATTAGGCAGGTTTCCAGAACCTGAGCGCGCGGTGGAGAGAGGGGACTAACACACTGGAGGATGGATCGGGAGTGCCGGGTCTCACACAAAAGAGCTTCGGCAAACACGCGAGAGGCCGGGGTAGGGGAGCGAAGGCAGGGCGGGGTACCGACGGACAGTTAGAAACAGCAATGGGTGGCCAGCCGCCTGCGGAGCCGCAGGAGGCAAGCGGTGGCCGTTGGTGGGCGTGACCGCTCCAGTCTCGCGGGAGCGGCGGTTGGGCGGGCCGTTGTCCCCGCGGGCGGGGCGAGTTGCTAAGGAAATGACTGCCCGCAGCGCCGCGCCGTGCCGCGCCGCGCCGGCCGGGCGGGGTCTAGAGCGGCGCCGTTTCCGCTTCCGCTCCCTCTCTGCTCCCGTCCCGTTACCGCCTCCTGGCCGGCCTCGCGCCTTTCACCCGCACCTTGTGTCGGCGGTGCAGCCGGGCCCGCTCCTGCCACGCGCGCGCCCCCGGGGCTCCGGCTCCGGCACGGGTCGCGCCCCGCTCGCCTGCCCCTGAGGCCGCCGGCCAGCCGCCGCCATGGGTGCCTACCTCTCCCAGCCCAACACGGTGAAGTGCTCCGGGGACGGGGTCGGCGCCTCGCGCCTGCCGCTGCCCTACGGCTTCTCCGCCATGCAAGGCTGGCGCGTCTCCATGGAGGTGAGGCGGGAGAGGCCCAAAGGCGGGCCGCTGCAGGGCGGGAACCTGACGGAGAAAGGGAGCGGGGGGATGGGGTCATCCCCGGGGAAGGGTCCGTATCAAGAGCCTGCAGCTGCAGCTGCGGCGGCAGTTTGACGGGCGGCAGCGAGAGTGGACCCGGGGTCGAGAGGGAGCTGCCGGTGCTTGGGGACCGTGTGCCGGTGGCCAGTTTGGCGGCGA
>PITA01000169.1:136425-225646 GCA_004023965.1 Spilogale gracilis
CTTAAATAATGTGCTGTGAGAGGCCTCTTTGGACGAGGAGTTTGACAGTGAAAGGAAGCCTGGGCGAGCAGTCTGTTTCAAATTCTTAAACACCTAATTGCTTGGCTCTGGGCATCGAATGTTAATTTCAGAGGCTGGACCTGACCTCCAGGAATTGTCAGTCGATTGTATTCTCTTCAGGATCCTTTACGACCTTTGGAAAACTTAAGTTGTGTTGATCGGTATCATTCCTTTTTTTTATTATTATGCTTGATATTTTTTCCTAGGGATTTTTCTAAAACTTAATCCGCAGTTGTCATTTGCCTGTGCTTGTTGTGGTTTATAGTTTTCTTGATTTGTAATCATTCCATCATAACCTACAAATAACTGATCTTTCTTTTCTATAGAATTTCTTATGGAAAAAAGGGAAAGGGAAAATTTCTGGATAAAAAGTAGAATTGGGCAAAATGGATGTGAAACTACAAGAGAGAATAGGGGAAACTATGCAGGAAGAAAAGGGAGAAAGAGGTATGTAAGACATGTCTTTGTGAAGAGTATTGTGAGATCTAGGCAGAAGGGCCAGGGAAATGCTCTAATTATTTCTGGGATTAAGGGTTGATCTACTTACTAGGTGGGCTTCAGGTAACAGCCTAATACTACTGTCTCCCTTGGGAATTTCTTCAAATCCCTCACTCCTCCCTGTGGTTAGCTCTGGAATGACAGGATAAACTTATATAGCTTGTTCTCAGACTCCAATTTTATACCCACAGCTGACTTTAAACAGTTTTGTCATTAGGTATAACATTTCAAGAATGAGGGGAATTCTGTAGTTCATCTCTAGTTTGGCTCCCTCATTTTATAGCTGGGAAATAGAGGCCCTGAAAGGTTAGGACACTTGTGCCTTCTTGGAAAGAATCTGTGGGATGAAGTTGTTCAAGACAATTACTGGACATTGTTATCATAGTGTGTCAGCCTGAAGTATAGCATTCATTTTTCAGTGGGGTGCTCACTATTGAGCTTACAGGATGCTTGGTAAATGTAATTGTCTGAGTGTTAGAAATATCTGGATTTAGCTTCAAAAGAAAAACCTTAATGTAAGGCTGGGGATTTGGATTGTTTGCTAGTTTGGAGATTCCATTTCTCTGGTATTTTTCTGTTAATTTTGTAAGATTTGAAGTGACTCATCTCACAGTAAGGCTTTTCCTTCAGGTTTCTCATTCCTTATTTTCTAGTTTCTTCTCTGCTGTGGTTTTTCTAGGGGTTTTGTTTGTTTTGTTTTGTACTCTTTGTAGCTTTCTTTACTGAGTTGTTTGGATATTTAGTTTTCCAACTTTTTTGTCCAGTGATTCTGTTCTTTTTGCTTCTCTGCAGGGTATTTCCCTTTATTTTTGGTTTCTCCTTTGGTAATTAGAAAATGACTTTTTTTAATCAGCAGCTGTCCGATTTGTAGAAATCTTGTTAGACTATTCCTTAGATCCTAATCTTCCTCCTGAGAGGTAACCAGTTTGGGTTTTAAAATCTTCCTATTATTGCTATTTCTCAATTTACCTTTGTTTGAATGGTTATCTTTAATCAAATCCTCTTGAAGTCCTGCTTGGGATCCTTTTCTGCTGCATCAGTATTTTTCCTTCTGGCTTTGTTTCCTTTCTCTACAAAGTAGAACATAGTTTGTTTGCTATGGCAAGAAAATAACTATGACTTGTAGGCTCTTGAGTGAATCTTATCTTTTCAGAAAGTGTACACACCTGTTCCTCTTAACCTTTAGGGCTCAATCCCACCTATTTATTAAGTCTGTTGACCTTATTTGCTTGGTTCTAACGATTCCTTTGAGGTAAGTTTGTGCCAAGATACATTACAGAGGTTGCTGAAATCCTAACTGATGCATAGATTCAGCCTTAGTACTATTTTACCCCTTCTCTTGAGGCAAGGATGGCAACTATCAATAGCTGGCATTTTATACTTTCTGCCTCTCTCCAGCCCCTTTTGCTGTGGAACCAGGGTGTTTTGAGGAGGGGTAAACAAAATACCACAGTTGATGTTCCTTTCCCTTCTTCCTTCTCCATGGTTTGGAGGGACCCTCAAGCTGGTTGAGGTATGTATTTTGTGGGTTAACAGGTAGGTTGTGGAAGGGTGCCTGAGAAATATATGTGGAAAGGCTCTGAGGTTTTGGTGGCTAATGAGAAGTTCAACCTGAAAATGGTTTTAGTTGATGTGGTCTTAAAGGGACATGGGTGCTTTTAGTTTTGGGTTATGAGGTTCTCTGGAAGTGATAAAACTGTTTTCTTTGGGGAGTTAGGATTTTTTTTTTTAAATTCTATGAATTATATTTGCCTTCTTTAAAAGGTAGTATCAATACCAAGAATATACTTTTGAGTAGGCTAGTTGGTTACTGCCACATAGAAACTGGCTTGTTAGTGGTTATAGAGGGTCATCTAGAATTGAATGTAGATAATGTTAAGCAGAACAATCTTAAGATACCTGTATGACAATTTCAATCATTATTTTAATGGAGCGAAATGTAAAATGGGATACTACAAGTATTGTGTGGGCTTCCACTTAACAGAGGGTATCTGAAGGTTGAAGAGCATTTATTGTCGGATTCTCAGATTAATGCCTCATCTCTATATCTTTTTTTTTAAAGATTTTATTTATTATTTATTTGACAGAGAAAGTGAGAGAGAGCATGACCAGGAGAAGGTCAGAGGGAGAAGCAGACTCCCCGCAGAGCTGGGAGCCCAATGCAGGACTCAGTCCTAGGGCTCCAGGATCATGACCTGAGCCGAAGGCAGTGGCTTAACCAACTGAGCCACCCAGGCACCCATCTCATCTCTATATCTTTTTTTTTTTTTTTTTAAGATTTTATTTATTTATTTGACAGAGAGATCACAAGTAGGCAGAGAGGCAGGCAGAGAGAGAGGAGGAAGCAGGCTTCCTGCTGAGCAGAGAGCCCGATGCGGGCCTCTATCCCAGGACCTTGAGATCATGACCTGAGCCGAAGGCAGAGGCTTAACCCATTGAGCCACCCAGGCACCCTCATCTCTATATCTTTTGTGTTTTCTTTAAAGATTTTATTTATTTGACAGAGAGAAACACAGCTGGAGAGGGAACACAAGCAGGGGGAGTGAGAGAGGGAGAAGCAGGCTTCCCGCTGAGCAGGGAGCCCGATGTGGGGCTCGATCCCTGGTCTCCAGGATCGTGACCCGAGCCGAAGGCAGTCACTTAATCAACTGAGCCACCCAGGCTCCCCTCATTTCTATATCTTAAGGCACTTTTTACTTACTGAACCAGATCACAATTCCTTTGTCTAGGATGCAGTTAAGCAACTTCTATAAAAGAGCATTCTTTACATTTGATTAGCATGCAGTACCTATTCACAGTTGTATGAAATGGTATCAAATGTATGTCTGTGAATATAGAGAAATTGTTTTCTACTCTACTGTTCCTTTATAAGTTCTTATACAACTGGAAGTTAAAATCAAAATTTATTCCTTAAGATTTCAAGAATATTTTACATAAATTATTTCTGTTGCCCAATACTATAGCAGATGTTGCTACTGCTTCTCCACCCAGACCCTCTATTGGGTTATCATCTTGGAATTGTACTTTGAGAGGTAAGGTAAGGAACTGTACTTTGAATTTGAGTATAGACATTTAACAGATGTGATCAGTAGCTCTTGCCATTGTAAGCTGTTTTTAAATTATGCTGTCTGAAAGCATAAATCTTTAGAACTGATCTCAAAGCATCCCTGATACATAATGACGTGCTTTAAACTGAGTACTAATTTCAGAGGAGTTGTTTTCTGTTTCCCTTTAGATCCTGTTCAAAGATGGAGTCTATTAACTTTTAATCATATATAGTCCCAAAAATGTATATACAGATTTCTTATTAAACAATTTTGAGGGGCACCTGAGAGGCTCAGTTGGTTAAGCGACTGCCTTTGGCTTAGGTCATGATCCCAGAGTCCCAGGATCGAGCCCTGCATTGGGCTCCCTGCTTGGCGGGAAGCCTGCTTCTCCCTCTCTCACTCCCCCTGCTTGTGTTCCCTCTCTAGCTGTGTTTCTCTCTGTCAAATAAATGAATAAAATCTTAAAAAAACAAAACAAAACAAAAACAATTTTGAGATATAGTTTATATACTGTATCCATTTAAAGCATACATTTCAGTGGTTAATATATTCACAGAGTTATACAGCCATCACAACTATCAATTTTAGAACAGTTTTATCACTCAAGAAGAAAACTTGTAACTGTTACCAGTCACTATTTCCTCTAACCTCTTGCAACCACCAATTTATATTATATCTGTATGGATTTGCCTATTTTCAGTATTTCATAAAAATGGAATTATAAAAATGTCACCTTTTATATCAGCCTTCTTCTACTAAACAATAAACAATATTTTTCTCTTTTTTTTGAGTTTTATTTATTTGAGAGAGAGAGAGCAAGCATGACAAGGGAGGAGGGTAGAGGGAGAAGGAAAAGAAGATTCCTTGCTGAGCAGGGATCCCGAAGTGGATTTCAATTCCAGGACCCCGAGATCATGACCTATGCTGAAGGCAGAGGCTTAACTAACTGAGCCACCCAGGCGCCTCTCTAAACATGACATGACTATGACTCCACGAGTCATTCATGTTGTATCATGAATTCTTTTTGATGGCTAAATGATATTCCATTTTATGGCTATTTTGTTTATCCATTCATTAGTTAATGGATATTTAGATTTCCACATTTTCGCCATGATGAATAATGATGCTAAGAACATACATTTGTATAAATTTTTATGTAGAAATAAGTTTTTATTTCTCTCGAATATATTGTAGGAGTGGAATTGCTGGGTCATATAGTAGCTCCATGTTTAACATTTTGAGGAGCTACCTCTTTTCCAAAGTGGTCACACCATTTTGCATTCTTACCAGCAATATGTGAGGGTGTCAGTTTCTCTGCAGCCTCCCCTTTTTATTATAGCCATTTTAGTAGATGTGAAATGGTATCTCATTGTGGTTTTGATTGTATTTCTCTGGTAGCTTATGTTTGAGCATCTTTTCTTGTGTTAATTGCTACTTATAGATCTTTGGAGAAATGTCTATTTAGATCTTTTGTCTGTTTGCATGGGGTTGTCTTTTTTTGTCTTTTTATTGAGATGTAAGAGTTCTTTATATGTTTTGGATAAAAGTCCTTTATCAGATACGATTTGCAAATAATTTCACCGATTCTATGGGGTGCCTTTTCACTTTCTTGTTCATGTCCTTTGAAGCACAAAAATTTTTAATTTTGATGACATCCAGCTTCTCTGTTAAGAATTTTAGCTCTTATATCCATTGTGGGTTAATTTTTGTGAATGGTGTAAGGAAGAGATCCAGTTTCATACTTTTGCACGTAGATATCTACTTATCCCAGCAGCGTTTGTTAAAAAGCCTGTTCTTTTCCCTCATCAGATTTTCTTGGCATCATTGTTAAGATCATTTGACTATAAATAATGAGGGTTTATTTCTGGACTCATTCCATTCCACTGATCTGTGTACTCATGGCTATGCCAGTACCACACTGTCTTGGTTACCATTAGCTTTGTGGTAAGTTTGGAAGTTAGAAGTGTGAGTTTTCCAACTTTGTTCTTTTTCTTATTTCATCTTTCTGGGTCCTGTGCATTTCCATGTGAATTTAGGATCAGCTTGTAAATTTCTTTGTGAAAGGCATTTGGGATTTTGATAGGGATTGTGCTGAATCTGTAGATCCTGTTGAGTGTTGCTATCTTTTTTTTTTTTTTTTTAAGATTTTATTTATTTACTCGACAGAGAGAGACATAGCCAGAGAGAGAACACAAGCTGGGGAAGTGAGAGAGGGAGAAGCAGGCTTCCCGCTGAGCAGGGAGCCGGATGCGGGGGCTCATTCCGAGGCTCCGGGATCACAACCCAAGCCGAAGGCAGACCCTCAATGACTGAGCCACCCAGGCGCCCCGAGTGGTGTTATCTTCAACAATATTAAGTCTTTAGTTTTCTTGCTATGTCTCTGGTTTTGGTATCAGGATAATCTTGGCCTCAGAATCATTTGGGAAGTGCTGCTTCCTCTTCTGTACATTGGAAGAGTTTGTGAAGAATTGGTATTATTCTCTTAAAAATATTTGGTGAAATTTACCAGTGAAGGCATCTGAGACTGGACTTTTCTTTGTGGCAGATTTGTGTGTGTGTGTGTTTTAATTACTTTATGTTAAGTTGTGGTAAAATACACATAACATAAAACATAAAACATCTTCACCATTTTGAAATGTATAGTTCAGTACTGTTAAGTACCTTCACACTGTTGGGCGACCAATTACCAGCACTGTTTTCATCTTGCAAAATTCAAACTCTGTACCAGTTAAACAGCTTGCCATTCAGCCTGCCCTCTGCCCTTACCCCCCCTCGCCCCCGCAACCATTCTACTTCCTATTTCTATGGATTTGATTACTCTAAGTACCTCCGAGAAAGACAGATTTGTCATTTTGTGATTGGCTTCTTTCACTTAGCATAATATCTTCAAGGTTTATCCATGTTATAGCATGTGCCAGAATTTCGTTCCTTTTTAAGGCTGAATAGTATCTATTGTATGAATATACCACATTTGTTTACCCATTCGTCAGTGTTGATGGACACTTAGGTTGTTTTTTCCTTTTGTGTATTGTGGATAAATTTGCTGTGAACATGGGTATAAAAATATATCTTCAAGATTCTGCTGCTAAGTCTGAGACCAAGGTGTTTACTGAGGGCCCACTTTCTGGTTCATAGATGTCTGCCTTCTAGTTCTATCTTCAAGGCAAGGAAGCTATTTGGAGTTTCTTTTATGAGTGCATAATCTCATTCATGACCTAATTACTCCCCAGACACCCACCTCCAAGTAGTACCATGTTGGGGTTTACATTTCAACATATGAATTTTGGGAGATACAAAATATTCTATAGTATTGAGGTAATATATGCATATAATTTTAAAAGTCAATAATAACATGACTTTAAAAAAAGATTTATTTATTTGGCAGAGAGAGAGATACACAAGTAGGCAGAGAGGCAGGCAGAGAGAGAAGAGGAAGCAGGCTCCCTGCTGAGCAGAGAGCTGGATGCGGGCCTCGATCCCAGGACCCTGAGTTCATGACCTGAGCTGAAGGCAGAGGCTTTAACCCACTGAGCCATCCAGGCACCCAAAACATGACTTTTTAATAAAATCAAAAATGTAGCCCCCTTCCCAGTCACCTTCAAACTTTTTGTCTTGGTTTGTAAAGATTCAGATAAATTTATGTATATAAGTATAAATGGTTGATCATCCAGTAACACAGGAGCATTTGTTGTTGTGTTTATAACCTTAGGCGATTGACATCAGGCAGGATAACCAGGATTTTATTAATACAGATCCATTGGTTGCGTAGAAGATGAAAAGGTTCTGTATGATACATGATTTTAAGTAAGGCAAGGCCTAAGGGCCCTGACTCAGGTGACCTGTGTATTCTGAGTCATCTCCTTCAGACTATCAGCTGTTAGTGTCTTATGATACATCTCTCAGTTTAGGATAGGAAATGAAGGAGGAGGCATCCATAAGGTATTTGTCCTGAGGCAGCTGGGAACTCACCATCATAAACAAACATGGAGTCCTACTATGTTGCAGAACATAGTTTTAGGCCCTAAAACTGTAAAGAAATTTAAGACAGTCTTTGCTTTCGAGCTGGTTTACAGTATAGTTTTGGACCTAAGACTCTTTTACCCCCATGGAATGCTGGATAACAATACAAGATCGTGTATGCTGAGAAAGCGTATTACTGATAGAGAAAGTAAATAATAAAAGTTTAGGAAGAGAAATGATCATAGAGTATTGGTGTGATTGAGAAAGATCTCTTAGAGGTGATAAGACTAACTGGACCTTAGAGAGTATAAATGGGGACAAAAGGAGAGGAGGGAAGTGGAAGCAGAACAAGAAGGAAAAGAAGGATATTGGAGGGAGGGATAGGAAGAAAGACTCTGAGGCTTGCTTTCTACTTTGTGGGGGTGGGTTGGTCAGTGTTAAGAGTGGAGTAGTTTCTTTTGGGGAATAGTGTGAAAATTAAGAGATCAGGTTATAGAGATGGGTAGGAATGATGATTGACTACCTTAAATTGCCTGTAAGTTGTGTGGAATTAATCTTATAACCAGTAGAATCCACTGAAGCTTTTAGCAATAAAGTGTTATATTGGGAAGGATAGTCTGGCATCTGAATGTGTGTAGGCTGGATTACAGGGGCAGAGAGTAAAAGCAGGAAGGAGATAAAATGCTACTAAGAGGAAAGTTATCCAGGAACAAAGTTACAAAGGAAAATTTCGTAGGACTTGGTGATTGGATGGTAGAAGAGAGCCAGGAAGACAAAGTGTGAACTGGTATTAAGTGTTGCCTAAGAAAGTTAAGATTCCATGAACAGAAATAAGACCTACAGGGGAAGTTCTGATTTTTGGAGACTGCTGAGTTTCTGTTTACATATGTTAATTTTGAAGTGAAGGGACATCCTATAGAAATAGGCAATTGGAACTTCACAGAACCCAAGAGAACTTTCAAGAAAGCTGACATGGTTTTCACTATTTAATTCTGTACAGTATTTGGGGGAAAAAACGAAGCCTGCAGAATGGCTATTTGGGTTGCTATTATGGTTATTGCCTGCTCTGTGAGGTAAAATCTTGAAGGGAAAGGTTTTGAGATTAGAAGTTTAAGAAAAAAATAAATCTAAGAAGAGAGGAGATAATTTTAACCAGTTTCCAATAAATGGTTTAGTACAGGCTTTGTTGAATTAAAAGAAAAGAGGAGAAACAATGCTTTGGAGGCAGAAGTGAAGGAGAGGTTAGGTAAAGCGGTAGAGAAATTTTGAGGTAGAATAGAGATGATGAGGTAGTTCTTGAAATATAACTTTGATCTAAGTAAAGCAAGAAGTAAGCTCATATGCCAAGAGTGAAAGAAGAGCATTGAGAACTTGAACAACATGGGAAAGGTTTGTAACTGATGGTGGTGAATATATTTAAGTGCCAGTGCAGAACACGTGAAAAAAAAAATGCTGAATGGAATTAGAGTGCACAGTCAATGTGATTTCATGACATTTAATGACTAGCAATACTTAGTGGCTCTGATTCAGGGGTCAAGAAAGCAGTTGGTCGGGTTATACAAGGTCAGATGAGTTTTTCTAGATTGCTAAGAGAGAGTGTTGAAATACGTGGCTCTGGCTCAGAAAGGTCAGAGAGAAAGAAGAGCAAAGGTAAAGGTAGGGAGGCTCTGAACAAAGATGCCAATCCGGGGGAAACTAAAGTGCTCAGAGAAGATAAAACAGTTCCAAGTGATAAAATAGATCCAGAGCCTTACCGGGAAGTGGAAGAGAAGATAATACGGACTAGTGCTAGGAACTGAGACCTCAGGGTATAAGATGATCTTTATGGTAGGCATTCCTCTTTGAGAATAAGAATAGAGAAGAAAAATGTGAGGTAGGTGCTGAGTTTCAGAACAGAATATATATATGTTAAATTCCAGCTTAAAAGCAGTTTGACATATTTTGTAATTATTGCTTCACAATAGTTCTGTGATGATAAGGGTAAGTAAGATAGCTATTATTCCATATCATAGGAGAGAAAATGGAGGCACAACAAGAGATAACCGGCCAGAAGTCCTGCAGTATATCATAGCATGACCACTTAAAGACAGTTCATAGGTTCATTTTTGTCATCATTATCATTCATACTGGAACAATATGGCATATTGTACAAAAAATTTTAAAGCAAAAAAGTAGAAAATAATTATTACCCAACTCTTACTCCCGACCCAGACTTCTAGTGTATATATACAGGTGCTTTTATTTTCTCCTTTTATCACTTAATACATTGTGAATGCATTCCCAAATGAACACATTCATTTCTCTTAATTTTTATTTTTTAAAAGATTTTATTTATTTGAGAGAGGCAAGGTGGTTGGGGGATTAACATGAGCAGGTGGAGGGGCAGAGAGAGAGGGAGAAACAGATTCCCCACTGAGCAGGGAGCCTAGATCCCAGGACCCTGAGATCATGACCTGAGCTGAAGGAAGACACTTAACCAACGAGCCCCCCACGCGCTCCCCACATACTCATTTCTAATAGTTGCATTCTATTGGAGGGATGTACCACTTGTAATCTATTTTCTTTATGGAAATTAGGATGTTCATAATTGTTTTTTATTATAAGCAATGCTATAGTGAACATTCTTATATGTATTCTTGTACCTTTATTTTACTACTTCCATAAAATAAACTTGAAAATCTAATTACTGGATCAAGGGGCATGTGCATTTGAAATTTTGATACATAGTACCAAATTGTGTTCCAGGAAGGCTGTGCTAATTTATATTCTTGTTGGTCAGGATACGAAGATGTGTTTTTGCTTTGCTCTTATTACCACTGGTTATTAATCTTTTTCATTATTCTAATTTGCACAAAAGGATATTTCCTTATTTTTAATCTTCATTTCTTTGCTGTTTTTTCATATGTTCTTATGAAGCTGGATCTGCTTTACATTGCATGCTTTTGTGAGGAACAGACAAGGAAGTCAAAAAAGATGATTTGAGTAGAGGTGTGGGTACAAAAGAGATGCTACAGTTGTGATTTAGAGTGGCATTATAGGACAGAGAATGATTGTCCTGTTCCACTGGGCAGGAGTAGACAAGTCCTGTTCCACTGAGCAGGAGTGGACAAGCTCTTCCCTCCCCTACAAAAACTGGGATTAGTTGGACCAGTTTCTCGAATTTTAGTGATACATTGAGTCTTTTAAAAATTAAGTTACTTTTGAAAAAAACTAAGCATTCCCATGGCTCATCTGGCTCTTATCCGTCTGCACCCACCTGCTCCTCCACAGTTAACTGCTTTTCTTTAGTTTGCTGTGTACCCATGTAGTGTTACAGTATGAAAAGACAAATATCCATTCCTATGCTCCCTCTTCTTACACAAAAGCAGCTTACTAAATATGTCATTCTGTACTTTGCTTTTCTTCTGTACTTTGCTTTCCTTATTTAACAGAATGTCTTGGAGCTCTTCCATGGATTTTTTTTTTTTTAAAGCAATACTTGTGGAACTCCAGAATTCACTAAAACAATTTTAATTTAATGTTACCTAAATGAGTACAAACATAGAACTAGGCATAAATTCCATGCCAACAAACCACACTACAAAATCAACAGAAATAAAGTCATAAAGTCAACATTAATAGGACACAGCTGTTTTGCTGATACTAATTGGATACAGCATGACTTAGGTAGTGACTACTGAGGTACAATTGCTTATGGCTTTAGCAAGTGTGTACCATACTGTGCCCCATGCCAGTTCAGTTCTCCTGCCACTTTTCTGTAATCCCAACTCAGTCCTCTGTCCTACCTTTCCTTTATTCCATAGCACCATCATGTTTCTTTAGGAGTGATAGCATCGTGCTATATGATTTAACTGGTTATTGTATTTATTGTGTATATCCCTCATGAAAATGTAAGTTTTTTTAATGAAGCACAGTCTTCATTTTATTCACTGATATTTCCCAAACACCCAGAACTGATCCTGGAACATAATGGATACTCATATATTTGGTGAAGGGATAACAAATGAATTCTTTTTTTTTTTTTTAAAGATTTTATTTATTTATTTGAGAGAGAGAGTGAGAGAGAGCATGAGAGGGGAGAAGGTCAGAGGGAGAAGCAGACTCCCTATGGAGCTGGAAGCCCAATGTGGGACTCGATCCCCAGACTCCAGGATCATGACCTGAGCTGAAGGCAGTGGCTTAACCCACTGAGCCACCCAGGCATCCCAACAATGAATTCTTAAGCTGTTAAAGTCTGACAACCACTGGTGGAGGATGCTGAGGCAATAGATAAGTCATAAAGGCAAGCCAGAAGGTGCAGAGAGAGGAGAGGTAGGTCCAGTAAGGTCTAACTCACCCTGGGTCAGAGGGAAGGGAGGCCACTGTGGCTGGTGGTGGAATGATTGGAGGAGGGAGAAGACCTTTGGTCTGTGATGCTCTCCTGGTCCTGGGGATAAGGCTCACAGGCAGTTGCTGACAACTTTATTAGATAGGCCATTGAGGGCCCTCCATGGCAGCCCATCAGATTCTGGGACATTTTCTCCTGGAATCAATCAGAGGGAAACACACAGTAGTTATTTTCACATTCTCTCATTTACTACCTTAAAATAGCTTTTATTTTCTAGATTTGTATAATGAAGGCTTAGTCTTATTGCAGGGACAACAGAAGAAGTACTGCACTGATTTCCTAAGTATTGATACAGCTGGAAAAGTTAAAATGCCTTGAAAGAGGAAGGAGAACCATTAACTTATACAAGGATAATCAGTCAAAGTAAATAGCTGATTAAATTCTTTTTGTTTGTATAAAGTTCCTGAAAGGGAGGTGGGGTTGTGTTCCAAGATGAGACAGGGTAAGCTGCAGCACACTCTCACCTAGGTTCAACATGTTGGCTTGAATTATGGCATAGCCTGGAATATTTGCTTGGGGTGACAGGGTTTTATTATTAGAAGAACTTGATCAAGCCCAGCCTTCCAACCACAGTGTTGCTGCTGCAGCAGGACCGTTGCAGACTTCTCTTCAGGTGTGCTGATGCCTCATCGATGAATGATACCTTATTTCCAGCTGTGGGTAGGAGGGAAGGCTGATTACATGGGGCATAAGTAAATTCCAGTTAACAAATACTAAACACAGTGTAGCTTAATAACATTATTTGTTGGGAAAATTCTTTTTTTTTTTTAAGATTTTATTTATTTATTTGACAGAGAGAGAGATCACAAGTAGGCAAAGAGGTAGGCAGAGAGAGAGAGAGAGAGAGAGGAGGAAGCAGGCTCCTTGCTGAGCAGAGAGCCCAACGCCAGCCTCGATCCCAGGACCCTGAGATCATGACCTGAGCCGAAGGCAGAGGCTTTAACCCACTGAGCCACCCAGGCACCCTTTTTTTTTTTTTTTTTTTTTAAGATTTTATTTATTTATGTGACAGATCACAAGTAGGCAGAGAGGAGGAAGCAGGCTCCCTGCTGAGCAGAGAGCCCAAAGTGGGCCTCAATCCCAGGACCCTGAGATCATGACCTGAGCTGAAGGCAGAGGCTTTAACCCCCCTGAGCCACCCAGGCGCTGGGGAAGATTCTTTTGTAAATATATCCTCTGCCTAGCCTGAGGGCAATTTATTGAGTTAAACTTTGAGGAGAGAGGAGAATAATTTGTTTAGATGGTGCTTTGAAGAACTGGTGGTATAACTGTATGTGTATATAGTTCTACAAATTTTAGTGCTTTCACTTAGGACATTTTCGGATTCTCCTAGAAGCTTGTCAGGTTGGTAATGCCCTCAGGTCTCTTTTTGTTATCTTGCCTAACACTTTCTTCCTTGAAGTTCACTGATTCATAGAATGGGTCTGGAAGTGATTTTAAAGATCCCTTTATTCTGGTTCTTCCCATAGTTGCCACAGATCCAAAAGGTCAGGTCTAGAGTTCCAACAGCCAAACATTCTGCCATCTGGACTGAGATCACTAGGCTGAGGCTGCTAGACTGCGGAGGTAGTGACCTGATTCATCTCTTCTCTCTTCTACCCTCCCCCCCTTCCTTTCTGCCCCTGCTTCCCTCCCTTGGTCCCTTTCCTTTCTCCTTCCCCTGTACTTCTTTTCTTATTTTATCATCCCATTTCCTTTCTTTTTCTAGGCCATGTAGGTCATCCAGGGAAGGGTTAGTGAGATTAAGGCATGAAGGCGATCCTCACAACCTGAGGTGCACAAGGAAGAACATCCTTGACCTTGAGAAATGCTAATTATGCTCTCTTTTTCCTAGGATGCTCACAACTGTATTCCTGAGTTGGACAGTGAGACAGCCATGTTTTCGGTCTATGATGGACATGGAGGTAACTTTAGCAGATCATATTGATGACATTCTTGAACCCCAGTTCCAGACTTTGGGGGGCCAGAACAGGTCCTTTGTTCTTTTCCTTTCCAAGGTTCAGGTCCTAAGCTATCATTTCCTTTCCAGTGCTGCTTTTCTCTAGCCTGCCATTTGGTTTTTCTAACAGGATATTGTGTTAGTTTATAATCTCACCAGGCCTTGTTTTAATCCAGAAAGTCTCTTCCTTTATTAGAATTTGTTTTTTTTTTTTCCCACTGAGAACTAAGTATATTAGGTGAGAAAAGACAAAAGGTATATTAATATAGCCCTGAAGAGTTTATGATGAAATCCATTTGCTAGATCAGAACTTCCTAAACAGTTATCTTCCAGATATGTTTCAGTTGTATAAGATAGTCATTTCCTCGACCCTTGGGGTTCACTCCAGTATGGCATGTAAATATTGTATTACTTTCTATGTAGGAAGCAGTGCTCTGGGTGACCTTGCCTTTCTTCTAGGGGAGGAAGTTGCCTTGTACTGTGCCAAATATCTTCCTGATATCATCAAAGATCAGAAGGCTTACAAAGAAGGCAAGCTACAAAAGGTCTGTCTTTTCATAGTGCTCCTTCTCTACTTCTGTAGGCTTTCCCTTATTTTCCAGTCCTTGGCTTTTCCTTTCTTGTTGCCAGTAAGCTGCTGCTTATTGCATTTCTTAAAGAATTCTATTCCCACTGGACCTTTTTAGAGCTGCTTCATTATTCTCAGGTCTCTGAACTGTTTTTTATTTATACGTGAGCGTCTCCTTGTATGGTGGATCACACTGTAATTGGCATGCCATCTTTGTACCCAGGTTATATATAGGCAATTCATGTTGTACCCATTGTACTTTTTCCTACACTTGCCTCATACTGTTTGGGTTATATACAGGCATTAGAAGATGCCTTCTTGGCTATTGATGCCAAACTGACCACTGAGGAAGTCATTAAGGAGCTGGCACAGATTGCAGGGCGACCCACTGAGGATGAGGATGAAAAAGAAAAAGTAGCTGACGAAGATGATGGTGAGTGTGGCATCCCTTGTTTGAGAGGAAATCAGCATTTTAAAGAACTCTTCTTTAATATGTATTATTTATGCATCAATTCTTTTTTTTTAAAGATTTTATTTATTGGGTGCCTGGGTGGCTCAGTTGGTTAAGCGACTGCCTTCGGCTCAGGTCATGATCCCAGAGACCCAGGATCGAGTCCCACATCGGGCTCCCTGCTCGGCGGGAAGCCTGCTTCTCCCTCTCTCACTCCCCCTGTGTGTGTTCCCTCTCTGACTGTGTTTCTCTCTGTCAAATAAATAAGATCTTAAAAAAAAAAAAAAAAAGATTTCATTAATTTGACAGAGAGAGAGATCATAAATAGGCAGAGAGAGTGGAGGAAGCAGGCTCCCTGCCGAGCAGAGAGCCCCATCCGGGCTTCAATCCCAGGACCCTGAGATCATGACCTGAGCTGAAAGCAGAGGCTTTAACCCACTGAGCCACCCAGGCGCCCCCTATATATCAATTCTAAGAGAGGATGACTTCTTAGGGACTTGGGGAGTCCTCACATTAAAGAACGCTATGTTCTATACTACATGAGGTTATGAAAGGAGAAAGAATTAACCTTTGTACCTACGGTCCATAGTTGTAAGCATTTTTATATTCATTATCCTTTGTCATTGTGATGGGGTCTCTCTGGTCCTGTAATGTTTATGTGATCTTTTTTTTAAGACTTGAAACTGTCATTATCCTCAGCAGCCAGTCATTAAACCTGGGCTGTAGGCCTAAAACTAGCATTGTGGGCTTCTTGGGTCCTCAGCCATAATGAGGTTTCCAACTTGCCAATCAAAAATGAGAGGTGATAAAAGAACTACAGTAACTAGGGTTCCTTTGACTATGAATAGGGTGAAAGACAAAGACGAAAGGAAGTCTATGCAGGCAGATACTACTTGAGAAGGAAGCAAAGGAGTGTTCAGAGACTTGATAGGAAACTTGATAGGAGCCTTGAGTGGGCGGTGGTGGGGAAGTTGAAACGCAGCCTGCAAGGGCTGTGGAAGTAGAAAGAGGGGGCTGATCCCATGAAGAGTCTGGGGGTGAGGGTGCTGATTCAGCCTCTTCCCTGCAGTGGACAATGAGGAGGCTGCACTGCTGCATGAAGAGGCCACCATGACTATTGAAGAGCTGCTGACACGCTATGGGCAGAACTGTCACAAGGGTGCTCCCCACAGCAAATCTGGAGCTGGGACAGGCGAGGAACCAGGATCCCAGGGCCTCAATGGGGAAGCAGGACCTGAGGACCCATCCAGAGAAACTTCTTCAGAGGAAAATGGCCCCACAGCCAAGACCCACACAGGCCTTTCCTCCAACTCAGAACGTGGGACTGAGGCAGGCCAAGGTGGTGAGCCTGGTACTCCCACTGGTGAGGCTGGGCCTTCCTGCTCTTCAGCCTCTGACAAGCTGCCTCGAGTTGCTAAGTCCAAGTTTTTTGAGGACAGTGAGGATGAGTCAGATGAGGCAGAGGAGGAAGAGGAAGACAGTGAGGTAAGGGCCTGTGGGAGCAGATAAGTACTGAATCTGCAGAGAGGGCCTGTTCAGTCACCATGCATATCTTTTAGCACTTTTCCTTTTCCTATTTATTTTATTTTATTATTATTTTTTAAGTAATTTCTACACCCAACATGAGGCTTGAACTCATGACTCTGAGATCAAGAATCATATGTTGTCCCGACTAAGGCAGGCATATACCCCACCTTCTCCTATTTTTAGATCAGTCCCCAAGACCCACTATATCCCACGGTTTTCCTGAATTCATTATTTCCGCCAGCATAGGAACCATTAGCCTTCAAACCTCTTCCTTTTTTTTTTAAAAGATTTTATTTATTTGACAGAGAGAAACACAGCCAGAGAGGAAACACAAGCAAGGGGAGTGAGAGAGGGAGAAGCAGGCCTCCCTCCTAGCAGGGAGCCCAATGCGGGGCTCGATCCCAGGACTCCGGGATCATGACCCGAGCCGAAGGCAGAGGCCCAACCACTGAGCCACCCAGGCACCCCAAACCTCTTCCTTTATTGGTATTATAATAGATCTAGTTCTAGCCTTTCAGAGTCTGTCTCCCAGAGAGGGAACAAGCAGGTGGTGGTTGTTAACTTTGGGTATTTGGGTGTTTCCTTCTCTGAGCCACTTATTTTCTGGCTGTGTTGCCTGGAAGGTGCTTCTGTCTGAGAGCCCTGGCCTTCCGTAGGACTTCCTACTCATGATTGCTGAACCCAGCTCAGGATATTAGTTATACCCATGTAGCCCTCTCCCTTCCCCAGATTTTTCTATCATGATCATAGTTGTATCTTTCAGTGCTTTCAGAATTTGTGTTCAGTTAGGGCCTCTTGGTTCTGAGTATGAGTTGGGGGGAGGGGGGCAAGATGTCATCCCCGTCTCAGCAGCCTGGGATCATCCCTCTGGCAGGAATGCAGTGAGGAAGAGGATGGCTACAGCAGCGAAGAGGCAGAGAATGAGGAAGATGAGGATGACACTGAGGAGGCTGAAGAGGACGAGGAAGAAGAGGAGATGATGGTGCCAGGCATGGAAGGCAAGGAGGAGGTGTGTAGGGAAGGGGAGCAGCAAGTCTGGAAGAGCCAAGAGGCAGATATGATTCCTCAGTTGTGATTTGGGAACATGGACTCTCCTTGCTGCCTTAGTACTGAAGTCCTGGTTATGGGGTCATTTATGCTACAAGGGGCACTAGGTCTTTAGGGTACAGTTAGGTCAGAGTAGAAAGAGAACATGCTCTAGTCTTTGGAACGATTTAATCCATGTCTCTCCTGTTTGTTAAAGCTTTCTTGGTGGTCCCAGTGAGAGGAGAAAGTATAAGCAAATGGTCAGGGGAGCACCAATGAGGAGCTTGTGTCCAGAAGCTCCCATGATGCTCCCTTTCTTCCTCCTAAGCCTGGCTCTGACAGCGGTACCACAGCGGTGGTGGCTCTGATACGAGGGAAGCAGTTGATTGTAGCCAATGCAGGAGACTCTCGTTGTGTCGTGTCCGAGGCTGGCAAAGCTTTGGACATGTCCTATGACCACAAACCGGAGGATGAAGTGGAGCTAGCACGCATCAAGAATGCTGGTGGCAAGGTCACCATGGATGGGCGAGTCAACGGGGGCCTCAACCTCTCCAGAGCCATTGGTAAGGGCCAGAAAATGTGGGGAAGACTTTCTGGGGTCTTACTCTCTTTCAAGACTACCTGGTAGCAGACTTTAAGCTTAATAGGCCTTTTTACCTTTTTCTAAGTCCTTTGGTATCTATGACCTTTGTCTGTAAAATGTCTCCATGAGATAGGTAAGGTAGCTGTCATTTTTGGATGATTAAAAAAGACAGGTTAGTGACCTAAGGTTTAGCAAACTGAAGACAGGGCTGAAACTAGAAAAACTAGAACTCAGTTTTCCATTTACTTAGATTATGGAACTTCGTAAAGAAGGGAAATGAATGGCAAGGCTCGACCAGCCTTGAGCACAAGTCTTTGGGGAGTGCTTAAACTACTCAACAACCAACCATTCCTTTACTTCAGGAGACCACTTCTACAAGAGAAATAAGAACTTGCCACCTGAGGAACAGATGATATCAGCCCTTCCTGACATCAAGGTGCTGACTCTCACTGACGACCACGAATTCATGGTCATTGCCTGTGATGGCATATGGTGAGCACCAGTGGAATGCCCTAAAGTTACTTCTTTTTATGCAGCCTTACTTTTCTTGTAGGGTTCTGAGCTGGTGCAGTTTTCTTGTCTCTCCAATAGCTGCATTCAGCACTTTTCTCAAACTGCTATAGGATTAGAGCCTAGGCAGGCATCTTGGTGTCAAAACCCCCAAGCCTAAGGCAGAGTGAAGGACAATCTTCGAAAGTGTTTACATTGGTCCTGGGGCTATCACCTCTCTCTGCATTCCTCTATTTTGCCTTGGTGGGACTAAAGAAGAGTATATTGTTTTTGACCCCAGGAATGTGATGAGCAGTCAGGAAGTTATAGACTTTATTCAATCAAAAATCAGCCAGCGTGATGAAAATGGGGAGCTTCGGTTATTGTCATCCATCGTGGAAGAGGTGAGAGGGCATCTGGTTTGCATAGCCATGGTTTTGTCTTCTGACCTGAGCTAAGACCAGAGCTGGGAAGTGTCATTAATTTCTGACAGATGCCAAACCTGACTAGAAAGTTCCATTTTCCTTCATTTCCCTGACTTACCCTCATGCCTTATGCACTAGCAAGTGGCCTGTTGTGTGACGTCTTTTGCCTGTTTCCCCTCCTTCTGCCACTGTCTCAGCAGGGTCAGCCCTCTTCTGGGAGTTTAGGTTCCTAGGAAAGTGTTCAAACCCTGAAGCTGAGCTACCTACCTTGTCCCTTTTGTAGCTGCTGGATCAGTGCCTGGCACCAGACACTTCTGGGGACGGTACAGGGTGTGACAACATGACCTGCATCATCATTTGCTTCAAGCCCCGAAACACAGCAGAGCTTCAGCCAGAGAGTGGGAAGCGGAAACTGGAGGAGGTGCTGTCTTCTGAGGGGACAGAAGAAAATGGCAACAGTGACAATAAGAAGAAGGCCAAGCGGGACTAATGGTTGTCCAGACCCCTGCCCACCTAGACTGTTTTCTGAGCCCTCTGGACCTGAGACTGAGTTTTGTCTTTTTCCTTTAGCCTTAGCAGTGGTTATGAGGTGTGCAGGGGGAGCTGGGTGGCTTTACTCAGCCCATTCCAAAGAGGGCTCTCCCTCCACACAGCAGCCTGGGAGCCTCTTCTGTCTTCCCCAGCCTCCTCCTTGCTCCTTGGGGCTCATCACCAGTTCTGTGCCTGTGCTCTGTTGTGTTGGAGGGAAGACTGGCGGTTCTGGTTTTTACTCTGTGAACTTTATTTAAGGACATTCTTTTTTATTGGCGGCTCCAGGGCCCCCCCCGCCGCTTGCACCCGCTCTCTGTTGTACACTTTCAATCAACACTTTTTCAGACTAAAGGCCAAAACCTAATTGTGCCAGTGGTGTCCTTTTTTCAATAATGCTGTCCTGTCTGGTCCCAGACTCGACCTCCTTGGTGGCATCTATCAAGTCCCTCAGTGCACTTGTGTGTTTACGTGTGTGAGCACGCGCCCAGGTATTTGCAGTTCTCCAAGCTGCTGGGCAAGCTGGCCTTAGCGTCATGGCTCATCCCCACCCCCTTCCGGAATCAGGAATAGTTTACTAGTTCCTCCAGGTAAGGGTAAGGACCAGCTGGGCGGATTCTGAAAGCGCGGCCTGACTTATGCCCTCCTCTCCCGGTTGGTTTCTATCTGATCTCTGATTGGCTCGCCCCCTTCCTTTCGTCACAATCACTTCCTGGTCACGCTGTGGGCGTTTTCGCCGCATCTTTCCACGGACTACGCGTCCCGTGTAGCTCTGCGGCAGCGGAAGCGGAAGCGAGGACGGAGGTACCAGCTGGTCTCCGTAGGGGGGGTAGGGGGCTCCATGAATGGACGCGGCGGCGGCGGCGGGAGCGGCCTGAGCTGGGCGCCGGGGCCAGGGCCGGGGGGTGCCCGGGGCCCGCGCCGCTGCATGGAGGCGGCCCGCGGACCCTGAGAGGAAGGGCGGGCGGGCAGGCCGGATTGGGAGGGGCGGGGCCGGGCGGCCGCAGGCCGGAGGCGCGTCGGGCTGGAGCCGGTCACGATGCCCCGAAGGAAGCAGAGCCACCCGCAGCCCGTGAAATGCGAGGGGGTCAAAGGTCAGGGGTCAGGGGCCGAGAGGGGGGAGGAGCGGGGTTGGGTCAGCAGAGTGGGTTCAGGTCGCGATGGAGGGGGTACTCCTGAGGGATGGGGTGGGTGATCTGGACTCCTAGCTTCCTACCGAGGTACTAAGGGAACCCGAGAGGGTCTGTGAGTTCGGGAAGTACGGGCTGCGAGGGCTAGCTCCCGGGGTGCGGATGATGGGCACGGTTCCTGAGGGAGAATCTACAAGCCCCCTCCCTTCTTCAGTGGATACCGAAGACTCCCTCGACGAAGGACCCGGGGCCCTGGTATTGGAGAGTGATTTGCTACTAGGCCAGGATCTGGAGTTTGAGGAGGAAGAGGAAGAGGAAGAGGAGGAAGGTGACGGCAACAGCGACCAGCTCATGGGCTTCGAGAGAGACTCTGAAGGTGGGTTTGAGGGACTTGATCAAGGATTAGTGGCCGCTGGGACCTCAGCCCTTCGAGAGGCAGGTTAGGATTTAGTGCCAGTGAGCAAAACGCGAACAGTGCCACAACCTAGGGATGATTTAATTTAGATTTGAGCTAGATTTTTTCACTTGCCTAATGGTCCAGTGAGCTCCATCACTCTGTTAAGATGAAGTTCTGGGGCCTGGTCCAAAGGTGGTATGAATAGGACAGTGAATGAATCACATGGAGCAACTGGTTAAAAGTTAATGCCCCTTTAATAACCTTGTCCTCCTCCCTAGCACATTCTTTATGTGAAGTTTAAGAGATTCAGGGAAACAACTTTTTATTCACATTAAGTTATACCTAATCTAACTCCCTTTCACTTGCAGCATAAACCCTTTCCTATTGAGGTTTTGATCCCTACCCCCAAGTATTCTTGTACATTCTGTTTCTCTGTCTTAACATCACCCATCCTAATTTGCTGCACGACCTACCCACTTATGCCACCTATACAAAGATGTTTTTGAAAATCATTGAGGGAACCCATGTAAAAGAAAATCTGCTTTTTAGGCATATTACTTTGTTTCAGCTTCACTCCAGATTTTGCCTTACTCTTGACATAAGTTTTTATTTTATAATCAGCTCTATACTAAAAGGACCTTACTAATACAAAGCTTAGAATAAGGTCTAAGGCCTCTGCCTTGTGTATTTTTACTTTATTTTCTTATCCCCCAAATCAGCTTCATTATTGATTCATTTCAGCCTGTGGTCCACTGTGAGCCTTTGATCTTTTTCTGTGCAGTGGAAGTAGGTACAGCTGTCATCACTAGGTTAGTACAGGCTCAGAAGCAGAGAATTCATATTGAATTTTCAGGATCAGTGAAGTAAAGGGTGGGGCCAGGCAAGTGGGGGGCAGGGAGATACCACTGAGAAAGTGAATTTGGGGTCTGGTCCTACCCCATGTTGATGTGTCTTCTCATGTCTGTCTTACCAGGAGACTCCCTGGGGGCCAGGCCTGGGCTTCCCTACGGGTTGAGTGATGACGAGTCTGGGGGCGGCCGGCCACTAAGTGCTGAGAGTGAAGTTGAGGAACCAGCCAGGGGTCCAGGGGAGGCCAGGGGTGAGAGGCCAGGCCCAGCCTGCCAGCTGTGTGGGGGGCTGACAGGTGAGGGGCCTTGTTGTGGGGCAGGAGGGCCGGGTGGGGGGCCCCCGCTGCCCCCACGGCTACTATACTCATGCCGCCTCTGCGCCTTCGTGTCCCACTACTCGAGCCACCTGAAGCGGCACATGCAGACACACAGCGGGGAGAAGCCGTTCCGCTGTGGCCGCTGCCCCTACGCCTCAGCCCAGCTCGTCAACCTGACGCGACATACCCGCACCCACACTGGCGAGAAGCCCTACCGCTGTCCCCACTGCCCCTTTGCCTGCAGCAGCCTGGGCAACCTGAGGCGGCATCAGCGCACCCACGCGGGGCCCCCCACTCCTCCCTGCCCGACCTGTGGCTTTCGCTGCTGTGCTCCACGTCCCACCCGGCCTCCCAGTCCCACAGAGCAGGAGGGGGCAGTGCCCCGGCGACCTGAAGGTAAAAAGCCAGAAACCAAAAGAACCTGGGACATGGGTAGGTGGCCCTAGGGATACTTGGATTCATAGCTCAGGTCTCATTGTCCCCACAGATGCTCTGCTGCTTCCAGATTTGAACCTCCATGTGCCACCAGGTGGTGCCAGTTTCCTGCCGGACTGTGGGCAGCTGCGGGGTGAAGGGGAGGGCCTCTGTGGGACTGGATCAGAACCACTGCCAGAGCTGCTGTTCCCTTGGACCTGCCGGAACTGTGGACAAGAGCTGGAGGAGGGGGAGGGTAGTCGGCTGGGTGCTGCCATGTGTGGGCGCTGCATGCGAGGAGAGGCTGGAGGGGGTGCCAGTGGGGGGCCCCAGGGACCCAGTGACAAAGGCTTTGCGTGTAGCCTCTGCCCCTTTGCCACTCACTATCCCAACCACCTGGCCCGGCATATGAAGACACACAGTGGCGAGAAGCCCTTTCGCTGTGCCCGCTGTCCTTATGCCTCTGCTCATCTGGATAACCTGAAACGGCACCAGCGCGTCCACACAGGAGAGAAGCCCTACAAGTGCCCCCTCTGCCCCTATGCCTGTGGCAACCTGGCCAACCTCAAGCGTCATGGTCGCATCCACTCTGGGGACAAACCTTTTCGGTGTAGCCTGTGCAACTACAGCTGCAATCAGAGCATGAACCTCAAACGCCACATGCTGCGGCACACAGGCGAGAAGCCCTTCCGCTGTGCCACCTGCGCCTACACCACAGGCCACTGGGACAACTACAAACGCCACCAGAAGGTGCATGGCCATGGTGGGGGAGGAGGACCTGGCCTCTCTGCCTCTGAAGGCTGGGCCCCACCTCACAGCCCCTCTGTGTTGAGCTCTCGGGGTCCGACAGGTTTGAGTGCCACTGGTAGCCGGGCTCTCCATACGGACTCGCCCTGAACTAGGTCCTTCTCCGTCAGGGCCCTATGGATTAGTCCTGCTTCTCCTGTATGTTTTATACAGATGGACCAGAAGCCACCTTCTACTTCCTCCCCCGCTGGCCAGGGGCTCCACAGACTAACCTAGGCATCATATGGACCAGGGGGCCTGGCCTTGACTGACGCACTTCATAAGCTCAGTGAGAAGGGCCCTGTCTTCACCTCCACTGCTCCCAGGGGCAGTAGAGGAACTGGCTGGGGGACTGCCCAGCCTCCCACCTGTTTATTTAACTTATTTCAGTGCTTTATAATAAAGGAAACACTAACAAAGCTATGTTTATGCTGAGTTGGCAGTGGCAAGCACAGCTCTACCTCACCCTTAGCATAGCAGTTTGTGCCATGATGGGGGGAGCAGGGGCAGTGAAAGGGAACCAGAAGTAGGCAGCAGTCAGGCTGAGTTTAATGATGGGGAGCTGGGTCAGACCATACATAGACCTCTGCCCATTGCCTTGGCCCACGGCCCCGAGAAGCCAGAGCAGCCCTAGGGGAAGCTGTGATTCCTCCCCAAGGCAGGTAGCCTTGGTCCCTTGGACTTTGTGCAAAATACTAAATGCTAATTTGGCATTGAGGGCCAGCTCTGAAAAGAGAACAATCCTTTGTGCAGCCAGCCCAGGGGATAGAAGGGAAGGTGGGTTAGGAAGCCCCTGGCCAAGAGAAGAAAGGGAGAGGAAGGAAGGAAAAGACCCTCCTGGCTTGGGGGATACAGGCACAGGGCAAGTTTCTGAACATTCCTCCAGGGTAGAGGGCAGACATCTGAGCACTGGAGATCACAGATCCTCATCTCCAATGCCCTCGAAGGCAAAATTGCCGTGGACATCACTGGCACTGGCATCTGTGCTGGGACTGCCAATCCCCCGCAAGCTCACGGCACTCAGCTTGCTCTGTAACAAAGGCAGGGTTGGGGTCAGGGGGCTCAAGCCTCCCTGAGATCCCCTACCAACACCAACCGCGCCTCACCAAACCACATGGGGAACTCACTGAGAGTTTGACCATGGACTCCCGGCTGGCATCGGGTGACTCCTGGGGAAGAGGAAGCAGAGGTGTCCGAACCTCTCTGGGGGAGATAAGGCAAGGCTGGTGGGTGGGATACTAATCAGAAAGTGATACTTACAAGCAGGGGTGGGGATTTCACTGCTTGCTGGCTGTCTGAGCGTCTCAGGGTGCCCCCCACTCGCCGGCGCAGCATCTAGGGATGGAGACATGAAGGGCTGATAATGGTAGGATCCCTTTGGAATCCCTATCACTTCTTTGCCCTCTTGGGAGAAGCCTCACACCTAGGACAAGAGGCAGGGACAGCACAAAAACTCAGCTGCTTGGTCCACAGCATCTTACCTTCCTGATGCTGCCCCCAGATTTCTTCACCATCAGTTCATCTACCATGGACTGCAAGCAGATGCTCATCATGATAGCCTGAGAGCAAGAAGAGAGGTCAGCCTGACTAGAGTGGTCACCCTGAGCCCAGCACCCCTAAGACAAGGGCTCCCACTCACATGGAGTCCTGGAAGCCCTAGACTTGGGTATCTAAGAGACGGTGCAATGGGCTCCAGAGGAGGCCTGAGGGTGGGCTCACACCTGGGGGCTGGTGATGGTGACCCACTGTAGCCGGTCCTTGCTCATGAGGTATTCAAAAGCCAGTTCCAGGCGTACCTCACCCCGGCCCCGGCCTGGGCTGCTTGTGCCTCCACTAGGCAGTGGCACCTGGGAAAGAAAGGAGAGTTAGGCTGGTATCATTCCAGCCAATCTGCTTCCCTCCTTGATCGACTGCAGCCCATTCCCCAAAGCTCAAGGCTTGCCAGGCCACCATCCCAAAGGCCTACCCCAACTCACAGAGGAGGTGACCCGCCAGCACCGCATGCGGGTGACCCGGAAGGAGCCTTCGCGGAGTTGCTGGCCAGGCAGGCGGAGCTGGAGGCTGAGCTCACTGTTGCCTGCGCTCACCACCACGGGACAGTCCTTCTCTGGGAAGTCAGCCACACAGGCATCAAAACGCAAGTAGCCATAGTGCCGCAGTGTCTGCGCCAGCCGCAGGAACTGAAACCCAGTCACCATGCAGGGTGGGTCAGGAGGGGAAGTGGGGTGAGTCAGAAAACCCTTGGAAAGAGACAGGAAAGCAGGCTCACCTCCTTCTTGGAGACCTTCTCTTGCAGAGACTTGAGCTGCCGGTGCTGCTCCTTGGTGACCAGAATCCACCCACGCTCAATGTCTGATACCGTCTACAGTAGAGACAAGGGGTGGGGGGGCTGGGGCTTCCAATCAGAGGTCCAAGGAAAGTGTCCGGTTACCTCTGTCCAGCCTGACCCTTAGCCCCACGCTTGAGCGAGCTCTCTGTAGTGAATCCTTGACTATATCAGCTTACAAAATAGGGACAATGCCAGATGCCGATAGTATTCTAGGAACTTTCCCGTGAACTGGGTGTAAAGACATGAAGAGTTTCCTCGGTAGAGTGGGACACCAGTATCTATTTCAGGGGAAGGGTTCTGAGGCAGCTCCAAGCTCACCTGAGCATAAAGCAGGTTCAGGCCAACCCGGTTCTCCATGACATCGTCATCATAGGCAGAGTCCCAATAACTGTGAGGCCAAGGGGTAGAAAGGGGTGGGTAATGGGACTAAGCTGGGGTAAGGCAAGAGAGATGGAATAGAAAATAGGAATAATCTAGAACTATCAGGCAAATATGGTGGTATAGTGGGAGGAAGCTTGGGAAGCCTGGTAGAAACACCCAGCACTACCCCGTTGTCCAGGTTATTCTGTCTCAGTATATGGCCCAGTAATCAACCAGCACCCTTCCCCTCCAAGCCCAGCCCTGACCTCTTCCTTAGCACAATCTTATACTCTTGACTCCGAAGACTGGTAACAGACACATAAGGCAGCTCAAACTCTTGCAACTTCCGTACAACTATGGGTTAAAAAAAAAATGTTATAAGACTCAAGGGGAGAAAAGTTAAGAGAGGAGCCCTAAGAAATGTCAGGGGAGGAATTAGCAGGGCAAATTCACTACTAGAAGCACAGGGAAGAAGTCACATCCACAGAAACTCACAAGAAAAGGTTCCGTCCTCTTTCTCTCGAACTAGAAAGAGGCTAAAGTACCCGATCAAATCATCTGGAAGATCCAGTTTTGCAGCCACAGCCTAGGGGTAGGGAAGCAAGTACAGCTCATCATACTAGCTGGTTCCAATCACCCCCAAACCTGAGACCCTGAGGTGCATGGGAGGTGGGGCAGTGCAGTACAAGTGCCTCACCTCTAGGACATCTTCAGTCTGATCTGAAGTTAGCACACTGACCAGAACTTTCTGCCCGTTGCTGAGTAGTACTTCTAAGGAAACCTCCTCGGTGGGGACCTGCTGTGTCTCCTGGAGCGAACATACGTGAGAAAGGAGGCACTGCCTGGTTAGCACCTGTCCAGCGTCCAGCTCTGACCCACCCCCAACTCCCTATTTCTAGGTCCTTCTAGTGTTTTTATTCTTAGTTGCTTATACGCTAGGTTTCCTTGATTTCACTGGTAAAGCAGAAGACCCCTCTCAAAAAAAAAAAAGGTACCAGGATGACTCTTCTGTAGCCACTGCCTTAAAATGACAGGGCCCTACAGCAAAGTCCTTCCCTTAAATCTTTTTCCCACCCAGAGCCTTACCTGTTGTGCCCGACGCAGGAAGCTATTAAAGGTCTCACTGCTCCCAAGCAGCGGGTCTTGCCGAACTGTGGGAACAAGAGAAGACTATTCCAGTAACTTAAGACTCCCTCTTGATTTCCCATAAGTTTTTTGGTAGGTTTTCCCTGTACCCCATTTCCTGGGCTGATGATGGCCTGTCATATCCTCCAGCTGGCCTTGCCTCACTCACTGCATGTATTCTTCACCTGCCCCACCCTTGGCTGCCATCTAGTTGAGTCTAGTCTATAGAACTAGGGAAATAACAATGATGTTAATCTAAAACACGTCAGATATAAATTAAGATCTCCCCACTAATCTAAACTGCTTTAAGACTATGTAGTGTCACACTGGTATTTCCACTCTATTAGTATATTGACTAAATTGCTTTGCTAATACCTAGACCATCCTTGTGTTACTACTTTTCCTAATTAACAGATCAAACAAGAGGCTCCCCAGCTGCAGAAATTAATTCAGGCCAGTCCACAGAACCAGCTGTTTTGAGTCTCTTCCCACAGCTCTCTAAACAGTTGGCCTCAAGTTCCCTCCAGCCACTCACCAGCTTGCATGTATTTCTCTAACTGCTCTCTTCTCTGTTCTACCTCAGCAGGTGTCAGAGAGAAAAGCTTCTTTGGGGGAAATGCAGGAAGAACATTGGCCCCATACTCCTTCCGAAGCTATTTGGAGAAAGAGATACAACCCTTCACATAAGACATAGCAAATGAGAAGAGGCAATCCACACTCACAATGTTCTTTTGGGTTCCCCTTCTCCTCCCTCAGCCTTGCCCTCACCCCCATCTACCCTGGTTATCCAGGAAATTATTTCTTTGGCAGAGGTAGCATCCCAGTGGAGCCATTCCTCTGTCCTAAATATAAGTTCTTTCTTATTTTACTATGTACAAGTCAGCCCCTTCACAGTGTGAGCAGGGCTGTAAAGGGCCAGGGCCTAAGGAACCCTTTATTTAGCAAGACTGTGTTCAATGAACCCTCACCAGAAACAAGTAACTTTATAAAGAAAATTTATGTTCCCAGTTGAGTACAGCTAAATACATTCACAAAATGTGTTAAGACGTAAAGGGAACAAATACATCTCTTGGTCTTTGAAACTAAAGCCCAAAGACATTAGGTAACTGCTCAGGCTTGCACAGCTAGTTATCAGGAGAACCAGGACTCTGTACTGAGTTGAACAGAGCCTGCAATCTGGTGAGGAGAACCTAGAAACATTGCATCAGAGATAGAAAAGGATAACTGAACAAATAGGCCCACTGAAATGAGCTAAAGAGCACAGAAGGTTCGGTGAATGATTTGTATGAGAAGGGGATAAAATTTCAAGTTGCAGCTCAGATGACAGAAAAAACGTGCTTTGGCAGCGGATGGGGTAAGTCGGTTTTTCCGTGCACAGGCAAAGGGTGAAGTAAGACTGAGGGCAGGGAAACAGAAAGGATGTGAGTATAAAGAGAACAATCAGAGCAGCAGTCAGCAAGCTTCTTAGGGAGTTCCCGGGAAATGTCAATCGATAAGATAAAGCACCAGACCCTTCCCAGTGGTAGTGATTAAAGGGAAACTACACGGTCTACAAGTAAGCCAAGAGAGGAAAAACGAAGACACCGATGCCCAGGTGTAGGAAAGGGCTTGAAAGCTGCCTCAAGGCCGGGGTGCTGGTCCCACCTGCTCGTGCAGCCCCAGGAGCTGGCTGTAGCGCACCCGGCAATGCAGGACTCCATTCACGTGAATGTTATAGGCCTGAAGACACAAAAGCAGGCAAACATTATAGGGTCGCGGTTTGGGCGAACCCCTTGAATACCCTGGTCAGAAGTCGTCTGGCACAAGGTCCGCCTGAGTAACGCACCAAGATCGTCCTAGGGTTTATTAGTCTGTTCTCCCCAGGGCTAGGTCCTAAAGCAGAAGGACCGGCCGGGGGGCAACTCGGGGGCTCATGCTGCAGTTTCCCTCCCCAAGAGGCCAGTGAGGCCCATCAGATCCGCCGAGGCCCAGCCAGAGGGAGACGACGCAGGCGAACAAAGGACCTGAAGGAGCTTGGGAGACCTTTGGATGAATTTGGGAGGGATATAAGGTCTCAGGGAGGCCGCTGGGAGTCGGCGGCCTGGGACCAGGCTCCAAGGGTGGCGGCCAGGCCTCGGAGGCCGCTCGGAGAGGGCTCCGGCCCGTTATCCCCGCCCCTGCCCGGCCCGGCTCCGGCCGCTCCTCACCACGTAGGCGGAGCCGCCGCTGTCCCCGCTGCGGGACTCGGTTTCAGGAATGGAAAAGTGCATGTTCCCTGCGGCAGGGCCCAGCTGGGGTCCGGAATGACAGGGCCGCAGCGGGCTTATACGCTCGCTTCCGCCGCTCAGCGCGTCCCCGCTGCTTCACTCGCCATTTTGAGGGGGGGGCTGGGATCGGAGGTGGGAAGGGTAGTGGGACGTCCGCTGTGGGCGCAGTCTCCCGGCATGCTGGGAACTGTAGTCTAAAGGGCAAGAGCCGACTGTCACGCCTGGGAGCTCAAAGCTGAGAAGGCCCTCTTCCGTGCACGTAGCACGGGGCGGGGCCCCAGTGCACGTCGGAGATTGTAGTTCGCCGAGGATTGCGGGCCGCGGGTGTCCGCCCAGGTGGCGCTATAGGTCCAGGGACTGCGGCGGGCGGAGCTTAGGACCGAAGATGATGGCTGCCGTGGCTGTGGCTGTTCGTGAGGGTGAGCGAAGGGCGGGGGCGCGCTACCAGGTATGCGAGCCGCCGGGCGCCAGAAGGCTGCGGCCGGGCCCTGAGTCCCTCTGGGTGCTGTGGTTCCGTTCCGGCGCCTCTCCGGACTCTGGGGTGCACTGCCTGGGGCGCAGTTTCGCGCCGCGTACCGGCTGGCGAGAAGGGTAGGGGCCTGTCCCGGCTGCCTCCCCCGCCTTCCTTTTGATCTTGTCGCGCACTGCGTCCCCACGCGGATTCCCGGCTTGCCTCCGGCTTGGCGGCGGAGCTGTGGTCATGCCTACCCAGCAGCCAGCCGCGCCGGGTACGAGCCCCTGCAAACCCTCCCGGAGCCTCTCAGGCTCACTTTGTGACCTGTTTTCTGATGCAGACTCGGGGTCTGGGATGAAGGCGGAGCTTTCTACTCGGCCTGGGGTAAGTGAGGGTGCCCTCCCAAAACGCCTGTCAGCCTCTGCGCGGGAGGCTGTGTCAGCTTGGTTCCATCCCCAGCCTCCATCCCCGGTTTGCTTTATTTCCGAGGAAAGCCAGATTTTACAGAATTTTTTCACCCCTAACAGTATGTGACTCTGATTCTGGAGGATCTCTATGGGATATAAGCTTGTAACAGCTAGCTGGTTAGGGTTAGAGAGAATTAGGGGCTTTACTTTATAGGAGTCTTGGAAGGCACCAGTAGTGTGTTTTCGTCTTTGGAATTGTTGGGGAAGAGCAGTATTCTTTGTCTGTGTCTCAGGCAGCAGGGAGGGAGATGACCCAAGAAGAGAAGCTGCAGCTTCGGAAGGAAAAGAAACAGCAGAAGAAGAAACGGAAGGAGGAAAAGGGAGCAGAACCAGAAACTGGCTCTGCTGTACCTGCAGCCCAGTGTCCAGGTGCGGAGGCTTTTTTAAATGCTGGGGTGTGGAACTGGTAGATGTGTGGAAAAGGAGAGACAGGACAAACAAAGTTGGTTTGAGCAAGTGAAAAGCGAAAAAGCCTATTTATTTTAAGATTTTATTTATTTATTTGTCAGGGGGAGCCCGCACAAGCAGGGAGAGCTGCAGGTAGAGGGAGGAGTACGCTCCCTGCTGAGCAAGGTGCCTGATGCAGGACTCCATCCCAGGACCCTATGATCATGACCTAAGCCTAAGGCAGGGGTCTTAAGGGACTGAGCCACCCAGGCATCCTGTGAGGAAGTTTAGATAAGGAGAGAAGCTTTGACTGGGGCATAGGTAGATAGCATCTGCCTGGGGTTTGGGCACCTCTCCTTCTATCTTTAGTAGGCCCGACCAAAGAACTGCCAGGACCAGGCAGTCAGCTGACTACTGCTGGGGAGAAAGTTCCAGCTGGTCGAAGTAAAGCTGAACTTCGTGCTGAACGGCGAGCTAAGCAGGAGGCGGAGCGGGCCCTGAAACAGGCAAGGAAAGGGGAACAAGGAGGGCCACCTCCTCGGGCCTGTCCCAGCACAGCTGGAGAAACCCCTTCAGGTATTTTCCCTTCATTTTAAGACCTGTGTTTTGATTTTAATTCTTGTGGTAGCTCAGGCTTCCCCATGGTAAAACAACTCTCCCTTCCCATTCTTTGCATTGAGACCAAGAGCTCAAAATTCTCTCTTCAACTCATCCTGTCTCTATTTATTCTACTCTTTTCTCCCCTGTTTGTGCCCTCCTCCTGTCCAGTTTTCCTTGATGTGGCTGATGCCTTGAAAGCAGATTTCTCATTATTACCTACAGTGTCTTGAAAATGTGGTCATTGTCTTTTAGGAGTGAAGCGTCTCCCTGAGCATACTCAGGTTGATGACCTCACACTTCTGAGAAGGCTTGCTAAAAAACCAGAGCAACAACAGGTAGGAGTGGTTTTGGTGTGTGGCCAGAAATTGCCTAAGGGAGATGGCATGGGGTTGGGGGAGGTGATCAAGGCAAAGGAGACCCTGGAGAAGAATGGGTATTTGTGGCAAAGTAGCCTCACTGTTTACTTGCTTTCCACTGCTCTTGTTTCCGTTTTGTCAAGGTTCCTACACGAAATGATTATGGATCCAAAGTCAGTCTTTTCTCCCACCTACCCCAGTACAGCAGACAAAACTCTCTGACTCAGTATATGAGGTAGGATCCCATACAACTGTCATAACTACTAAGTTCTAGGAGTTTTGGTGACTCGGGTATTGAAAGTGACTGGAAATTTGAGGGGTCTGAGGGAAGAAGCCTGCACACAAGGCAAAACTCTAGAGGATATGGGGGTGTCTGTGCTAGTGAAGGAAGTTCCTTTTCATCAGGGGCAAATGGGCAGTAGGTGCTCAAGCTCTCTTGCAAAGTGTGTGACACCGCCATCCCATCAGCATCCCATCCTCTGTGATCCACCCAGCCATGGTGCGACTCGGCCTGCAGTACTCCCAGGGCCTGGTCAGTGGCTCCAATGCCCGGTGTATTGCCCTGCTTCGTGCCTTGCAGCAGGTATGCCCCGTCCTGTTCCCTCTATGACCCAATCCCCATCACTGCCCCAGCTTCCTCTCACCCAGAGTAATCTCTGGGAGACAGAGGGAATGACTCTACCCTCAGAACACTTTGCTCAGTGAAACTTGCCCCACCCACCCTTCCAGAGACCTTTATTAGGGGACCTTTTGCTGATCATTGTGTGTACCCTGTAGGTGATTCAGGATTATACAACACCTCCCAATGAAGAACTCTCAAGGGACCTGGTGAATAAACTAAAGCCCTATTTCAGGTAAGGACAACCACTGCAAGTCTGCTTCCACCTCCCCTTCTTGTACCCTTTCTCTTGCTCTTTTACCTCGTTCCATTTTTTTGTTCTGTGTCTTGCCCTCTTCTTGTACCCTTTCTCCTGCTCTTTTACCTCGTTTCATTTTTTTGTTCTGTGTCTTCTTAAAACATTTTTAAGCACGAACGTAAGTTGTAGAGTCGCACAAACGCAAGGTATTGTCTTTGTAGCTTCCTGGCTCAGTGCCGTCCTCTGTCAGCAAGCATGTACAACGCCATCAAGTTCCTTAACAAGGAGATCACGGGTGTGAGCAGCTCCAAGCGAGAAGAAGAGGTAATGAATATGAGGAATGAGCAAGGCATGCACCAGAGGGCACAGCTGAGAAACACGTTCAAGATTCCCAGAAGGGACAATGAGGCTATTTTGTCCTGGTCCCGGGTTAAGGAAGTGGTTGGGTTGTCTGACTTATGCCACCTTTGGGCCCCCTTTAGGCCCCCTTTGAGCCCATCATTGTACACATACTCCAGCATGGGGCATGATACTCATAGGAAGAAATGTGTCCATTTCTTGTTCCCTAAGCATTTTAATCCATTTAGGCCAAGTCAGAACTTCGAGCAGCCATTGATCGGTATGTGAAGGAGAAGATTGTGCTCGCAGCTCAGGCAATTTCCTGCTTTGCTTGTAAGAAGATCAACAATGGAGATGTGATCCTGGTATATGGATGGTATGGTCCAGACCCTATGACTGAGAAAATTGGAGGAAAAAACAGTCTGAAGAAGGGACTGCCCCTTTGCTCTTCAGTAATGAGCTGGCTGGCTATTGGTTATTGATGTCTATAATTGAATCCTCCTCTCCATTCACTCCAGCTCATCTCTGGTATCACGAATTCTTCAGGAGGCTTGGGCTAAGGACCGGCGGTTTCGGGTGGTAGTGGTGGACAGCCGGCCACGGCTGGAGGGAAGGCACACACTACGTTCTCTGGTCCAAGCTGGGGTCCCTGCCTCCTACCTGCTGATTCCTGCAGCTTCCTATGTGCTCCCAGAGGTGAGGGCACAGGAAAGGGACTCCAAAGTTGGAGGTAAAAGGGTGTAGTGGTATAAACATAATCCCATCTTCCCAAGGTTATGATTATTTAAAAATACTAAAATTTTATAGCCTTGTTTGTATTTAATAGGAAAAGCACCTACAGCATGCCAGCATGCTCTAGCAGTGTCTTTATTGTAAGAACAGTAAACTAGCAGCCATCAAGAGAAAACAGGACAAGAGTAACTTTGGAGTTTCATTTTCTTGTGGGAAGTGCAGTGGGTCAATGGTCAGGTGTTTTCCAAGAAGAAAACAATATTGTTTTCAAACAACAATATTGTTGTCTTAATATTGCTATCCTGGGAAGGAGTGGGAAATCTTTTTGTGCATTAATCACATGCCACATTTTTTCCCCCTCTCCACTGTTCAAAACAAATAGGTTTCTAAGGTGCTGTTGGGAGCTCATGCACTCCTGGCCAATGGATCTGTGATGTCACGGGTAGGGACAGCACAGCTGGCGCTGGTGGCCCGAGCACATAATGTGCCAGTGCTGGTCTGTTGTGAAACATACAAGTTTTGTGAGCGTGTGCAGACTGATGCCTTTGTCTCTAATGAGCTAGGTAAGGAACCCAGGAGGGCAGAAGAAGTTCCAAAGATCTGAGATTTGGGAGGGAGACAGAAGGTTGAATTACAACTTGCTTTCTAAAAGGATATAAATGAGTGTGTCTCCCACTGCAGGTGACCCTGATGATCTGCTGTGTGAGCGAGGAGAACATGTGGCCCTGGCTAACTGGCAGAATCACCTGTCCCTACGGTTGTTGAATCTAGTCTATGATGTAACCCCCCCGGAACTGGTGGATCTGGTGATCACGGAGCTAGGGATGATTCCTTGCAGTTCTGTACCTGTTGTTCTACGAGTCAAGAGTAGTGACCAGTGAATGGGGGAACACAAGGTCAATAAATGACATACTCCCTGCATTCAGCAACTCTGCTGCCTTTTTATCTCTTAGTATCGCCATTGCTTAGGTTACGGACACTGAGCTAGATATGAGGAGAAATATGGAGACAAATCCGAGAGATATCTCTAGTATTTTAAAATCGTTAATCTGATATTTATATTGATAAATTATTTCACTTAATAAGTAGTATTTTTAGCATTGAGTACTTGTGTTGGAAACTGCTATAAACCCTTTCTGATCTGTTTGAGAAGGTTAAAATAGCTCTACAAAAGGAAGTTTTACAAATAAGAAAACTGGGACAAAGATGTTAAGTTACCTGCCAACGCAACAAAGCTAAGGCACAAAGAGGCTAAGTTGCCTGTCCAGGGTAATACAGTAACAAAAACAGCTTGTGATCTGGCATTCTGGATTGAGAGACTGTGCCCCAGACTTTTATGCCATCTGCCATTGAGGAACACTTATCATGATGGAAGTAGACAATATCTGCATATGAGAGAAGTTCACTAGTCGTATGAATAGCGTTTCTAGGAGGCAACCACAGATGATACCAGGAAACCTAGTAAAGGAAGTCAGAGAGGACTTCACAGGGAGCATGTAATCTGTAAAGGTAGGGAGTTTCCCAGTTGGAAAAGAATGGGAAGGCAGATCAGCAGTGGGAATAGCTTGAATGCGAAAACAGAGTGGCCAATCCAAAGTGTCAAGTGGTGTGGTGAGGCTAGACCAAGACTTACATGGAGAGTGAGTGATAAAGAGGCAAAGGTAGATTGGACTGGGGTCAGATTGAGTCTTTTTTTAAGATTTTATTTATTTGACAGAGATGACAAAGAGGCAGAGAGGCAGGCAGAGAAAGAGGGTGAAGCAGGCTCCCCGCTGAGCAGAGAGCCCCATGTGGGCCTCGATCCCAAGACCCTTATCATGACCTGAGCCAAAGGCAGAGGCTTTAACCCACTGAGCCACCCAGGCGCCCCATTTTTTTTTCCCTTGCTGAAGTTACTTTAGAGCAAATCCCAGGTATCATTTCACTTCTAAAAGCCTCAGTACATGTCTCTAAAAAATACAGATGTTTGCTGTTTTATTATTACACCTATTAAATTTTTAGTATTGTCCAATCCATAATCAAATTTCCTTGATTGCTTCAAAAATTGGGTTTTTTTGCAGTTGGTTTGTTTGAATTGGGACCCAAACCAGTCTTCACATTACAATTGGTTAGTAGGTCTTCAACTTATCAGAAGCAGTCTCCTCAACCTCCCTTCTTTTCTCAGGATACTGACTTGTTCCAGATACCAAGTTATCTTATAAAATGTTCCCCACTGTGGATTTGACTATTAGCTTTCAGGTGGTGACATTTAACTCATTTCTCTAACCCCTCTATTGTCATTCAACTTTTTGGGCAAGAATACTTAGTAAGTGGTGCTGTGTTTCATACTGCCTCACATCAGGAGGCAAATAATAGCTGGTTGTCCCATGTTCAGTGATGAGTGGGTCCAGTTTTAGAGGTTGAAATTTTGAAGTTTGAAGTTTCTCAACAAGTTTCTATTCAGTGGTTTAATAACTACTGGAGGTTATTGCCCGAATTATTTAATTAGGGAATGCAAAATGATTTTCCCTCCTAATTCTGATTCTTGCTAAAAAGAATTCCTTCTGTTTATTCTGAATTAGAGTTCATACTGGAAAGACAGGATAAATGTTCCTTTTATTTGCTTGTTTCCAGGAGTTGATCACTGCTTACTTGCAGTGGCATACAATGAGTAGTTAAGGATTAGTAGGCTTTTTTTTTTTTTTTTTAAGGATTATCAACTCATGAGTTCTTTACGTATTGAACATATTACTCAGTCATTAAAATTAAGCAAAGGATCCACAGGGCCAGCTCTATATTTTAGAAAGGTAACTGGTAGAGATTAGAGGCAGAAAAACTGAGCAGTTGAAAGACTGCCTATCAGTCAAAATTACAACTGCAGGAGCGCCTGGGTGGCTCAGTTGGTTAAGCGACTGCCTTCGGCTCAGGTCATTATCCTGAAGAACTGGGATCAAGCCTCCCCACAGCAGGGAGCCTGTTCTCCCTCTCTCACTCCCCCTGCTTGTGTTCCCTTCTCGCTGTGTTTCTCTCTGTCAAAATTACAAATGCATCAAAACTTTGGTCCAGCAATTCTGCCTCTAGGAATTTATGCTGTCTACCCATATAGTTGCACATGTTTCAGGTAACAAGGTTATTTATAGCAGCATTGTTTATAATTGCAAAAGAATGGAAACCATCTAAATACCCATTAAGAACAAGGGACTAATTCAGAGTATAGTTCACCCTTGAACAACACAGGTTTTAACTGTGTGGGTCCACTTATATATGGATTTTTTTCCTACAATACAGTACTGTAAATGTATTTTCTCTTCATGATTTTCTTACTATTTTCCTTTCTCTAGCTTATTGTAAGAACACAGTATATAGTAAATATTGACATACAGTACTGACATATGCGTTGACAGTTTATAGATTTCCAGTCAACAGCAAGCTGTTTAGTAGTTAAGTTTGGGGTGATAAAAAGTTAACATGCAGATTTTCCACTGCACGGGTCAACATGTCTAACCCCGTGTTCAACGGTCAACTATATTCCTACATTTATATGATTAATAAGCAGTCATGATAAAGAATGAGGAAGATTTTTATGTACCGAAATGGAACAATCTCCAAGGTACACTCAGTTAAAAGAAGCCAGATGCAGGACAGTGTGTGTAGTCAGTTTGAATTAAATGGGGGAAGATATATATGCATTTGCTTATGTGTATAAATTTATCCGATATCTTGGATCAGTAACAAGGAACTGATTGTGTGGATGTGGAGACAGGTGGAAGGGAGTCTTCATATATCCCATGTTTGAATTTTGAGCCATGTAGGTATCTTGTTCCAAAAATGAAGATAATTAATATAAAAGATTTTGCAGTTAAGTCAAAGATAGCCTAATCCAAGGCAACAGGAGTGGAGAGACATTTCCTTATTACAGAAGTGTCTGAAGTGGACAGCTGTCCATCAGACAGACAAGCATTTATGATAGGCCTAGGGGAACTGCAACCTCAGCGGCACCCAATTTTGAGTTCTCATAAAGTTGGTCCTAAGTCACAGCACAGCCTTTACTTTTGCCTTTAAACCTCTAGGAGTTGGGGTGGGAGTCCCTTTACTCCTGCTTTGAAGTCTTAGCTACCTCCTCCCACGTTTTTCTCCAGTGTTTTGTGTGACCAAGGGAATTTAATAGGTGAAATTCTTTAGGAACAAAAGACAAGTTTACTCCACCCCTTCCTGTCCCTACTTATACATCCTGAACTCTCCTGGTTAATATGTGGAGACCTGTAAAGTTTACATGGCTTTAAATCTTTCAAAAAAGGGCAGAAATTTGTTCTTTTTGTTCACCCGCATCCCATCTCCCAGGGAAGGAATGGGGCAAGGCCTATGCCCAACCAAGGCTAAGGGCCAAGCCTGAGGTTCATCGTCCCCCCGGCCAGGTTTTTCTACTAGTTTCCCTTCCGTGTCCCTTTTGCATCCCTCTTTGTGTTTTTGTAGCGCCCATCCTTGGCTTCAGGAGTGGCTGCCCGGGGAGGAGGACCAAGTCATCCTCTGGAAGCCGGCGGCAAGGCTTCCTCTGTCTCAGAGTGTGTCCTCAGCGAGGACGGCGCCGGGGTAGTTCCTCTCGCTCCAGCCTGGCGCTGACCGTCGCACGGCCGGTAGTCTTGACGGTTAGGCAGACTTCCGCGCTCGGGAGCCGCGGCCAGGCCTGGGCGCGCAGTACACTTAAGGCTCGCGTATAGGCCCCGTGGGAACCCGCGGGGCTCGACGACCGTCGCCGCGCAGGCGTCAATCTTCCTTTCTTGACACTGCAATTCCCAGAAGGCCACGCAGCGCCCCCGCACCGCTAAAGCCCAGGAGCCTCGCCCGCTCCGAAAGGGCGCGGGACTCTCGCCGCACTGCATTATGGAATAGTCTGAGAAAACGTCTCCGGGCACAAAGTCCCCACCAAGCTCACGTGTTTACCTTGTGCTTTGGAGGCCGGGCGGTGGAGGGTGGGGGAGGGGGCTCAATAAAGAGTAGCTATCAGATTTCGTCATAAACCCGCGACGAGACAGGCGGCGCCATCTTCGAACTTGGACTTCCGGAAGGACTTTGGAGAGGGTAAGTGTACCGCAGCGGGGTGTGCGGGGGCCCCCACGACTACTCCTCCTTCTCCTTTTCCCATAGCTCTAAGATATTGGGAACCAAGTACCGACTCCGCTGTTCCTTCTCTGCATAGCATCGCGACCTCCAGCCCCCGCGCTGCTACAGAAACTATCACACTCCCCACCTCCTTTTCTGTATTGCAACCGGACATCCCTCATCCCTGCTAATCACGGTTCTTGCCTTCTTCCCCCGATGTGGTGCTGTAACCCCGCATCCTGTGTCCCGGCCGCGACGCTGCTTACATTGCATCCCTCGGACTCAACGAACTATAGTAGTTCCGAGCCTCAGTTCCAGCACACGCTAGTGACTGGTATCTGCCCCCACACCCGTGACTGCGAAAGGGCAGGCGATCACTCCTAGAGTGGTAACGGGTTAGTCTCACTATGCTGGCTCCCAGCCTCTTCCTCCATCAGGCTCTTCTAACCCCGGGGTTGTGCCCCGCGCGCTCCAACCCCATTGGCGCAGCCAAGGGCCAGTTATGTTTCCCTTCTGGTGCTTTTATCCCGCGGCAAATAGGTTGTCTGCCTGGGAAGGCGGAGGAAGCGACTTCAGCCCCACCCGTGGTAACTCACTGTTAGAGAGATGTAGTGTGGCGAAGCCTTTTCGCTCTAGTGGCATATTGTTAAACAAACTTAAGCCATTCCTCTTCCTTGGTTACTTTTTGCCATCCTTTATCTAACGTGCTGTTATTTTCTTAATAGTTTTCTTTAAATTGGTTTGTTTTTCAAATTTAAGTGCTTTAGTCTCGATCTAAGCAAGACAGATGAAACCGTGGGTTTCAAGAGCTAGAGTTCTTTTGTTTTTTTTGAGAGATAGAGCGTGCGCGCGGAGGGATCTCGGGGGGAGGGGCAGAGAGGGGAAGGAAATCTTATGCTGGCTGCAAGCCCAACGGGGAGCCGGAATCCGGAGCTCGGTCTCACGACCCTAAGATCAAGACTTAACAGAAATCAGGAGTCCGACGGTTAACCGGCTGAGCCACCCAGGCGCCCCCTTGGGCTAGTTTTTCATACAAGTTAAAATAAATGTAATTGAATAAAGTTCATTTTTGTATCACTAAAATCATTTTGCTTACCACCAGCTGCACCATCGGAACACTTTGGGAAACGGTGTAATAGACCAGTGTGTTTAAAGTAATTCCATACTTGAGGAACTATGTTAACTGAGTATTTTACTTGACTGGGGAAATCCTGGCAGCCTTGAGGCAGTATTCCAAATAAGTTGAGGTGCAAATGTAAACTTCTATAAACTCTAGCACAAATCAAACATCTCTTCCTTTACTTGTGTCTACAATTTGTATTGTGAAATCATACATGGAAATTAACCACCATACCCTGTTGCTGCCTTCTACAGGAGTAAATTCTTAAAGGGATTTTTTGCAGCTTGAGAAGTTAGTCATTAAATCAACAAAGTTTAATTGTTGTACTTAACAGTGTAGCAGGTTCTGGATTCAGTAGTGAATCAGGTTAAGATCCTTATGAAACTTTGAAGTGAGATATATGAAACAAGTAAATACCTATTTCTCTTATCATAAGAGAATTCCACATGGACTAAAGAGCTACATTTAGGGGCGTGGGAGTGGCTCAGTCATGACCTGACCCTTTGGCTCAGGATCATGATCCCAGGATCCTGGGATCAAGTCCCCTGTTGGGCTCCCAGCTCAACAGGGATCCTGTTTCTCCCTCTCCAAGCTACTCCCCCTGCTTGTGCTTGCTCTCTCTCTCAAATGAATAAATAAAATCTAAAAAAAAAAAAAAAAGCTACATTTAAGATTCAAACTAGAGGGGTGCCTAGGTGGCTCAGTCCTTAAGCATCTGCCACTCTCGCTCTCCTGCTTGTGTTCCCTCTCTTGTTGTGATTCCCTTTGTCAAATAAATAAATAAAATCTTTAAAAAAAAAGATTCAAACTAGAGAAAGTATTAAAAGAAAATAATATAGGGAGTGCCTGGGTGGCTCAGTAGTTAAGCTACGGCCTTTGGCTCAGGTCATGATCCTGGAGTCCCAGGATCAAATCCCACATCAGGCTCCCAGCTCTAAAAAAAAAACCCCAAAGTTGTTTTAAAAAGTATAAACAAAGTGGGTCCCTGTGTGGCTCAGTCAGTTAAGCGTCTACCTTCTGTTCAGGTCATGATCCCAGGGTCCTGGGATCTAGTCCCACATTGGGTTCCTTGCTCAGTGGGAAGCCTGCTTCTCCCTCTTCCTGCTGCTCCTCCAGCTTATGTCCACACTCGCTCCCTCTCACAAATAAATTTTTTTAATAAAATTTAAAAAAAATATTTGTGACGTATTCCAGGTGCCTGGGTGGCACAGTTTAAGTGCCTGACTTTTGGTTTCAGCCTAGGTCCTGATCTGAGTGTTGTGAGATCAAGCCCCATGTGGGGCTCAGCCCTGAGTGAGGAGTCTGCTTGAGATTCTCTCTCCCTCTCCCCCTCATGCGTGTATGCTTGTTTGCTCTTTCAAATCTTTTAAGAAAATACGTAGACACACATATATATATGCGTGTATATATGTGTATACATATATGTGTAGATATGTATATCCTGTTGGATATCTGTGTATCCAGCAGATAAAGAGAAGTTGCTGACCTCGATCACTATCAGGACAATGCAAGTAAATACAATAGGGAAGAATTCTTTCATGCATCTGATTGGCAAAAATTAAACATTGGCAAGGTTGTGGTAAAATGGGTACAACTATAATCCTATGGAATGCTGGATAGTGTTCTCAAGAAGAATGAGGTGTGTGTGTGTGTGTGTGTGTGCTGGTATGGAAAATCTTTAAGGCATACATAGAAGTTCTCTTAGGTGATACCTGTTCAGCTAGTTCCTTGTGTTAACTGACATTCCTCTGTAGAGTGTACAGTGTGTGGGATGATGCATACGGTACACTGAATGCTTGATGCCTATAGGCTTTTCTCCTGTAGGCCTGGTCATTCTGTTCCCACTCATTGAGTTGAATGCTTGCCAAGAGTCATTGTGATAGTTCTCAACATTTTTTTTTTTTAAGATTTTATTTATTTGACAGAGAGAAACACAGGCAGGGAGGGAACACAAGCAGGGGGAGTGAGAGAGGGAAAAGCAGGCTTCCCGCCGAGCAGGGAGCCCAATGTGGGACTCGAACCCGGGTCTCCAGGATCATGACCTGAGCCGAAGGCAGTCACTTAACCAACTGAGCCACCCAGGCGTCCCAGTTCTCAACATTTTTTAATGTCAGTTAATTTGTTATTATGTTTATATAATTGTGATCTATGTTTAAATTTTTAAAGAAATTTGAGTGTGAAAGAGTTACTGCTATTAAAACTAAGTTGAGGGGTGCCTGGGTGGCTCAGTTGGTTAAGCGGCTGCCTTCGACTCAGGTCATGATCCCAGAGTCCCAGGATCAAGCCCCACATCGGGCTCCCTGCTTGGTGGGAGACCTGCTTCTCCCTCTCTTACTCCCCCTGCTTGTGTTCCCTCTCTAGCTGTGTTTCTCTGTCAAATAAATAAATAAGATCTTTTCTAAAAAATAAAATTAAATAAAACTAAGTTGAGAGGTGCCTGGGTGGCTTAGTCATTGGGTGTCTGCCTTTTAGCCCAGGTCATGATCTCAGAGTCCCGGGATCCAGCACTGCATTGGGTGCCGTGTTCAGTGGGGAGACTGTTTCTCCCTCTCACACTCCCCCTGCTTGTGTTCCCTCTCTCCCTGTCTCTCTCTGTCAAATAAATACATAAAATCTTAAAAAAAAAAAGTAGTTGAAACATGGCAAATAATAGGTACTTCATTGTTATTCTTTACATTCTACATCTATTTACGAGTATTTTGTGTTAACTAAAAGTTTTATGAAAACAGTTCTAGAAAAGAAAAGAAAGCAAACTAAGTTAAATGCTTTGGAAAGAAAAAAGAGGTACATTTGCAAAGAAACAAAGAGGCTGCCAAATAGGTGTGAGTGAGATAGCTGTAAAAGATTGAGAAAAATTTGTAAAAATCTGAAACTCGATTGCATTTGAACTACCTCTCAAGAAAAGAGAATGTTCCAAGAAAGGTGTGGTCAGTAGCGTCAGTGCCACTGAGAGAGCAGGTTAAACGAGATGGAGAAGTGTCCATTGCATTAGTTGACATGACAGTTATTTGATGACTTTAGCCTCAGTGATGAGTTGGAGGGCAATATCCTAGTCAAAATAAAGCAGGGTAGGGGCGCCTGGGTGGCTCAGTTGGTTAAGCGACTGCCTTCGGCTCAGGTCATGATCCTGGAGACCCGGGATCGAGCCCTGCATCAGGCTCCCTGCTCTGCGGGAAGCCTGCTTCTCTCTCTCTCTCACTCCCCTCTCTCGCTTGTGTTCCCTCTCTCGCTGTGTTTCCCTCTGTCAAATAAATAAATAAATAAAATCTTTTTGAAAAAATGAAGCAGGGTAATTAAAACATCAAGGGCAGACAACTCTTTATAAGTTTGTGAGAAGGGGGAGGAATATGGGTTGAAGGATTGTCGTGTATGGGTTAAGATGAGAATTAGAGACATTAAAATGTAGTTGGGAAACAACCAATGTAAAAGAAAAGGCTAAACAATTCCAGCGTCCTTAGGGAGTAGGGGAATAGAGCTAGAACACAAGTGAAGTTGGGCTTAGAAAGTAGATGAGGGGGGTGCCTGGGTGGCTCAGTTGGTTGAGCGACTGCTTTTGGCTCAGGTCATGATCCTGGAGACCCCAGATGGAGTACCACATCAGGCTTCCTGCTCTGTGTAGTGGTGGGCCCTCTGCTCAGCAGGGAGCCTGTTTCCTCTGCTTCCTCTGCTCTCTCTGCCTGCTTCTCTGCCTACCTGTGATCTCTCTGTCAAATAAATAAAAATCTTTTTTTTAAAAAAAAAAAAAAAAGGAAAGAAAAGAAAGTAGATGAGGGGTTCAGATGCAGGCAGTGTTAGACTACTTGACCAGACATTGAAGTAGGTCCCATATAATGGCTTTGGGGTTTGTTTCGGAAAGCAGAGGCAAACTGAGAACCAGGGAATCAGCTGTTGGGGGAGAGGGGATGCAGGGGCCTGACCAGAGAGAAAGTGATTGCTAGCATGCTGGCAGCTTAGATGTATGCGTAGAGAAAAAGGATGGTTGGTTCATCCAGAGCTTAAATTTTACCAGGCCTGTGGAACAAAAAGACAAGAAAGGAACTTTATACTATCAGCAAAAGTCTGATTAAAATAAAGGAATCTAAGCAAGTTAGGATGTGGCCAACACAGGAAGAAATTGGAGAGATCAATGATGGTGGCTTGATACGGTTGAAGAATAGATACAGTGATAGTTTAGCAATCTAGCTGTAATGATGGAAGGTTTTGATCAGATAGTGGGATGTCTTTGTGATTTAGGAGGATAAAAGGTTTTAGGAGATGACAAAGTCCAGTATATTACAGCGAGTGAGTAGCAGTGGTTTAGCTGAATATTATGAGCTTCAAAGGAACAGTTTTCAAGATAAGGAGGACTGCTCGTCTACAAGTGGCGTCAGAGAGGAACTGACAAGACTCTGATCCCACTTTCCACCATGGGGTCAGTGGGATATGAGAGAAGGGGGAAACCACTTGAAAGCCCGAAAAGCTAGAAATTTTAATTCCTGCACTTTTTTTTTTTTTTTAAGATTTTATTTATTTGACAGAGAGAAACACAGCCAGAGAGGGAACACAAGCAGGGGGAGTGAGAGTGGGAGAAGCAAGGCTTCCCGCCGAGCAAGAAGCCCGATATGGGACTCGATCCCGGGTCTCCAGGATCATGACCTGAGCCGAAGGCAGTCGCTTAACCAACTGAGCCACCCAGGCGCCCTTGACTTATATTTTTATATCTTTTGACTTTCAGCTCTTTGAGTTCCTTTGTTTTAGACATCTCTTTATTTATTTGACAGAGAGAAATACAGCCAGAGAGGGAACACAAGCAAGGGGAGTGAGAGAGGGAGAAGCAGGCTTCCCGCCGAGCAGGGAGCCCAATGTGGGGCTCGATCCCGGGTCTCCGGGATCATGACCTGAGCCGAAGGCAGTTGCTTAACCAACTGAGCCACCCAGGTGCCCCTGTAGTTTGGCTTTTAAATCAGTCCAAATCTTTATTCTTTTTTTTTAATGGATGACTTGATCTTTGGTTATTGTTATAATCATACCTTATGTCATCTTGTACATTTCTTCTTTGTGTTTCTTTTTTCAGTCTCTTATTCTGTAGTCTTTATTTTTTTATTTATTTTTTATTTTAAAGATTTTATTTATTGACAGAGAGAAACACAGCCAGAGAGGGAACACAAGCAGGGGGAGTGAGAGAAGGAGAAGCAGGCTTCCCGCTGAGCAGGGAGCCCGATGTGGGACTCGATCCCGGGTCTCTGGGATCGTGACTTGAGCTGAAGGCAGTCGCTTAACCCACTGAGCCACCCAGGCACCCCATCTTATTCTGTAGTCTTTATTTATTTATTTATTTATTTATTTATTTAAAGATTTTATTTATTTATTCGACAGAGAGAAACACAGCCAGAGAGGGAACACAAGCAGAGGGAGTGAGAGAGGGAGAAGCAGGCATCCCGCCGAGCAGGGAGCCCGTATTCTGTAGTCTTTAAAACAATTCCTGGGCACCTGGGTGGCTCAGTGGGTTAAAGCCTCGGCCTTCGGCTCGGGTCATGATCTCAGGGTCCTGGGATCGAGGCCCGCATCGGGCTCTCTGCTCGGCAGGGAGCCTGCTTCCTCCTCTCTCTCTGCCTACCTCTCTGTGATCTCTCTCTGTCAAATAAATAAATAAAATATTAAAAACAAAACAAAAAAAAATGATTCTTATGGTTCCTGTGACCGACTAGGCATTTTGGAAGCAATGTAGTATACTGCTTTTGGTTTTATTAAATATCCTTTTTTTTAAGATTTTATTTATTTATTTGATGGAGACACAGTGAGCGAGGGAACACAAGCAAGGGGAATGCGAGAGGGAGAAGCAGGCTTCCCTCCCAGCAGGCAGCCGGATGTGGGGCTGGATCCCAGGACTCTGGGATCGTGACCTGAGCTGAAGGCAGACACTTAACAACTGAGCCACCCAGGTACCCCTCTGTTAAACATTCTTAAGATGTATACAGACCTATGGGGTATTCGCTCCTGGGATTTGAGCTTTTTTTCTTTCTTTTATCATAGGCAGGTTATTCTGGTCAAAAACTGGGCCCTTGCAATTTTGTGTTGCTCAGCTTTTTGGTTTGGTGGTTAGTGTTTTGTTTATCTCTGTCAGTTTACTTTTGCCATGATTACACAAATGATTTTCTGGGTTTGAAAAAAAAAATGAAGAGGGGTGCTTGGGTGATGGTTTTGGCTCAGGTCATGATCTTAGGGTAGTGGGACTGGGCTCTGCACTCAGTGGGAGTCTGCTTGAGACTCTCTCTCTCCTTCTTCCCCTGCCCTGCTCTGGTGCGTGCATGAGTCCTCTCTCTGTGTCTCTTTTTCTAAAATAATTAAATTAAATTAAATTAAATTAAATTAAATTAAAATAATAATTAATATAAAATATAAAATAAATAAAATAAAAATAAAACAAAAAATAAAATAAAATAATAAAATAAAATAATAAAATAAAATTAATATAAAATATAAAATAAAAATAAAACAAAATATAAAATAAAATAATAAAGTAAAATAAAATAAAAATGATTCATGACAGTTTTTTAGTCCATTCTTCAGTGTGGGAAAGGTCTCTTAATGTGGTTGGATGTTCCTTAATTATCTCATAGCCAGGGGCACCTGGGTGGCTCAGATGGTTGGGCCTCTGCCTTCGGCTCAGGTCATGATCTCAGAGTCCTGGGATTGAGTCCCACATTGGGCTCTCTGCTCAGCAGGGAGCCTGCTTCCTCCTCTCTCTCTGCCTGCCTCTCTGCCTATTTGTGATCTCTCTCTCTGTCAAATAAATAAATAAAATATTAAAAAAAATTTATCTCATAGCCATCTGCCTCCCCTGTTGAGGTAGAAGATTAATGGCACTGTAGAACTTTAGTTATTATTAAATAAATCTATTTTTTGACTAGTATTCACAAAGGTGATGTTAGCTCAAGGCATCCTCCTTGAGTTTGGTCTAAATTTTATGTATCGGCAGCTGTTCTTTTTATTTATTTATTACTTATTATTAACATATACCGTATTGTTCGTTTCAGGGGTACGAGTGTGTGATTCATCAGTTTTACACTACATACAGCCTTAGCACATCACATGCCCTCCCAGTGTCCATCAGCCAGCCACCTCTTGGCAGCTTTTCTTTGTAGTCTATTCCTAGGAGGTTTAGGAAGCCTTTTCACTCTCTCTTTGTCTTTATTTTTTGAGGTGAAGGGAGTGATTCATTGGGTTTTAGAAAAAGAAGTTGAATAATTATTCACTCACTGCATTATTCTTATGAAAAAGCATAAGAGCTTTAAATTAAACTGGCTGAAAAAATTGGCCCCTGGATGGTTCAGTCTTTAAGCATCTGCCTTCAGCTCAAGTCATGATCCTGGAGCCCTGGGATCGAGCCCCACATTGCGCTCCCTGCTCGGCAGAAAGCCTGCTTCTCCCTCTCTTATTCCCCCTGCTTGTGTTCCCTTTCTCGTTGTCTCTCTCTCTCTCTGTCAAATAATAAAATCTTTAAAAAATAAACTGGATGCAAAATACAATGCTTGACACATAGTAGGCATTTAACGAATAAATGGTAGCTTTCTTATTGTCTGTTTAGTGCTAGCTCTGCTAGTGTGTAAGTTCCATGAGGGCAGGGACCTTGTCTCTCTTGCTTATTGTCATATTGACCAGTTCCTAGAATGGATAGAAGATGCTTAGTAATTATTGTTAAGTGAATGAATGATCAGGGAGCTTGGGTTTCTGGCTGGGGGGTGGGCAGTGGGTGGGATGGGAGGAGAAAAGATAGGAAAGGAGAAAAATCTGAGCCTAGTGGAAATAGCTTTTGCCTTCTGCTCATGTGTATGTCTCTGCAGGGGCAGCCATTGTAGGGGTGCTGATGGATCCCTGCGGGGTCGGCTATGTTGCCCTGGGGGAGGCCGGCCCCGTGGGGAACATGACTGTGGTAGACTCTCCTGGACAAGAGGTGTTAAGTCAGCTTGATGTCAAGGCCTCTTCTGAAACAACTAGTGCTGAGGCTTCCATAGAGATGTCTTTACCTGCACCTTTGCCTGGATTTGAGGATTCTCTGGATGAGAGGAGGCTCCCTGCAGAACATGAAAGCCTCTCCAGACTTGAACAGCAAGGTACGTACCTTGTGCTTTCCTCTCTTTATCTCCCCATGCTTGGCTTAAGATGAAAGAGAGCAGGGTGAGCCCACAGGATCTTACCAACCTGGGTATGGTATAATCTGTTCCAAAGAAGTTTGAGCTCTCATCCCATCTCACAGACCCATATTCTTCTCTACAGATCTTTCTTCAGAGATGTCAAAGGTCTCAAAGCCTAGGGCCTCAAAGCCTGGCCGGAAGAGAGGTGGTAGCACACGGAAAGGCCCCAAAAGGCCCCAACAGCCTAATCCTCCATCAGCCCCTCTGGTGCCTGGTCTCTTAGATCAATCCAACCCTCTTTCCACCCCCATGCCTAAGAAACGAGGTCGAAGGTCCAAGGCAGAGCTGCTACTGCTGAAGTTGTCCAAAGACCTAGATCAGCCAGAGTCTCCGCCTCCAAAGAGGCCCCCTGAGGACTTTGAGACCCCTCCTGGGGAACGACCCCGCCGAAGGGCTGCCCAAGTGTAAGGATTGTGGGGTGCAGCTTGGGTGGAGGGCGGTCGGGGTGAAGGGTTGGTGGGGGCAGATGTTGGAGAGCTGAGAGGCTGTGATGAGTTATCAGGTAAGTGGGGTAGCATCTGGGTTCTGGGGTCTTGAGCCATCTTCTAGCTCTTACCACAGCAACTTTTTTTATCTATTGCTGAGTTTGTCTAGGAGATTGCTTTCTGTGCCTTGTATCCTGTCACATTTTTCAGTTTCCTCCAGGTCTCCCTTGTCATTTTCCCCACCCAGTATCTATCAGTCTCTGTGCCCTTCCATTTTTCTCTGGCCTCTTACTGATCCCTGTGGTAGAGTGCAAGTGTCTTGGACTTGGGGTTGCCAGACCTGGGTTCAGATTCCACGTACGTGATCTGTGTCCTCTCTTGGCCAAGTCCCTTAAGGTCCCTCGATTTCTGGTTCTTTATCAAAGGGGGAGGGGAAATGAATAGCTGCTTCACAGGGTCACTGGGCAGGTCCAGTGAGATAATTGGCCAAGTATCGGGAAAAGTAGGCTCTCAGTTAAGTGTTTGTGAGTATGGCTCTGACTCTGCCTTGTCCCGCAGGGCACTTCTGTACCTTCAGGAACTGGCTGAAGAGCTCTCCACGGCCCTGCCTGCTCCAGTGTCGTGTCCTGAGAGCCCCACGGTGAGCAGCCCTGCCAAACTGAAGAAAAGCCGGCAACAGACAGCCTGTCAGGTTGGAGAACGAGAGGATGACACTGCACGGGACGAAGACTTTGTTCTCCAGGTTGAGGCTGAAGAAGGAGATGAAAGTGAGGCCCCAAGCGAGAGCTCCTCTGACCCCGAGCCTGTGGTGCCTCAAAGCACCCCACGAGGATCCACTTCAGGGGTAATCTGAATGAACAAGAAAGGGAACGGGGAGGTAGGGGCATTGTTAGGAAGGTCTGCACAGTGCCCCAGTGGAAAGCTTTGGCCTAGTAACTGATGGTCAAAATAAGTAAGCAAAGAAACAAAAACAGTTGAGCGGGAGTGGGGGCTGGGGTGTAAGTGCGTGAGGTTACTCCTTCAGATACCGAGCATCCACTCAGCCCTAGGAAACACACGTGACCAAGACAGCCTCCTGCCTCGGAGTCCACCTTGTGATAAGGGCTTCACCCTTGAAATTAAATTTGCCATTTAAAAATGTAAATTATTTTGAGGGCACCTGGGTGGCTCAGTCGGTTAAGCATCCAACTCTTGATTTAGGCTCAGGTCATGATCTCAGGGTCATGAGAGGGAGCCCACGTCAGGCTCCGTGCTGAGCGTGGAGCCCACGTCAGGCTCCGTGCTGAGCATGGAGCCTGCTGGAGATTCTCTCTCCCCTCTCCTTCTGCTCCCCCTCCCCCTGAAAAAAGTACGGCTGAGTGGCGTTAGCCCATTCCTAGTGTTGTTGTGTCACCATCACTGTTACCCATTTCCAAGACATTTTCATCATCACAGAAACTCTGAGCATGAAGTTTTTAAGTAGAAAAATAACGTGATCAGTTAGGACGATAGGTCAGCCTGCAATGGACAGTCAGAAGATAGCTTTGGTTATCCACGTAGTGATAGGGCCTGGATCAGGCTGCGAAGCAAGCAAAGGTGGGGGGCAGGTGCAAGAGACATTTAAAAGAATTAGCAGCACTTGGCAGTTGCTGGAAAAGAAGGAGTAGGAGTTTCTAGCTTAGATGGTGCTCTTAAGTGCTGGACTTTGGGATAGAGGTACGTCAGGAGTGGGGGAGGAGTGAGGTGAGCAGGGGAGGTGATGGGCTCATGTTCTAACATGCTGAATTGGAGGTGCCTGTGTGCCGTGAGCCATCCTACTGGAGATGTCTGGTTGCTGGTCATGTGCACGGGACCAGTGGCTTCCTTGTTTCAAGTGCAACATTTAAGGGAGCAAGTCCCTTAGAAATCAAGATAAATATTTTGACGCAACATTTTAACAAATAAAAGTAATGCACGGTGCTGGGGGCTCAATCTGTTAAGTGTCTGCCTTAGGCTCAGGTCATGATCCAGGGATACTGGGGTCGAGACCTGTGTTGGGCTCCCTGCACAGCAGAGAGCCTGCTTCTCCCTTTCCCTCTGCCCCTCCCTCCGCTCATGCTCTCTGTCTAATGCACTTTATTTTTATAGTATATTTATATAAATAAAATCTTAAAAAATAATGCAATAGATTTTTAAGCCATTTTATTTTTTATTACATTAATAACACAACAAATTTATGATGAACAAAATATCAAAGTTTAAATAAAGACAGGAACTGTATTACTGGTTTTCCTTTTGCCCTAGGCTCTATAATATGGGTTGGCACCACCCTGTAAAAGTCTAGAATTTGTGAAAGTGGTAAAGTTTGAAACAAGTGGTAAAAGTCTGAAAGTGGGTAAAGTTTCCATTTACTAAGATGTCAGGCATAATGATGGTAGAGCCATGGATGTGGGATGAGAGTCCCTAGAGTACATATGTAGAGGGTTGAGAAGAAGACAGACTCTGGGAAATACCTTCATCACCCAAACCTGTTGGAGGAGAGAATGTCTGTGGGGAAATATCAGGCAGGAAGAATAAGAGACACTATCCCTTGGGGCCGGAGTTTCAGGAAGCACATGGGAGTAATCCAACCAAATGCCATGGAGACGAGACAAGGCAGTGAACAGAAAATATGTAACAGGCTTTGCAGTTTTGATGGAGGAGTGGGAGCAGAAGCTGGAGAGGTCATTGTAATGGTGGAAACATCAGTCTTCTAAGATGCTGGTAAGTCAGGCTAGAGAGGAGGCAGTGTCAAGAAAAGTGAAAGCTGGGACAGCTGCCTTCTGGGGATTTTCTCTAATCTATAAAATTCTCTCCCTTTTTTTTCCATTTGCTCCTCAGAAGCAGAAGCCACACTGCCGGGGAATGGCTCCCAATGGCTTACCAAATCACATCATGGCTCCTGTTTGGAAGTGCCTCCATCTCACCAAGGACCTGTGAGAGTTGAGGACGGGGGCTAGGGATGAGAGGCTGGTGGCGGCGTGCAAAGGACCATCTAGAAGTGGGGTGAAGGGAAAGGGAAGACACTCAGGGCAGGACACTGAAGACATTCATAACTAAAGACACTGCACCTAAGGCAAGCACTCCAGAGCTGTCCAGAGCTGTGCTGTCCGATGGGGTAGCCACTAGCTGTGTATGGCCGTTTAAAATGTACTTTAAAATTAGTTAAAGTTAAAGGCCCAGTTCCTCAGTGGCACTGGCCACATTTCAAGTGCCCAGAGTGGCTAGTGTATCTGTCGGCACAGGTGATACACACTTTGTATCATAGTACAAAGGTTTCCTGGACAGCGCTGCTCTAGAATTTCTCTTCTCTTTCATTAATGCTTCTTCTGTTCCTCCAGCCGAGAACAGAAGCATTCGTACTGGGAGTTTGCAGAATGGATTCCGTTGGCCTGGAAGTGGCACTTGTTATCTGAACTGTAAGTTAAAGAGACATTCTGAAGCTGGGAGTGGGTAACACCACTGAAGACAGGAGGGTGACAGGGGATCCTAGGTTGGGTGAAACTTCCAAACTCACGCGGTTCCCTCCCACCCCCAGTGAGGCGGCTCCCTACCTGCCCCAGGAGGAGAAGTCTCCACTGTTTTCTGTCCAACGGGAAGGACTTCCTGAGGATGGCACACTCTACCGAATAAATAGGTGAAGATTACGTATCTGTTTCTGAATCGAGGAGATAGAAATCGGAAAAATGAGAATTGAGAGGGATGGCAGATTGGCCCTGTTCTTCCCCTGATGCTGGTCCAGGGGGTTCCAAGGTAGGAGTCCTGGCTAGATTTGGTCAGCCCGCTCTTCTGCAGTGCTCATCGCTCGCTGCTGGCCAGACTGAGGGAAGCGAGGGAGATGGAGGGCCAGTTTACCAGGTCACGTCTACTCAAACAGACCCAGACAGACTGGCCCTGGAGAGAACACTGTGGTAAACCAGAGCGCACAGCCTATCATCATCTCTGAAAGGGAACTAGAGCTAGACAGGCTTTGGAAGGAAAGGAGGAAGATACAGATGGTGGCTAAGGACTGTTCTCACGTGTAGACCATTCTTCAGACTCTGGCCCCTGCTTAAGCCAGTTCATTCTGACGCCAGCTGGAGCTCCCATTCTGTCCTCATTACAAAGACTTAATGTTTTTGGAGCAGTTTTAGGTTCACAACAAAACTGAGAGGAGGGTGCAGAGATTCCCATATCCCCCCGGCCCTCCTCTCCATGCACAGCTCCCCCATTATCAACCTCCCCCACCAGAGGGCATATGTGTTACAGTTGATGAGCCTACCCTGACTTAGCACCACTCAAAGTCCCTAAGTTACATTAGGGGTCACCATCCGTGTTGTACATTCTGTGGGTTTACACAAATGTGTAATGACTTGTCTCCATCTTTACAGTATCATACAGAGTATGAGTTACGGCCCTAAAAATTTTCTGTGCTCTAACCACTCATCCTGCCCTCTCCTCCAATCCTTCGCTATCATGGACCTTTTGATGTGTTTATAGTTTGCCTTTTCCAGAATGTCCCATAGTTGGGATCATACAGTGTGTAGCCTTCTCTGGTGGGCTTCTTTCACTAGGGATATGCATTTAAGGTTCCTCCATGCCTTGGGCGCCTGGGTGGCTCAGTGGATTAAAGCCTATGCCTTCAGCTCAGGTCATGATCTCAGGGTCCTGGGATCAAGGCCCTCAGTGGGGAGGCTGCTTCCTCCTCTTTCTCTGCCTGCCTCTCTGCCTGCCTATGATCTCTCTTTGTCAAATAAATAAATAAAATCTTTAAAAAAAAAAAAAAAGTTCCTCCATGCCTTTTCATGATTTAATAGCTCCTTTCTTTTTAGTGCCAAGTAATACTCCATTGTTTGGATGTTAATTTATCTATTCACCTAGGAGTCCTTACTACTTTTCATTAATTCCTTTCTTCATCCCATCTTTGACTTTTCTCTAGATTTAGCTCGATCACAGCACACCCAGAGCGCGGGGATGTGTCCTTCTTCACAGGGGGACCCCTCTGGGCTCTGGACTGGTGTCCAGTGCCAGAGGGGGCGGTAGCTTCGCAGTATGTGGCCCTTTTCTCCAGCCCTGACATGAATGAGACACACCCACTGAGCCAGCTTCATTCGGGTCCTGGGCTGCTCCAAGTCTGGGGCCTTGGGACCCTGCAGCAGGAAAGCTGGTGAGGCGGGGCTGGGCCGCTGCCATGGGAGAGTGATTGAGGAGGAGGGAGCCTGATGAGAGGACTTGGGGGGCAATTGGGAGGCCTGGATTGGGGCTGGGCATGGGAGCGGGGTTCCTGGATTGGGTTGAGATGGGGCAGAGCACAGGCTCGGTGGCCCTAGGCCCCTTCTCCCTGCCCATTCACCACATACGCTTTCTCTCCTCAGTCCTGGCAACAGGGCTCACTTTGTCTATGGGATTGCTTGTGACCACGGCTGCATCTGGGACCTCAAGTTCTGCCCAAGTGGAGCATGGGAACTTCCCGGCACCCCTCGGAAGGTACCTCACTGTTGGTTGTGGGTTGCCCTAGGACTGACAGGCAGAACAGAGAAGCCCTATGAGTTCCCAGAATTAGCAGAGAGCAGAGGATGGAGTTTTCCTAGAAAATGCGTGTTATTTGCAGGGACCAAAACCTCAAAAGTTTTTTAAGAGGCCCCGAAGGCAGCAAGCCTCAGCACAGATCTGGTCTCCCCCCTCTAGGCTCCTCTCCTGCCCAGGTTGGGCCTCTTGGCTCTTGCCTGCTCCGATGGCAAGGTGCTACTGTTCAGTCTGCCCCATCCAGAGGCCCTGCTGGCTCAGCAGCCCCCAGGTGAGTAGCGCGGCAGGCGGGGCCGTGGTGCTGTAGCAGGCCTTGTCCATCTCTCCTGAAAGTCCTCCCAGCCCAGCCTCTAGGACAGAGCCTCACTTGGCACCCCACCCACTCTTACTTCACACCTCTTGTCCTTAACCTCCCTCTTTAGCAGCCTACAAGGGGTTGTCTCTCCTGCAGTTTTATCACTGGGCTCTTTCAGCCCATTCCCCCTTGCCCCCATTTCCCTGCTCTGTGCTCTCAGGCTCTCCCCTTTTGCTGCCACAGCTGATTGGCTGTATAAAGAGCTGCTAAGACTGATCTCCCCTGCCCTACTCTTCTCCGTCCCCCAGTCCTGTACTTGACCTCCCCTGTCCTCACTGCCACGTACACATAAATACCAGTCTCTTTGTTGAGAAGAGAGGGAGAGAATGTAGAGCTAAAGATGGGCAAGAAGAGGAAGGGGTTAGCAAAAGGCATCTCCTGTTTGTCATATTTGTTTTTCACCTCTACTGAGTATGTAAAGAAAAGGGCACCCAGGCCTGAGCTCTGAGAAACCCCATATTTGGTGGCCTCGCAGAGGAGTGGGCTGAGGAGCAAATGGGCAGTGAGGAAGCGAAGATAGATGCATAGACAATTACTTTCAAGTAGATTGGCTGTGAAGAAGAACACATAAATGAGGGTGGTGCTTGAGGTGAATCAAGGGTAAAGGAGGGGTTTGGTTTGTGTCTTTGTTTCATTTAATTAGAAGACTATAGTGCATGTTTATGCCTGAATATAAGAATGACCAATAGGGAGAGAGAAAGTGGATCATTCAGAAGGGAAAGATAACCAAATGAACCAAATGAGCAAAGTTCTGGAAAAGGTGAGAGAGGGTGGGGACAGAGTAGAGTGGAGCACTTAGCCCTTCTGGGGGAGGAAGGACACAGTCAAGTATAACCAAGGGGGCGGGGGGAATGGCAGCAAGTAGAGGTAGATTGATGAATGTGCTGGTCAGGGATAGTCATTCTCAGATCAGGGGTGCTGATCTAAGAGCAAGGCAGGGTAGGATGTCAGTCGTGTTCCCAGAGCATCAGTTACCGCTCTTCTTCCCTCACAGATACAATGAAGCCCGCCATTTATAAGGTGAGTGCGGAACCTGCTACCTTAGCCAAGGCTCCATCTTCTCGAGCCTCCCTTTCTGATTCCACAGTGAGTCTCCTTCTGCCTCTCCCCACTGCGGGATTAAACACTAACTTGAGCCTTTGTTGCAAATGGTAGGTTTCCCTGACTCTAGTCCCGGCTCTTCTGTCCCTGCAGGTACAATGTGTGGCAACCCTCCAGGTGGGGTCCATGCAAGCTTCGGACCCCTCTGAGTGTGGTCAGTGCCTTAGCCTGGCCTGGATGCCCACCCGGCCCCACCACCACCTGGCTGCTGGCTACTATAATGGTAAAAAACCAAAACAGCATAAGGGGCTGTTGTTCTTTAAACTTTTGTATGATTGGTTTTTGGTGGTCGTTTCCTTTTTGGTTCAATGCTGGACATTATGTTTAAGCAAGTGTAAAAAATTAACAAAGAAGAAAGAAAAAAGTCACTAGAATTTTTCTATGGTTAAGCGTCTGCCTTTGGCTTAGTGATGACCTCAAGGTTCTGGGATCGAACCCTACATCGGGCTCACTACTCAATGGGGAGTCTGCTTTCTCCTCTCCCTCTGCCCCTCCCCCAGCTCGTGCTCTCACTTGCGCTCTCTCATAAATCTTTTTCTTTTTTTTTAAAGATTTTATTTATTTATTTGACAGAGATCACAAGTAGGCAGAGAGGCAGGCAGAGAGAGCAGAGGAAACAGACTCCCAGCTCAGTAGAGAGCCCAACGTGGGCCTCGATTCCAGGACCCCAAGATCATGGCCTGAGCTGAAGGCAGAGGCTTTAACCCACTGAGCCACCTAGGTGCCCATAAATCTTTTTTTTTTTAAAGAATAGATGAATATCATTTCATGGGGCTCTCCATTCCTATATAAGATCAATGGCAAGAGAGAGAATTCTGTAGTGATGGGTTCATACTATATAAGCTATTTTAAAGAGTTTATTTTTAAGTAATCAGAGTCAGTGTGGGCCTTGAACTCACAACTCTGCAGTCAAGACTTGTATGCTCCACCGACTGAGCCAGCCAGGTGCCCCTACATAAACTATTTTAAATGAAAATGTATGAAATTTAATTACACTTTAATTTGTTAAAAGAAAAAGACTGAACTGAAACTGAGAGATAGGGTATGCTCCCCATAAATGTTCCTTCACCACAGAGAAGTTAGTTTCTTAGAGATACTCTCAAGGTTTAAAAGAGGAGAGAAAAGGATCACAGAGAGCATTCTGGTAGTTGGACTCCACAGGCAACAATTTCATGGTTAAACCTCATCAGTAGTCTTGCCCCAGGAGGTCAGGAAATTAGCACTCTCATGCTTCTTGTCCCTGTCAAAATTTTAAGTGTGTTTCTTTTGGTGCAGTGATTCTTTTTTTTTTTTTTTTAAGATTTTATTTAATATTTATTTGACAGAGAGAAACACAGCTAGAGAGGGAACACAAGCAAGGGGAGTGAGAGGGAGAAGCAGGCTTCCCGTCCAGCAGGGAGCCCAACACAGGGCTCGATCCCAGAACCCTGGGATCATGATCTGAGCTGAAGGCAGATGCTTAACGACTGAGCCAGATGATTCTTACATCATCTGGGTACATCATTCTTTTTTTTTTTTTTAAGATTTTTATTTATTTGACCGAGAGAAATACAGCCAGAGAGGGAACACAAGCAGGGGGAGCGAGAGAGGGAGAAGCAGGCTTCCCGCCAAGCAGGGAGCCCGATGTGGGGCTCAATCCCGGGTCTCCAGGATCATGACCCGAGCCGAAGGCAGTTGCTTAACCAACTGAGCCACCCAGGCGCCCCTGGGTACATCATTCTTGCTGATGCTGTTTTGTTCCTAATTCCCTGAGTTACAGTTCTGCATCGGAATGATCACGCATGTCCACCAGTCCATCCCTCTCAGTTTACCTTGTTGCTGCGTGACTGATACGGCTCAGCCGGAGTTCGCTGTCAATAAGCTTTTCCAGGAAAGGTTCATAGATGTTACATTTCCTGAGTTTTTAGCTACAAATAGTTTCCCTGATATTGTTTTTTTTTAATTTTTACTCTTGGGGTGCCTGGGTGGCTCAGTCGGTTAAGCATCTGCCTTTGGCTCAGGTCATGATCTCAGGGTCTTGGCTCCCTGCTCAGCGGGGAGTCTGCTGCTCTCTCTTCCCCCAATTCGTGCGCTCTCTCTCTCTCTCTCAAATAAATAATAAAATCTTTAAAAAATTTCTTACTGTTCTTTAATTTGTCTTTTATTTTTATTAGTTATGCTTTTGATTCCCTCCTCCTCTGCCAGCCTGGTTAGGGGGCCACTTGTTTTGGGTCAGCAGAGTTAGTTTCTATTTGTTCATTTGTTTTCTGTTTCTCTACATCTTATTGCTTTTGGCTCCTTGCTTGTTCTCTTTGTCTTAGAGCAGAGGTGGCAAGCGTTTCTCTAAAAGTCCAGATAGTGAGTATCTTACGCCCCGTGGGCTGTTTGACCACTGTTGGAACTACTCAGCTCTGCCAGTGAGAAGTGAAGGCAGCCCTACGTTAGGTAAACGGATGGGTGTGACTGTTCCTGGTCAGACTTCATCACCAAATCAGGCAGCAGGCTGTATTTGGCCCAAGGGCTAAAGCCCATCAATCGTTGTCTTAGAAGGTTTATGCTTTTAAAAAAATCTCTTTGTTTCTGTTTAGTAGAGAAAAGAGGCTACTAGGTGTATTCAGTCTGTCCACCACAAGTCCTAGACTGAGCAATTTTTTCTTGATGAGAGTTGGAGCTAAAATATCACAGAGGGAATGCTGGCTGGCTACTCGTGATCCCTATATCCCTTCATAAGGGAGTCACATCTGAGGGTAAAAGGCAAAGATCCTAGGAGCCCAGAGAAGGACATTAGAGCAAAAGAAGAGAGAACTTGCCTTTAATACCTACATACTCTGTCCCTATCTCAGGCATGGTGGTTCTCTGGAACCTTCCCACTAACTCACCCCTGCAGCGGATACGGCTCTCTGACGGCTCCTTGAAGCTCTACCCCTTCCAGTGTTTCCTAGCCCATGACCAGGCTGTGCGTACCCTTCAGTGGTGCAAAGCTAACAGGTATAAGACAGGAGAGCTCTGGGGTGGGAGGTGAAGCCTGGAAAGGATGGTGCTCCCAGGCTTGCTCACATTTGATCTTCTCTCTCTTCTCCCCTCTATCCACAGTCATTTCCTCGTCTCTGCGGGGAGTGACCGCAAAATCAAATTCTGGGACCTTCGACGACCTTATGAACCCATAAACTCTATCAAGCGCTTCTTGAGTACAGAGCTGGCCTGGCTGCTCCCCTACAATGGTGTCACTGTGGCTCAGGACAACTGCTATGCCTCGTACGGCAGGACGCAGAGAGGAGGAGTTCTAGGGACAGGGCCTAAGGGTTGGGGGGCAAAGTGTGCCAAATTGTTGTGGGGAGAGGGGGGTTGAGAGTTGTTTCATTGAGGTAATTGGAATTCTGGAAGGAATTGGGGAAGGGAAATGAATGCAATCTTGGAAAAAGGAAAGTTTTATTTTGTCTTCCTCTTACAGTTATGGACTCTGTGGGATTCATTATATTGATGCTGGTTACCTTGGTTTCAAGGCCTATTTCACTGCTCCTCGAAAAGGCACTGTCTGGGTGAGCCCCTCTCTTCATTACACAGGAAAACGATTTCTTTACTCACCTACTGGTGGTCAGAAAGAGGCAGTACTTTTCAATAGAAGAAGACAGATGTATGGTAACTGTGTCATCAGGGATAAAGGTTATAATAAACTTTTTAAAATGTAAATTCAATTAACTAACATAAAGTATATTATTAGTTTCAGAGGTAGGGTTCCGTGATTCATCAGTCTTCTATAAGATCCAGTACTCATTACATTATGTGCCCTCCTTAATGTCCTTTACCCACTTACCCCAGCCCCCCACCCGATAAACTTAATTTTTGTTTCTACGTGTGTGTTTTCCACTTCAGACTGCGGTTGTTTCCAGTTCACAGAACTGAAACAATATGAGTGAATGAATAAATGAAAGAAATCTGTCTCTTACTAGAGTCTTTCAGGATCCGACTGGCTTGGGACAATAGCCGCAGGAGATATATCCGGGGAGCTCATTGCAGCCATATTGCCTGATATGGCACTGAACCCAATAAATGTCAAGCGACCTGTAGAGCGAAGATTCGTACGTATATGACTATTTAATGGTAGCACCATTTGTTGGGTCCTAATCCACATGACCTCCTGAATTAGAACTATAAAGTAGTAGAGTACAGATATGGATGAAGTCTCCCAGACCTGATATCGTCCCTGGAAGTCTTGGCACAAAATTATACATAATCTTCCCTACTCTAGTGCATCTGTGCATGTGTTTAAACATACTACCTTCTTCCATCTTTAAGTCTTTCCTACCCAAAACCAATTCTTTCTCTTTCTCTCTCTTTTTTTTAAAAGTAGGCTCCACGCCCAACGTGGAGCCCAACGCAGGGCTTGAACTCACGACCCTGAGATCAAGACCTGCGCTGAGATCAAAGAGTCGGACACTTAACTGATTGAGCCACCCAGGCACCCCGTCAATTTTTTCTTTTATTCTGTCTCCAGTATTACAGGACCTAATCTCATGGTCTCCTTTCTAGCCTATATATAAAGCAGATCTGATGCCCTATCAGGACAGCCGTGAAGGTCGAGACCATTCTTCTGCTTCATCTGAGGCCCCCAACCCTCCCAAAGCTCGAACTTATGCTGAAACTGTCAACCATCACTACTTGCTCTTTCAAGATACAGATTTGGTAAATTGAGGCCAGGAGAATGGGTGTGAAAAAAGTAAAAAACTTTAGTCCTGGTACAGTAGGACATTGTAAGTTGCAGCACAAAGGTGCAAGACTAAGAAGCTGCCGGCTTTCTCTCTCCTCCTCAGGGTTCCTTCCACGATCTGCTCCATAGGGAGCCGATGCTGCGCATGCAGGAAGGAGAGGGGCATTCTCAGCTCTGCCTGGACAGGCTGCAGCTAGAGGCGATTCACAAGGTAAAAACCTTGTCTCCCATCTTCACCCATCTTCACGCTCATTTCCTCCCAACCCTGGACCTATGATCAATGACATGAGGGATGAAAAGGTAGCAGAGGGAAGGAAGGAAAAGAGCTCTGGCAACCTCACCATCCAGAGCGTGATAGACCAATTCCTTCCTACCTCTCTGACCCCATCATGGTCCTGTCCTACCAGATTGTCACCCCTCCCCCTCCCTAGCTAGGACTCACCCTAAAGCACCAGCTGTGAACATCTCTCTTGTTTTCTCTTGTCTTCCCAGGTCCGCTTCAGCCCAAACCTGGACACCTACGGATGGCTGGTATCCGGGGGACAATCCGGGCTGGTTCGGATCCATTTTGTCCGTGGACTCACCTCACCACTGGGCCACCGCATGCAGCTGGAAAGCCGAGCCCACTTCAGTGCTATGTTCCAGCCATCCTCCCCGATTAAAGGGCCTGGCTTCCCTCCGACCAGCCATCGCCTTCTGCCCGGTCCCTAGTCATGGTCCACACAGGGCCTTTGGAATGACATCTGCCAGGAACAAATGGCCCCTCCATGCACAGAGCCATAGGAACTGGGGTCTTCATGGATAGTGATGCTGCCACACCTGGACCTTTAGACCTGCCTTGCCAGGACTCCTTAGATACCTCTCCTTCCTCAGACTTCTGTCATCACAGCCCCCTGCGGGCAGGGGGGCTATCCCTCCACAAACTCAAGGCTCCTCAGCCTAAAACTATGGCTCATGAGTAACACTCAGGCCTGACCTAGGCTTGGAAGTCAAATTGCTCATATTGAGCATATTGTGAAGTGGGTAAAGCTAAGTAAAGGTACTGGGTGTTTTTGAGACCACATGTGAGTGGGTGTTTGGAGAACTGCAAAGGTTAAGTGCATGAAGGCTCCTGTGTGACTGTATTCCAGGATCCAGTATTAGGCCTTCTCAACCTCTTCCGAGTAACCAACACACAGGCCCAGGAGGGGTGATAGTAATTTATTGGACTGAAGCTGCTTATAGTACTTCTTTAACTGAGGAACAGCACGAACACCCTACCGGTAGAACAGTGGCTCAGATCTTACTTGCTCCTGCTTATGAGATACTCCCGATCACTGGTCATCTGACCCTACTTGAACACTCCTAGGCAGTCATGTTTTAAAAAATCTTCCTTTATATTGAGTCAAAGAGTATACTTCTATATAATTTCACCATGGGTATTAGAAAATCTAGTCCTTTTTCCCTGTGATTGCCCTTTTAAGTATATTTGAAAATAGCTATCATGTGTTTCCCAAGTCTTTTCTTCTCTAGATTAAATATCTTCAGTTACTTTAACCATTCTTTACACGTCATGATTTTTGGTCCTTCATGATACTGTCACATTATTGACTTTAATATTAAACATGTCTAGCTACTTTATTTCAAGTCTCTATATAAGAGGTTTTTAAAACCCCAAGTACAGTGATGTATTGTTGTATCTCCTCTTTTTACAGTCCTCTTGTGGGATGCTGGGGACTCAGAGGGACTGCAATACTGCCTCTGAACTAAAGACAGACCCCAGCAATGAGAAATAGGCAAACCATAGTCTTGGAGTTTATGAGAGTACAATCAAGTTTGGGGGAAGTGGTCAGGTGACCTCAGAAAAGCAAGAAAAATACACAGCTCCAGCTGAAGGGAGTGGAGATTAATTTAGTGCCTATCTGGAACAAAACCCACTGGCACTGTGGACTGGTTGGCCAGATATCTGGGAACAGCTTTTTGCCTCTTGGGTGTAGGGAATTTATCGTATGTCAAGAAGAAAGGTATCAAGTAATTCAGTTTCCTTCTTGTCCAGAAGAGGAAACAGAACCTGGAGGCAGCCAGACTATTAGCAGAAGGATCACAACCCATGTCAGTGCAAAGGAGGCAAGTATTGTACCTATTGTGATCAAGCTCAGGGTAAACCAGTTTTATCTTTGAGCTGACTGATAGGGAAGTGCCTTCCACTGCAGAGAAGCTTTGCTGCTCTCCACGGCAGCCCCTTGCCATTGCATTATGGAATTACACTTTCAGTGGCAGAAAGATGGGACCTGGAGACCCGTGCTGTTGAGGCTGATGGTTGGTGTTGGCAGGCCTGCTCCTGCTACTGGCTCTTAGCCTTGGTCTCTCCAAAAGAAAATCAGGAGACTGATTTGAGCCTTTGCTCTCTTTCTCTGCCATAAACTTTTCTCTGAAGGCTGTTCTACTTCAACCTTCCCTCCTAGTATATCCTCTTTATATATGGATTCCTGTACTTTTCGTCCTGTACCTTTGCTCACGCTGTTCACACATAAGCCTCATTCATTCTTCAAGATCCCAGCTCAAATCTCACCTTTTACCAAGGAGCTTCCCAGATTTCTCTAGTAAAAATTCTCCCCGTGTTTTCTCAAGAGGAAAGGAAGAAAGAGGATAAATCAAGTGTTTATTTACACATTTGATCTATTTCAGGTATTTGCATATGTTACTTAAGCATATGAGGTAGATATTGCCCCATTTTACTTGTAAAGATAAGATTCTGAGAGTGAACAGTCTGAATAAGGTCACTTTACTACGTGGTGGTGCTGGGATTTGAACGTAGACAGTCTGACTTCAGAGAACAACTTTCCAACCTACCACATTTGTTCTATTACATTTACTAGTGTATTCACTCGGCATGGTGTTTTGCGTATAGGAGCCCTGAGTTAAGTATTTGTGACATCAGATTATCTTGCTTCCTCGTTGTGTTTCTCCAGTACCTGTGACAGGATTCTCCCTGTCTTAATCATATAGGAATTGAGTAAACAGGAGCTAGAGCTAGCCAGATGAGAACCTGAAAGAGTCTGGTATGGCTGCTTCCTGAAGTGTGGATATGTTAAGCAAAGGATGCCAGCCTGACAAATCTGCCAGGGATCTTACAATGGTTTCCGCCACCCTCAAAAGGACGTTGCCCTATATTTGCAAAATTTTAGAATGTGAAAGCTGAAAAGATTAAGAAATCACACAATCTAGTGATTTCCAAACACTTCTGGTTGTGGGCCCCTTTGTTTAAAAGATCTTTCTAGAAATATATTTTTAAAACTGAGGTAAAGGGGCGCCTGGGTGGCTCAGTCGTTAAGCGTCTGCCTTCGCCTCAGGTCATGATCCTGGAGTCCTTCGGATCGAGCCCCACATTGGGCTCTCTGCTCCAAGGGAAGCCTGCTTCTCCCTCTCTCACTCCCCCTGCTTGTGTTCCCTCTAGCTGTGTTTCTCTCTGTCAAATGAATCTTTGGGGGGGGGGAAAAACTGAGGTAAAGAAGAACCTGTAGTGAGCGATACCTCCCCCAAACATCTGGTAAACCCCTAACACTGAGGAGCTCAGTTTCATAAACAGTCCAACAGATGAGGAACCTTAAGTTCAAGTCTAGTGAAAACCAAGGCTGCAGAGCCCACTAGTTACAAAGCCAGCGCCAGGACTCTGAAGTTCTGGAATTCCGTGCTTTCCTCTTTAAGCAGCATTTCTAAAGACTGAACTAGGTGGTAAGAGGATAACAAATTTCACCCACTCAGGAGCTCACAATCAAGACTAGTGAAGAACCCAGGGACACTGAAAAAATAAAGCACTTAACTATGGCTTATGGTTATTAAGTTGATTTCCGAGACTGAGAAGGGCGTCAGCACCTTGGCCAGTTCCGGGATGCAGGAGGAGTGAGGAGGGTCTCCGGTCAAGAAGCCAGGGCTTCGGGGAGAGTAGGTGCATGAGGAGGCAGAGGTCGGACCCAGGTGAGAACCATGGCAGGCAGGACCCTCACCAAGACCCGGCGCGGTCCACTTGGTGAAGGGGTTGCTCACAGATGGACAGCTGAGCGGTTCTCCGCGAGTGTAACTCTCGGTCCCCTCCCACTCCAGCCTCGGCTGCGGAGCCGCGGGGGAGCGGAAAGCTCCGGGGCGGAGGATGCCGGGAGGAAGGGGCGGGGCTTGAGGCGGAAGTCCTTTCCCGGTCGGGCTCACGTGGGAGGGGCTGGAAGCGAGCAGAGGTGAGTGCCGAGCGATCCTCCTTTCCCGGCTCAAATCGTCGCGTGCCTGCAGCACCCAAAGCGCATGTGACCTGTCCAGGCCCAGGGAATGACAGGTCCTATTTCCGGTGTACAGTCGCACTCAGGAAGGATGCGGGCTTCTTCCCACTAAGAGTGAATCTGGGGACCGGGCAGGCTCTGGGTGAAAGACAGAGCAAACCTGTTCTTATGAGTGTCTGGGTACCTAAGGAGGCTCCCCAGGTGGCTCTACTTCAGAGGTGGGGAGACGGGTGGCTGCCGCCGAGATTCCGCAGCCGCCTACAGCCTTTTTGTATGACTTGATTGCCTAAGGCGATCCCTGTGACGGGAAGCTGTCCGAGAAGCATCCCTCCTGAGGCCTCTGCCCCTCTAGGACATATAGGAAGCGGGACGGGGAGACGGAGTGGGCACAGGGAAAGTCAAGCGTCTCTTTAATTGTGGGGAGGGGCAGTGAGGGTGACCGCCCTCTCCTCTTGGCTTGACAGAAATCATGGCACTCTGGCGGGCATATCAGCGAGTCCTGACCGTTCACCCGTGGAAAGTACAGGTCCTGACAGCTGGTGAGTGAATAGACTTGAGTGGGACCAGAGCAGGCTGATTTGGGAGGCAGAAGCTCGCCCCACCACACCTCCCTCATTTTTTTTGCTTCTCTGGAGCCCCCTTGAAAGGTTGGCTATCTCTCAAACGAAGTTGTCCCCAGTCTTTTGGTGGGTGAGTCCCCAAGGCCATTCTCAAGGAAAGGGTATACCCTGCTTAAAGTACCATCTGAAAGCCCTCAGAAAGCTGAGGAGTCATCTCTTCAGGTTAAAGGCATTGCCCCAGGAGACCTTCACTTAGAAAGCCAAAAACAGAAAATGCTCCTCTAATATCTTAACAGTGTGCAAAACACTTTCAACAAATTATCTCAGAGGGCCCCCACAAAGATCTCTGAGCTAGGATGCCTTGAGTCCACATGAGATTACACACCTAATAAGTGCTGGGATCAGGACTCTTACCCCAGTTTTTTTTCTTAGTTTTTTAAAAATCATGAAATAATAGCATACAAAAGAATGGTTAAGACACATATGTACAGTTTAAGTAGTATTAAAACCGATCACTCTTGTATCATTACCCAGCTTGAGGACCCTTGAGCACCCATCCCTAACATATAAGCCAAGAAAAAACTACTTTCCTGAGTTTTGTTTATACCACTCTTTTGCTTTTCTTATAGTTTTACTACCTGTGTATATATTCCCAAACAATATACTAATCAAGTATTTATGTTTACTCCAAATCCAGTGATTGGGTAGCAACCTCACAAAGGTAACCCAGTGACTTACTTGCATTTGTTACCATCTTTATTTTGCACATTAGCTAAGAAGTGAGGGGATGGCACAGAGATGTGTAAGTTTTACAGGCAGGAGGACTAGAAGGTCTTAGACTATTGGGGCAGTGCAAGAGTGATCAGGTTAAGATGGGATATTGCCTGTGTTTAGAGGAAGGGAAGAGGATTTTCAGGCTATGGAAGCCAGGGAGGAAGAGCAAACCTCTTATTGGAACAGCCCCACCTCAGCACTCGAAACTTCACTGGGTGACTGGCCAAGGGATGGACAGTTTTGCCCCTCCCTGGGCCCCTCTCCAACCTGCATGCCCAACCACCCCGTGTCCTGTCCTCAGAGTGTCCGTCAGCCTGCATGACTCACCTGGTTGCGTGTGTGGTGACTCATGCTGGACTGTGTGGCTGTGATGGGGCCTGACACGCTGGGCCCTTTGCCAGCCTCAAACTCCCTTGGGGCCCTTCACTGCTGGAGGAAAGGTTCCTCCTCATGGCCATCAAGAATAGAGAGGGAGGGGTAGTCCTGTGTTTCCCTGCCCAAGGGGTGTGCAGTCAACAAGGGGAGGAGCTGGTGTGCGGAGGGGTTCTTGCACAGATACGTGGCCACGCTGGGGTACCAGTCTGTCGGTGCCAGAGCCCACATCGTCTCTGTGGAGCCCTGAAGCACTTTCTAGGTAGCACTTTTCTCAGACCTGCCCCCTGCTGTGCGTGTATTTGAATCAACCCACAAGTAAAGGGAGGAAGTGGGTTTTCAGCCCACTAAGCTGTTTTCAGATCCCAGCACAATGTTTCCTAAGACTCCCTGGGATAGCTCCTCAAACTGGAAGACAGAATAGAGATTTCAGACTTGGAGTTAGAAGAGCAGGATTTGAATTTCAGAGTCGTAGCCCTCAGTAGCTGCCTGAGCAGAGTCAAGTAAGTGAGTAATTGTCTCAGAGCCTTTGTTTCCTCCTTCAGGAGTTGAGTTTAGTTAGCTGACCGCGCAGAGTCAACGTCAGAGTTACCTCTGTGAAGAGGCTTTAGAAATTAAAAAAGTGCTTAATAGACACAAAGGCTCCTGGGCTTGGCCGTTTCCATGAATGTTGTCAACCCACACACAACAAGCTGTCCTTTTTTTTAGAGAGAGAGTGCACAAGCAGGCGGGGCAGAGGGAGAAGGAGAATGTGGGGCAAACTGCACACTCAGTGCAGGGTGCGATGCAAAACTCGACCTCACGACCCTGAGATCGTGACCTGAGCCGAGACCAGAGACCGAGTCGGACGCTCAACTGACTGTGCCACAAACTGCTCCAAGCAGTTCTTTTTCTAGTGGTGTTTTGGCTGCATTTGTTCCATTTGCCTTAAATTTGAACATGGATGACTATCTCCTGGGGCTCTGGTGCCGGTACTTTGTAAAGGAGTAGGAAGTCTTCTGTCCAGGAGGAGGGGGAGCCAGTGTAAGGAAGATCTGCTTAGGGCACATGGCTGTTCCATCCCTTAAAACTGACTGAGAAGCTCTTTGAAATGCCTCTGATGACTATAGGGGAGAATAGCCTTTTCTGGAAAAAAGAAACCTTTACCCACCAGCTCTCTTCCCATGGGATGTCCACACCTGTGTGCTGTCCCCGGATGTGGCATCCACGGCACAGCCCCGGGTATGACCCAGGCCTGAAGCAGGATCCGTCAGGTTGAGCTGCAGCAGTGGCCGGAGTAAGGGATAAGTGAATCAGGATCCAAAATGGTTCAAAAGAAGTGTCTGATAGCACCTCATGTTGACCAAGCTAAAGTCAGGAACAGAGCAGCCTGGGAAAAGGTCCACTCTGTGTTCTGCAGAATCTGAATCAGCCTCTTTCCGTCCTTTCTGGAGGCCCTTCCAGTCTCCAGTGGGCCCCGGACCCAGCTCCATCCATTTTTGGCCACTCTAGTCCTGCTGTGGGGCAGGCGACCTTCGGCAGATACTGGTTTCTGTGGCGTCTGAATTCTGTTGGGAGTGAGTGCTCAGCGGGCATGGGAGCCTCCCATCCTGCCCTGATGCCGTAGAACAGGAGGCTGCAGTGGGGGTGACGTGCACTGGGTCCCCGTGGTCAGTGGTGGAGCTGGCCTTAGAACGGAGCGTACTTCCCAGTGCTCTACCCTGAACTCCAGACCACGGGGCCTCGGAGAGCTAAGTGTGGCCCCCACTGGTCTGGCTGTAGAGCCCTCCATTTTGTCTCATTTTCTAGCAGTAGGATAGCTTTGGGCCCGGAATGGGGACAACATCCAGACCAATCCCAGAGGATGCACTCTCCCCTTTCTGCTAGGCTTCAGTTGCCTCTGGGGTCTATCAGAGCCAGACCCCAGCCCAGGCAGCCCTTTAATTGTGGTGACTTCTGGGGAGGAGTGAGTAGGCAGCCCCGCTGGCCCCCTGCCCATAGCTCCACCTGTGGCCCTGGGCCTCTGATGCTCGAGGGCATGCTTCCTGCTCCCCAGGCCTCCTTTCTGCCCCTCAGCGTTCTCATCTTCCATTAGCACTTTATTTTCTTGCAACTAAGACCCCATAGACAAAAGCCAGGAGAGGAACAAAACAGGGGAAGTAGGGAACTAGGAAGATGATGTGGAAGTTGGGGCTTTTCCACTAGGGACGAGGGGGTGGTCCCAAATAGATCGGTGCCCAGAGGCAGCCTTTCCCCCACCCCGTCTCTCCGCTGAATCCGGTGGCGAGTGACGGCATGAGGACTGGCACCTACCCAAGGGCATGATGTCACACCTGCGCCAGCGTCTGCCTTCTGGGCTGCACGCCCAGCCTGGCGTTGGGCATCGGTGCCCGGCAGCCCCTTGCCCTGCCCCATCAGGACTCCGGCAGTACGTCTCTGCAGGTCTCCGGCTCCAACCCCCTGGAAACAAGTCCAAGGCCAGGGGAGCCAGAGCACTGAAAGATCTAGACCAACCAAATATGTCAGGAGGACTCCCAGAAGCCTGTTGGGGCCTGTTGGGGCTCTGGCAATGGGGAAGGTGGAAGGAGGAACCTGATCGTCAGCTCTTTTTGCTCAAACTCACTTGGGCCAAAGACGCAGGCCTGCACTCTGCTCAGACCAGAGCCTTCAACAGCCCCGGGGTTGCTGCAAGCCCAGCACCCTGACGATCTGTGGGCAGAGGAGGAATTGCGGGGCACGGTTTTGTCTGAAATGGACAGGGCTGGCTGGGGCTACAGACCTACAAGCTCACTCCCTTTCACTGCTCTCACTGCTCTCCTTCCACCTGATGAGCATGGTTTGGGTCCTGGAATCCTTCTTTCTCCAAGGCTTCTGGCTCCCCGGACTATGGTTTTCATTCCTGCTCTGCCTGTAGCTTGTTGGGTGACTGTTGGCAAGTTGGGTGACTGTTGCCCTCCCCACAAGCTGACAAGGAACAGAGGGTCACCTCCTGGGGAGTAAAAGACAGGAATTGCATTAGTCCAAGAAGTGTCTTTGCTGTGTGGCCTTTGGGGCCTTGCTTGGGCAGAAATCTCCCGCGAGTAGAAGGCATAGAGGTCTCTTGGCTCCACTGACCCATGAGCCCGAGTCTCTGCCCTGCCATGATTCCCTAGCTTCCGGGTCCTCGAGAGAAGGCTTGGGTTCAGCCCCAACTCTACTCCTTACCAAATAACCTCATCTCTTCTTTTTTTTTTTTAAATTTATTTGAGAGAGACAGTGAGAGAGGGAACACAAGCAGGGGGAGTGGGGGAGGAAGAAGCAGGTTTCCCGCTGAGCAGGGAGCCCAATGCGGGGCTCAGTCGAGGGGCTCTGAGATCATGACTTGAGCCAGGCGCCCCAGATTCATCTCTTAAAGACATTAAGTGGAGGTGTGACCCTACCTTCCAGACCTTTCGTGAGGATTAAATGTGTGAGAACCATTTGTAAACTGTAAACATTTTGCCAAAGTAGAGCATCAGACTGTTAGGTCTCTTCATTTAAGAAGCAACTACCTTCTGTTCTGCCCTCCGCAGGCCTTCCTCAGGTACCTTTGCCTTGGTGCGTGGCCCTGGCACAAGCCCCACCTAGGGGCGGCGAGGCAGGAGGTAGGGGATGAGTCCTAACCGTGTGGAGCAGGGAGTAAGCCCCCACTCCCAGGGGTCCCCACACCTTGAGCCTGACACGTGGGCCTGGGGCCTACTCATGCCCTTCCCAGAGTGGAAGTTGTTTGGGGCAGTACATTAGATGTTTCTCCTTGGTTAGTTTTCTGAGCACCTGCCAGGCCCTTGGTTAGGTGTGGCTGGGGATAAGAGAACCAAGATGTCTAGGATTCTCTTCTCGCCCTCTGGGAGGTCGTGGCTAGCATGTTCTGGGAAGATCCTCCAGCACTTGAGAGTTTCAGGAAGAGGAGAGGCAGGACTGCCTTGATGGGTGCGCCAGGGTCCCAGAGCTGCTGGGTCGGGAGTGCCAGCCGCTGAGGCCAGCAGCCTAGCTCAGCCATGGGCGTCACGACCCCAGCCGTCAGCCTTCCCCAGTGGCCTCGGCTGCGGCTGCTCCGGGGCAGGGCTTTGCGGAGGGTGCGGGGGAAGAGCAGCGAGTGTGCAGCCAGTGTGGACGTCAGAGCCCGCTCTGCACCAGGGACTAGGGTTAAGGATGTGTTTGTCCAGTGCTAATTGAGGGCACAGGGACAGTGGTGGCTGTGGAGCTGGAGGGGGGCTCTCATTACTCCTTGAGACGGACAGGCGAACCGGAGATCATCTGGTCACTGCCAAGTGACCCTGTGCGTGTGTGTTTGCTGAAAACCATCACGCCACCATAACTGATGGGGGGCTTTGTAAATAGTGACAGTTTCTGTCTCAGTTTCTGGGTGTGGGTGTCTGACTAGGGCTGCTGGGGGACGGGGTGTCCATGTGAGTGAGGGAAGGGGAAACGGGCACACAGGTGGGGAGCGGTATAGTACCTATTGTCCGCTCAGGCTGAGGTTGTGAAGGGGGGGTCTGGGTTTACCTGACTGTGCTAGGAGGTGACTGAGACTCCTCCTTGTAGGGACTCTTACCAGTTCAACCAGTTGTCTTCCTGCTTGGGACCCTGTAAGCACTCGTGTTTTAGAAAAAGAATTATTCTTGCTGTCCTTCATAAAGAGAGACTCCCAAGACCAAGGTGAAGGATACTTTCCAGGGTCTTGCCTGGGACTGGGGGGAGAAACCCCAGGGTTCCTTACCATTCTATTCTACACAGGATCTGTTCACAGTATGAGTCCCAGAAAAATCACTATGCAAAGCCACCTAGTTCTTGCCTTGCTTCTGCCACTTACTGGGTTTGTGAGATCCCAGACCTTCATTTCTGTACCTCGAAAATAAGGAGTTTGGGTGGAATTATCTGGAAGGCTTTTCCAGTTCTGACAGTCCATGAGTTCTCAGCCCCAAGCACTGTACATTCTCCTTCATCTGCAGTCTGTGACTGTGACTTCCCTTTATGACTGCATGCAGAGTCTGTGGGCCCCGTTCTGATCAAGGCTGCTCATCCCAGTTTCTAACAGGACACCTCAAAGCAACAGTAAAGGACTGGCCGTTTGCCCCAGAATTAATCTCTTGGGCTCTGAGTGTCAGAGACTCATTCAGGGACTTCCTTCCCTCCTTGGAATGGCCGCCCTCCTCCAGGAGGTGTCCTGACAACACCCATGTACCCTGCACAGGGTCCCTGATGGGCCTGGGTGACATTGTCTCACAGCAGCTGGTGGAGAAGCGAGGTCTGCAGGGACACCAGGCTGGCCGGACCCTGATCATGGTCTCCTTGGGCTGTGGCTTTGTGGTAAGTTCCATTCACAGCCGGGCTGCTGGAGGACTGGATGGTGGTCTTAGTTCCATGTCATTCTGTAGTTTTCCTTGGCCTCCCATCTAAGCCAATCTCAAGTGTCTGCTTCCATTGGGATTTGGTTTCTGATCCTGGAGAGAGGAGCATTGTGATGCAAAACCCAAATGCTCCCCTCACATGGTTAAAAAGAAAAAAAAAAGGCAAACTTCCGTGGGGTTTACTTTCAGGGCCCTGTAGTAGGAGGCTGGTACAGGGTTTTGGACCGCCTCATCCCCGGCACCAGCAAGGTGGAGGCCCTAAAGAAGATGCTGTTGGATCAGGTGAGCAGAAGGGAAAGGGACTTGGGAAGCAGGAGCTGTGCGGGGTGGGGGTGCGGTTAGGTGCTTAGAGAATTTTACTTTCTCTCCCCTAGGGGGGCTTTGCCCCATGTTTTCTAGGCTGTTTCCTCCCTCTGGTAGGAGCACTGAATGGACTGTCAGCCCAGGACAACTGGGCCAAGTTACGGCGGGTGAGTAGGGCAGGTGGGAAGGGCCTCTGGCTGGCAGCCTGGCAGTCCCAGGGGAATGAGGCGGGCTTCGTGAGGAGGAGCCAGGTGGGGTGCAGGCAGAGTCCCAGGCTCAGGTGGAGAGGAGCTGGGGGGTGTGGTCAGAGTGTGGTTTGTGTTGGGGGTGCTCTGCAGGCTGCATGGAAGTGGGCGCATGGGTCACATTGTTCTTTTTGTGTCCTCAGGACTATCCTGACGCCCTGGTCACCAACTACTATGTAAGCGCTGACTCCGCAGCTGCCTCTTCTCCTGCTTTTTGGAGTCCAGAGTGCCCAGGGATGGGGGTCCTCCTGCCATAGCCATCCCTCCGTTGGGATGACTCTTTCGTCCCCAGCGTGGGCACTGTGCTCAGGGAAGCACTCACTCCGGTTGCTCGCTTTGTTCTCGTCTGCAGAAGCTGGAGTAAGGCCAGTGAGTCCTGGGGTTGGGCGAGGGAGGCAGCCCCCCAAGCTTTGCCTTCTTTCTCTTGTAGCTCTGGCCGGCTGTGCAGTTAGCCAACTTCTACCTGGTCCCCCTTCATTACAGGTAAGACACATCCTCATCCCACCCTCCAAGAAGGCACACATCACAAACAGCTGGACACAAAGTGATTCTCCTTTTGGCCTTGAGTCACTTTAGACCCTCGCAAAACACTGCCCCATGAGAGTTCCTTAGACTCTCATGCATTCTAATTAGAACTTCTTATCCTTTAGAGAACCTGTCCCAGAGCCTGCCCACTGACCTTCTTAAATCTTCCTCCTAAGAGGAAAGAGCCTCCTAAGAGGCAATCTAAGCCTCCTAAGAGGCTTCTGCTCACCGTCCCGTCTCCACCCCACCTGAGCTCTCACCTTCGATGGCAGAACTGCAGGGACAGTGCCTGGTGGGGGCAACAGCCTAGGCTGGACAGGAAGGCAGACCGAAGAGCCAAGGAGGAACATGGGCCCATTAGTCCCCTGCAGAGTACTAGTCTACCTAAATAATAAGGGTTTACTGAAACCACAGTAAAAAATATAGTGGAACTCAAGGAGTAGTTAAAATTGTTGGTGTGAAAGGGCATTGGGAACAGGGAAAAATATGAAACTCATCAGAGGGGATGGAGTCAGCATTTACATGAGTAGCATAAGCTTAAAGGGAGACTTGTAGACCAGATCCTCAACACTAGGGTCTTTGCGATACTCTTTGCAACTAGAGAAAGGTAAACTGACAACAAAGAGAAGGAGGTGCTACTTTTCATGGCAGGCAGGATGTTTTTGGAAGATAAAATCTCTTCAGCTGGTAAAGATGGACAGAGACATGTATTCGGAAGGAGCCTGGACAGGAATGAATAAGAGCCACACTTGGCAAAATGAAGGTGTTCCGCTCTGAGGCTCTTGTCCTGGAGACAGAATTTGGACAGCCTTAGAGCCCAGCCTGCTTGTCCTCTGGTCCGAACCACACGTCCCTCCTTCAGGGCTGAAGGAAGGAGACCTCGGTGTAGATGTTCTCAGAGATGAGCCTTCCTTTCCCGTAGCACTTGTCCAGCTCTCTTCACCCCCCATGCTTGCTCCTTGTTTTCATCATCCTCACGATGCACCCCTCCCCTCATGCCATAGGCTGGCTGTTGTCCAGTGTGTCGCAGTCATCTGGAACTCCTACCTGTCATGGAAGGCCCACCGACTCTAGGCAGCTGCACCCCGGTGTCTGCGTGGGCAGTGCAGCCACTTGACCCCAACGTGCTCAGACGGCCCCCTTGAAGAGGACACATTGCTTTTCCTGGGCTTCCATGGGCACTCGGAACTTAATGGGCTTATTAGCTCCTGACTCCTTGTGAAATCATTACAACCTTCATAATGGTCCTATCCCTACCACGTGGTAGGCACTCCAGAAATACATATGGTTTCCTCCGCTGTGACTCACCCCGTATCCTGCAGCTCCATCACCCCCACTGTCACAGACACATCTGCTCTCTAACCTTCCCTATATTGGGTCTCCACAGATCTGTTAGGTAAGTATGTAGTCTGAAGCCTGCAGAGGCGATGAGGGCCCAGCAGAAACCTATGGGGCAGTCAGAATTTCTAGAGCTGGAAAGAAGTCCAGAGGCAGCCAGTCCCGATTATGTCCTACGGAGGAGCACATTTGGGTCCACAGAAGTGAGGTGACCTGTCCACACCACCAGCCAGTGGCAGAGTGGAAACTTAAACCCACATGCTATAGATGAATGTTTGTGTCCCCTCCAGAATTCATCAGTTGAAAACCTAATGCCCACAGTGATGGCATTAGGTGGTGGGGCCTTTGGAGATGATGAGGTCACGAGGGATTTGTGCTCTTCTAAAGCAGCCCAGACACCCCTCACTTGATACCATATCTATCAGCGCCATGGGCTTGGACCTCCCAGCTTCTAGAACTGTGAGAAATAAATGTTTGCTGTTTATAAGATACAGAGTTGATAGTATTTTTGGTATAGTAGTGTGAAGAGATGAAGGCAAGTTTCCTTACTTCCTACGAAGTGATCTTAACTGAAGGTCAAAGGTAGTAGTACTGCTGCTGTGATTCCCAGAAGAAAAACTAGGTGAAAATACCACTTTGGGACAAACTCCGAAGTCGATGGACCTGTCTTTTGTAGTCTGAAAGCACCCAGAGGCTTCTAATGATGCCTCAGTCAGTCCGGCCTAGAATTTAGACCACCGGGCTGGAATAAGACAGGCCTCCTGGCAGTTGGGGGCTGCTTCTGGGGCGCCACCAGAGTGGGAGCCAGGAGCCGGCTGTGCTCCTGAGTGCCTTAGTTTGCTGAACTGACAGTGGGGACTAAGGACTAGGTCTGAGCCACGCAACCTTTTCCCAATGCCTCTGGCCCCTTCTAGAGGCCAACAGTAGGGTGGGTGCCACTGACAGCCATGAGGTCCAGTCTCTCTTCTGTGTGCCACAGAAGACCCGCCACCTGACTGGTCTGATCTGGGGACTGGCACTAGTCCCTGCTGCTGTTGTAAGCAGGTAAAGGACTCTCGTGGCTCCCAGAGCAATGGTTATGCCCTAGCAGCTTCTCGCTGTCTTAAGGCAGGGGGCCACTTGCAGTGCTGGCCCCAGGACCCAGGGTTAGGAGGTGCACCGGGTCTCGCCAGCGCCTGGTCTTGAGGCTGTGGCTGTCATTGCTTCTACAATCAGTGCATGTTCCTTGCTGACGTCAGTCAGAGCTGTCCTGGAGCTATATAAGGCTGGCGGCGGTCCTGGGACAGACCCCGGGTTCCCCACAGCGCCCTCAGCCTGCCCGTAGGAACGGAGACTGGAGCCCCAGCCTGCAGTGTACACTCTGCCAACCTGTGAGTGTCTCGGAGCATCCTCCCCGGCTCCCTCAGCACCAGGACTTGGCGCTCAGCTCACCCACCGAGACTCGCCAGAGGAGAGGGAGTGAGGGGAGGACAGAGCTGGGCAGCGGCTGGGGCTGGAGGGAAGGCTGTGGGTACCAGCCGGCAGCCGCAGGGGCGCGGCAGGGGAGCTTGGGCGTGTATGGGAAGGGGAGTGGTGCTACCTGCTACTGTCCCAGGCACACCTCACACCGTGCTTCCCCTGTGTGTCCAGGGCCCGCGGCACCATGAAGCAGGGGGGACGCACAGCGCTGCTGGTGGCGCTGCTACTCCTGGCACAGCTGCGCGCAGGGAGCAGCCAGTGGAGCCGGGAGACGGCGGGGGTCCGGGACCCGAGTCTGCGCTGGAGCCCCGGGCCGCGAAGCCAGGACGGTGGGGCCCGCGCACTGCTCTTGTTGCTGGCGGAGCGCTTCCCGCGCCGCTCGGGGCCCGACCGGTGGGGATCCCGGGCCGCCAGCGAGCGGCCGAGACGAGACGACCCTCCGCTGTCCATTGATCTCACCTTCCACCTGCTGCGGACCCTGCTGGAGCTGGCTCGGACACAGAGCCAGCGGGAGCGCGCCGAGCAGAACCGTATCATATTCGAGTCGGTGGGCAAGTGATAGGCGGGGTGTGCAGCCACGAGAACCTCTACTCCGTCCCCCACCCCCGGACCGAGACATGCGCGACTGGAACGGACCCAGTTCCGCGGGCTAGAGCGGCCCAGGGATGCCCCGAGCACTCTGTGCGTCACCAATTTTTAATAAAAGTGCTGAAGAGCCTTTGGCCTCGGTTGTGGGGCCCAGGGAAGCACAGCAGGGTGGGAGCCCATAAAAAAGTGCGTCCTCCCAGGCCGGCGGGAGGGAACCTGATGCTGCACTGAGGGCTCCGGCAGAACGGCTTTCAGCCGGGGTCCTGTGTCCCCATCAAACCCCGGGAACTCAAAGTCCTGGTGCCGCCGCACCAGCCCGACCCTCTTCTCTTGGTACTGGGCTCCCAAACCCGTGCTTGATATCAAGGAGGGGCCCCACAGGGGTCATTCCACTTCCACCCCTCAAATGGTCCCGGATCCGGGGAAGGGCAGGATGGTGATGGGGTCGCCTCCGAAGCCGAGGCTTAGAGTGAGCAGTGAAAGGAGCTGCGGCTCTGGACGCATTAGCCCTTTATTGAGCCCCTCCCCGGCAGCGGGGCGCCGCGCTCGGTGGGCCCGCGGTCTCCGCGCTGGTCCTCCGCGACCCCAGCGCCAGGCCCCAGGGGCGCGGGCTCCCCAACAGGGGGCGGGTCAGTGGCCGCCTGTGCCTGCAGAAAGAAAGCTCTCTGGGCGGGCGCTCCAAAGGAACGAAGCAGCTCCGCACCCCAACTCACCCCTTTTTCCAAACACGTGGATTTCTCCTCTACCGCCCGACCCAACCTGGTCTCCCAGAGCCGCAGAGGAAAGGCTGATGGGAGAACGTGCTTCTGCACGCGCGCTAGGGGGCGCGCCCCTCCTGCTGGGAGCGCGGAGGCACTTTAAGAGTGGAGGCCACCAGCGATCCCTGGGACCGCAGGAAGGCGTCAGGGAAGGGGGGACGGCGACCGGAGCGTAGGGCCAGCCCCGCCAGGCCCCTCCGGCCCCACTCACCTTCCGGCCCATCCGGCCGCTCTTCCTCTGGCCCTGCGCTGCCCTCTTCCCCGTCCAGTGCCACCTCCTCATCCTCTTCCTCCCCGGAAGCGCCTAGCCCCAAGGAAGGCCCCGTGAGGTGGCGTCCCGGTTTCTCTAGCTGTGCGGCCCCGCCGGCCCCCCGCGTCCGCCCCTTCCCATCCTCACTCCCTCACCCGGCTGGAAGTCGATGGTCCTCAGCATTTCAGCCACGTGCTCCACGCTCACGGTGAACTGCTCCATGCTCTCATAGCCCGGCTCAGGCCGTCCCGCCAGCTCCACTTTCGACATTGCCCCGACCCTGCCGCGCGGCAGCCGCTCAGTTGGGCCTGCCCCAGACCCCTCACCCTCCACCGCGTTGTGGCGGAGCCGAAGCAGCCCCTTCCCTGCCATTCCCGCTCCGCCTACTCACTTATTGATCAGTTCCTTGGCCTGCTGCAGGGAAGAAAGGAGGGTGAGCGTAAGCACCTTGCCAAGCACTGGCAAAGTCCCATTTCTGGTGCCCGCAGTCCTACGGGTCAGGCGGGGATACATATCCGGGTTTGTGGAGGAGCAAACAGACTCAGTCGGGCGGGGTAGGGGGCTGCCACAGGCCGTGGGGCAAGTGGGGGCCAGAGAGGAGACTGGAGCCCAGTCCTCCAAGTGCCAAGGGCTGCACCGCGGCGCTCTGCGGCCTAACCTCCCTCTGCCAGGGCCCACCTGGAGGTATAGCGCCATCTGTGGCTCCTCCATGGACTGGATGGCTGACTCCACGAGCTTGGAGGAGGCTTCCAGGTGGTCTCCATACTGGCGGATGAGGCCCCGGACGCGCAGCAGCTTCTCCTCCTGCTCACGGGCCAGCGCCTGCAGCAGCTCCGCCTTGCGCTCCTCCAGCACGGAGCACAGGGCCTCGAACCTCTGGTTAAGCAACTGCTTCTGCCTCCGGCTGTTGTCCTGAACAAGAGGAGCAAGGATGAGACCTCCAGCAGGGAGAGCACTTACCCACTTGTCCCGCTCCCCACTAAAGGGAGGCCCTAGACAGCCAAGGAGAGTCCCCCACACACAGTGGGCGAGCCCCAGCTGCAGCCAAGGACCCCTCATTCCCACGTCTTTGCAGGCAAAACAACTCCAAGCTTTTTTAAAATTGAGATGTAATTGACTTTCAATGTTGTATTCGTTTCAGGTGTTCTGTATTTGTATATATTGTGAAATGATAACAAGTCTAGTTACCATCTGCTGCTAAATATAGTTACAATTTTTTCCCCTTGAACACTTTTAAGATTTTCTCTCCTTAGCCAATACAATATTTTAAAGTACTTCAGGGATATCTCTGGCTCTAATTTTTACTTGTATGATCTCATTTAATTCTCAAAAGTATCCAGTGAGGTAGTCATCATAGCATTCTCATTATCACCAAAGCACAGAGAAGTGAAGTAACTGGACCAAAGTCACAGAGCTAGCGCGGGGGGGGGGCACAGCTGGGACTCAAACCTTGCAGCTTGGCCGAACATATCCCACTCTTTGTGATTCACCCCCCACCCCAGGAACCCAAAAATTTCCCCTTCCTCTCCTCACAGGCTCACCTCAATGGTCTGGCACACTTCCTCCATCTGTGTGATCACTGCTTGCACACGGTCGTTGCCCGCCACCAGCATTGCGATGCCATCACTGAGCTCACTCTGCCACACACACAGGCCAGCGCTTAGAGCTGGAGGACACTGTCTAGAGCTGTACCCCTCCCATCCCAGCCAGGGTCACCTGGGAGAGGATTGCCCTGCCGCCCCACCATCAGAGCAGCCCTTCCAGAGATCTAGATGCCTTAGAACTACCCGAGAAGTGCAGGAGCACAGTTATGGATTCTGGAAGGAGGTGGAAAGAGGAGGGCCTCCACCACCAAATGAGAAAGGAACAGACATCTGCCAAATGCCCACCAAATGCCAGGCCCAGAGCTAAATGCTTCATATGTAGATTCATGCCTTCCACCAGTTTGGAAAGATTCTTTGTAATTATCTGTTAGGATACTACTGCTTCTTCTCCATTTTCTTTGTTTTCTCATTCTGTGCTCTGAGGTGACATGTGTTCATCCTTCTCATCTCCCAGTGCTGTATTCTAGGCTGCTTTCTCAGCCCGACCTTCATGCTTGCTAATTCTCTCTTCAGAGGAATCTGTCATTTAATTCACCCTTTGTTTTATTTTAATAACCACATTTTCATTTTTAAAAGCCCTATTTGGTTCTTTGTTAAATCTGCATGTTTGGTAATCTATTATTGCTGGGGTTTTATTCCAACTTTTTAAGAAAACATCTTATAACAATGACCCTCAATTCTTTAATAATTCTAATACCTGAACTCAGAGGTTTAATCTATAATTTTTGTTTCCACAGACTTCACTCATGGGGTACACTTCTTTCTGTACATTCACTTTTGAATTAATATTTTGTTGTTCTTAATCGATGGAAAACCCAAGGGCCTAAATTGAGGGGTCTCCTGCAGGCAGATTCTGCATTCGCTTTTGTCAAAAGCTAGGCAGCACGTGTGACCACCTTAGTTCCTGAGACTCTAGCTTAACCTGGGGTTCATGGTCTTTGTGTCAGGTGTTTACCTTTCAGGGGTCTGGAAACATAATCTCATCTCTCTAGTTCAGGAATACCACCAGCTTTTGACCTCTGATATAATTTTTATCTTATTATTTAAAAAGATTTCTTTAATTTATGAGAGCGAGAGTGTGAACAGGGGGAAGGACAGAGGGAGAGGATGTCAAGCAGACTCGGCGCTGGGCCCAGATGCTGACATGCAGCTCGATCTCACCACCTCGAGATCATGACCTGAGCCAAAATCAAGAGTCAGACGCTCAACCAACTGAGCCATCCAGGTGCCCCACTGATAGAATTTTTAAATTGTGTTTTATATCAAATGTAGTTGTATGGTAGTGCAAGGGCCTGGAGAGTATCTAGGTCACCAAACTGAAGTTTCTGGTATCCATTATCTAATTGTATCCTTAAAACAACTTTGGAAGTTGGTGTTTTCATCCCCACTTTACAAGTAAGGAAGGTCAGGGCCAGGGAGGTCAAGTGATTTACCTATGGTCACACTGAGTCATGCACAGAGCTGGGACCATAGCCCTGATCTGGCAGCCTTTAAAACCAAGTAGAGTGAGAGGCTGAAGTTGGAGACCCTGCCCACTGTCCCCAGTCCCACCATGCCTGCTCCCTCTGCTGCCTGGTACCTTCTGGCGTTTGTAAATGGTGGGCAGTGGGGCCACCTCACAGTCCTTGTGGGCACCGAAGACCTTACAGAGAGAGCAGGTGGGCACTTCACAACTCAGGCAGTAGATATTGATCTTTTCCTCTTCGTGCTCCTCGCACATGAGGTGCTGCTCAGCCTTGGAGTGCAGTGGCCTGGAGGGAAGCAGGCAGGTGGCAGAAGGGTCAGGGGCCAGAATAGAGGGAGGTGGTTTCCACAAGTGTGGGGCCTCCCAGGGTCCAGTCCTCTGATCTCTCAACTAAAAAGCCAAGCTGATTCTTTCAGCCCTTCCCTTTTGGCTGATGGGTACACCAGCTGTGTCCCAGGCTTTGCTCCTTAGAAGGACAAGAGGTCCAGACAGCTCACCGGGAAGACTCCTGCTTGTAAATGTCGATGATGTTCTCCACTAGCAGGTTTCGCTGCAGGCCATAGACACCATGTCTGTCCAGGACAACCTCATGTCTGCAAGATGGGCAACGGAAACGGCCTCCCGAAGACACTGTGGTGGAGCCCCGGGACTGCCACAGAGGGTTTGAGGCCTGTAGGGACAAGTAACATGAGAGAATACGCCCAGTGAGGCATGAGGGCTGAGGGAGGAGGCAGTGGGAAAGGTCATGAGGGCTGAGGTGTAGGACAATGGCAGAAGGGGAGTCATCAGCTCTTTCTTATGGTGGAGTCCTCCCCCTCTGAGAGCACCTCAGGTGAGGGGTCACGGAGATCTCTCCCACTTTTGCCTCGTTACTCCTTAAACATCCCTGCATCCAGGGCCTAACTTTGGTCAAGGCCCAGTCAGGATGGGATTTCTCCAAAGGGGCCCAGCTTGCAGGTGTGGGGAGACACTGGTGTTGACAGGAAGGCTGAGGTTGGAAATCGACTGTGTGGTGCAGCCAATGTCCTCCTGGGGCTCTCATGGGCCACATCTAGAGGGAGATTCTCTGGAGCCCTTGGCAGGGAAACTGAGACAAGTGCTGAACAATGGTGCACACAGGCCACACCATACTGGGTCATTCTAGGAAACCATCCCAGAGACGGGGAGTCAGGAGACCTGTGTTCTACCACATAAATCTGAGCAAGCATTCAATCTCTGTAAAATTAAGGAGGATATGGGAATATTCCTTCTACAACAAATATTGAGTGTGCCAGGTAATTGCAAGGCTCTGGTGATAAGATATGAATAAATGATCCCTGCGCTACAGACGGGCAAACCTAGCAAAGCGACAACTACATCCAGCAGGCTGGGTGTTATGGAAAGAGTAAGCTCAGGAGGAGGGTTTACGAGAGATGTTCATCACTTACACCTCTTAGAGAACTTGCTTCATCCCATCCTAAAAAGGAAAGCCCTGCCATGGCCCAGGCCACAGATGATTGGCTCAGAGTTGAGGAAGTGATCACCTGACCCAGGCCGACTCAATCAAATGTTCTTTCCAGGAATTTGGAGTTGAGACACAGACGTGGAGGTGGTCAGATAGTATGTGGCTTTGAAAATGAAAGACCTGTGGAGCTGGGCCAAGAGCTGACATTGTGGTGCCCTTGGTCTTAAAATGGAGGTGGAAGGTAGAAGGGGTCATAAAGTGTGAACCGGAAGGCTGGTCTTCAGAGAAGACAGAGAGTCAACTTGTGGATGGCAGGAGAGATAAGAGACTGGCAGACAGTGCTGCTTGTTCTTTCATATTCACCTTGTCTTCTTCAACAATAGAGCCTCTGAATCTTTAAGACACATGGAATAAAGATTGTGTGTCCAAACCTCCCTTCTGGGTGTGGCCAGGTGACTGCATTCTGGCCGCCAGAATGTAGAGACCAAAAGTTTTGTGCCATTTCTAGGAAGTATCTTTAATGGAGGGGCATGCCCTCCGCTTTTCTCCTTCCTGCTGGCTGGAATGAAGATGGAGTGGCTCATGTTGAAGCAGCCATATTGAGCCATGAGGCAGTGACATGATGAGAATTGTAGTAAGATAAAAGGAGTGAGTCTTGAGAGAAAAGAACACCTTTCAATCCTCCTTAAGCCATGGCTATTTTGGGTTTTCTGTCACTTACACCAGAGCTTAGTCCTCACTGGCTGTAAGGCTGTGAACTCATAGAGACTAATGGGAAGAATAGTCACCTGTGACTTAGCAAATTTAGATGTATTTCCTGCAGTTCAGTTTGATGAAATTCTCCAAACCCTTATGCTGGACATCAGCCAGAGGTCTTCTTATGTGTGTGACAGCACCCAGAAAACATACAAGCATCTAAGTCCACAGTCTTGTTTGAACCTTAAAATGCAAGAGGTATAGGGGCACCTGGGTGGCTCAGGGGGTTGGGCAGCTGCCTTCAGCTCAGGTCATGATCCCAGGGTCCTGGGATCGAGCCCTACATCGGGGTCCCTGCTCAGCAAAGAGCCTGATTCTCCCTCTCCCTCTGCTTGCTGCTCTACTTGTGCTCTCTCTGTATCTCTCTGTCAAATAAATAAATAAATATATATATATTTTTTTAAAGGCAAGAGGTATAGACAAGGCAGGAAATGTGACCTCTGTGAAGTGGGCAAGCCTACCTTGGTGAGAGTGACTGGCATGTCACAAATGGCACATTTTGGGGACATTTCTTGAGAGTCATACAAAGATAATACTTCAGGTAATCATAAAGCCAAACGGATTAGTTTGAGATTATCCAAGGTTGTGTTTGTGCCTTTGTCCTTCTTGGTAGCTGGAACACTCCCGTTAGGGAATGAATAAAGCATAAGATCACTGGGCTTTTGCTTGCTTAATACAATTACCTTTCAATATTTAGAATCCAAGTGAGTAAGGAGCTGTTGGGAGAACTCTAAGTCTGCAAGTTCCTGGAGGGATCTGACTTTTCTTTGATTTGCTGGTGGCTAGCATATAAAGGTGCTCAGTGAATGTTTGAAGGGTGGAAAGGGGACAATATTCTAAAGTCTTAACCCAGAACACAAACTTCTGAGGGGCCTCTCCCCCCCACCTTCCTCTACACTTCCCCCTTCCTCTATACTCAATATTTAACATTCAACACACATTTTGAGGGCCTATTCTGTGTCAAGCACCATACTATGAGCTTCCCAGACATTACTGAATTTAACCCTCAGGGATTTCTTGTAAATATGGTGGAGATGAACTTTTACCCCCCACCCCACGTAGACTACAGGAAATACAGGGACAGTGGCTAACTGGGCACATACTTCATGCCAGGTTTTGCTTTAAGTTCTTTTATTTGTATTAACTCATTTAAACCTCTTATCAACCTTATCATATAGGTGCTACTATTAGTCTCATTTCCAAGATAGGAAACTGTAGCCTAGAGATATTAAATAAATTGGTTATGGTTATCAGATAATAGGTGGCCAAACCAATATTTGAACTCAGGCACTCTGACCCCAGAATCCATCCTAAAAATCAATATACTACATTGTCAGATGCAATAAAACCGAGGCCACCTGAAGAAGGATGCCCAGAGCTAATATTCACCTCTCTGAATCTCAGGGAAACCCGATTTTTTAAGCAAGGCCACCAACCCCTTACAAAGGAAAGAAACAACAATGTAAAAGTCAGCTGTGCAACTGCAGACTGATGTTATTGGCGCAGAGATAAACAAACTATGACCCATCAAAACCAAAACCCCATGAAGCAAAATAAGGGCCCAGCTTGCAACCAGAATGACCTGTTCATGAAAAGGAAAGAAAATAGCTCAAATCTTAGGGAGACTTCCTCCCATGGATCTCTACATGTCCCCAGGAAAGAAAATTTCTTAGATTCTGTGTGAAAAATATTCTGAGGCAACATAACCAAATTGAGACCCTCAGCTGCCTACTAATCCAGGTCATACCCCTCTAATTCACCAAAGAAGTCAAAGGACGGAACAGAGATTGCAAACCAGTGATAACATCCCGCTAGGCAGTTTACATTTAGGTGGACAGTGGAAGAAAGCCAAGATAAACTGAGCCAGAGCGTTGAGTAAAGAATTCACCCTCAGCCTCAAAACTACCCCTATTCAAGGAGGAGTGGTAAGCAGAAAGCATCCAACAGGAGATACAAGCCAAGATAATAAAAAAAGGAAAAAGAAAGCATGACAACAAAGGACAGATTAAGAAGACGCTTTGGAAGAAGAATTGCTCTAAGAAACAGTATTTCACTCTAACCTTTTCAAAGAAATAAAGAACACATAGTCTCTTTGATTAAAGAAGAGATATAAGCAAAGGGGCGCCTGGGTGGCTCAGTTGGTTAAGGGTTTAAGAGGCCCACTCTTGATTTCAGCTCAGATCGTGATCTCAGGGTCATGAGCTAGAGTCCCCGTGCCAGGCACAATGCTCAACACGGGGTCTGCTCATCTCTCTCCCTCTGCTTCCCCCCCCACCTCTGCTGCTCTCTCACATTCTCTCTTTTTCTCTCAAATAAATAAATAAATAAATAAATAAATAAATAATGAAATCTTTAAAGAAAAAGAAGAGATACACGTGATCAAAGCTGGACAAAAAAAGTGAACTGGCAGAATTAAGAAATCATGTAAAATATATTATCAACATAGAAACAAAATTCACAATTGACATGACAGCAGCAAGTAGAGTGCATGACACTGACAGTCACCTAGATTGTGGTGGAAAATAACAGGATAAAAGTAATCGGGACTACATGCTGCAATGTGGTCAACCTTGAGGACCTCGCGCTAGGTTACAAAAAGACAAATATCGTTTGATCCCTCTTAGATGAGGTACCTGAAATGGTCAAATTCATAGAGATAAAAAGTAGAATGGTGGTTGCTAGAGACTGGGGATCAGGGGAGTAGGGAGTTATTATTTAATGGGTACAAAGTTTCAGTCTGGAAGGAGCAGTTCTGGATATGGTAATAAACAATGTGAATACAGTTGATGCCACCTGAACTACACACTTAAGTATAGTTAAGATGATAAATTTATATTATGCACCGTGCTGCCATATAAAAAAAAAGTGTTTTTTAAAAGACTTATTTATTTGGGGGGCAGAGAGAGAAAATCCCCAAGCAGACCTCTTGCTGAGTCCTTCTTTATTTTTTTACTTTTTTTTAAATTTTAAAAAAAATTTATATTTATTTGACAGAGAGAAACACAGCCAGAGAGGGAACACAAGCAGGGGGAGTGAGAGAGGGAGAAGCAGGCCTCCTGCCGAGGAGGGAGCCCAATGTAGGACTCGATCCCAGGTCTCCAGGATCATGACCTGAGCCGAAGGCAGTCACTTAACCAACTGAGCCACCCAGGTGCCCCTGAGTCCTTTTTTAAAAGATGATATTTATTCATTTGATGGAGAGAGAGAGAGCGAGCGCAAGCAGAGGGGAGGGGCAAAGGCAGAGGGAGAGGCAGGCTCCTCGCTGAGCAAGAAGCCCCATGCAGGATTCCATCCCAGGACCCTGGGATCATGAACTGAGCTGAAGGCAAATGTTTAATTGCTTAACCAACTGAGCTACCCAGTTGCCCCTAAAAGTGAGTCCTTTTTTTTTTTTTCTAAGATTTTATCTATTTATTTGACAGCGAGAGACACAGCGAGAGAGGGAACATAAGCAGAGGGAGTGGGAGAGGGAGAAGCAGGCATCCCATTGAGCAGGGAGCCCAACATTGGGCCCCAATCTATGTACATCTATTGCAACCTGAGCCAAAGGCAGATGCCTAACGACTGAGCCAGCTAGGCGCCACCCCCTCTTTTTTTTAAGTGAGTCCTTTTAAATAGAAATAACCACAGCACAGGTGATACAGAACTATGGCAAAAATCAGGAAGATGAAAGGAGAATGAAGTCTGAGGAGTTGCTCTAACCCTTTCCTGACTCCTTCCTCAACCAAAATTCTGTCTCATGTCCCAAATTTTTTGCAAATGCTGGGTGGTTATTTTTAGAAAGTCAACTGTACTGGATATGTAGATAAAATTGTTACCCCTTCTTGGTAACATTGTATATTTTAACAGAAGGCATTTAATGTATCACAATATAGGGAAAGTAGCAATGATCTGAAGATCTGGTTTTGGATTTGCCATTTATGACCTCAGGAAAGCAATTTCTCTTAGGGTCTCAATCTCCTCAGATCTAAAAAATGGATCTGTACTTAGCACTTGGGCCTGATAATCTGTGAGCAATGAGCCTTGATGGATAAAATATGGTAAGAATTTCAGATACCCTGAGCAGTGTTTATTTGCCTGTAAGATGGGGAAAGAAGCGGTGGTCTTTATAATAACCCCCCCCCTCATACCACGGAGGCCACCATCTATCTCCCTCTTTAACTCTGTGATCCAGTGTCGCACTTGTTTCTGCCTCCCCCAGCTGTCCCTGCAGCGCCCTCTTCTTGTCTCATAGAAGTAGTTTCTGAAATTCCATTTCTGAAATAGCCCTAGCGTGTTTAGATGGATTTATTCGTTCTATCACTTCTATTATCTATGAGGTTTGAATTTTATATACCTGTATTACTTTGGTAATCATAATAAACAATAACTTTTTTCATATAGGAAACATACTGGTTATTTGACAGTGGAAGTAAATGAGTTATAACAGAATTATTGTGCAATTATCTTTAACAGAGTTCTTTGTAACACGGGGAGATACTCATGTTATGATTTTAGATGAAAAAGCAGGATGTAAATCTACATAGACAGTAGGATCCCAATTTTGAAACATATGATGGGATTCACAGGTGATTTAAAAACTTTCTTCTTTGTATTGATCTACATTTCCCAAATTTCCCTCTATATATCCTGAATCACTTTTAAAACACATTTTTTAAAATGTTAAATATTTTTGCAATAATTGTCATCAAAGGATAGAATTGTGAGTTATCTTTCTTTTTTTCTAATTTCCAAATTTTGTACAAAGACTTTGGGGTTTGAAAAAAAACTTCTACTTTTTAAAAATGCAGGGCACCTGCTGGCTCAATTGGTAGAGCATTCGACTCTTGATCTTGGCGGTGTGAGTTTGAGGTGGTGTGGAGTCTACTTAAGAAAAAAATAAAATAACATATTTAAGAATGCAATGTTCAGGGATGCCTGGGTGACAGTTAGTTGAGCATCTGACTCCTGGTTTCAGCTTCGGTCATAAGCTCAGGGTTGTGAGATCGAGCCCCCTGCCTCGGGCAGAGTGCTCAGCGAGGAGCCGACTTGGGAATCTCTCTCACCCTCTCCCTCTCTGCTCTTCCCTCTGTTCGCTCATACTCTTTCTCTCTCATACTCTTTCTGTCTCTCCCTTTCTCTCAAATAAAGTCTTTTTAAAAAATGCAATGCTTAATTCTAACGTGAATGGAGAGGGGGCGCTGGAGTGCCCTAAAAGCCAAGAAGATAAACCACTAGAACTGTAAAGAACTATGTTGGTTCAAGGGAGGGAATGTTTAAGAAGATATCATTTGAAGACAGGGTAGACAGGTAGCAAACTGTTAGGTAGGAAGGAGTTTTAGGAGACCAGAGAGACTATAGGATTTTATTTTATTTTATTTTTTAAAAGATTTTATTTATTTGACAGAGAGAAACACAGCCAGAGAGGGAACACAAGCAGGGGGCGTGAGAGAAGGAGAAGCAGGCTTCCCGCGGAGCAGGGAGCCTGATGCGGGACTGGATCCTGGGTCTCCAGGATCATGACCTGAGCCAAAGGCAGTTGCTCAACCAACTGAGCCACCCAGGTGCCCCGAGACTATAGGATTTTAAGTTACAAACAGGGGAGGTATGAGGTAGGGGAGGCTAGAAAGGTGGGTTTTTAAATGAAGGGCTTTTGAATTTAATTAATTGATTTTAGAAGATATATTTATTTATTTTGAAGAGAGAAAGAGAATGGGGGGAAGGGTAGAGGGAGAGATTCCTCAAGCAGACACCCCACTGAGCTCAGAGCCCAGTGCAGGGCTCAATCTCATGACCCATGAGATCATGACTGGAGCCAAAAGCAAGAGTTGGATGCTTAACTGACTGAGCCACCCAGGTGCCCCTTTTAAATTTTATTATTTTTTTTAATTGTGGCAAAATCACAGAGGGTTTTGAATTCAAAGGTAAGAATCTGAACTTAATTTTGTAGACATGTTTTCTGAACTAGGAGAGAAAATAAGAGTGAATATTAATCTAAGAGATGTAATTTGGATAGACTGTGAGGAGAGACAGAGGTTAAAGGCACAGATAACTAGGAAGCAAGTGCCATAATCAAAGCAAGTCACAGGCCCATCCTCAGGTAGTGACATTGATCTTGGAAAGACTAGGGATGCCAGGGACACCTTGGTGGCTCAGCTGGTTGGGTGTCTGCCTTCAGCTTGGGTCATGAGCCCAGAGTTCCAGGATCAAGACCCAGGTCAGGCTCTCTGCTCAGCGGGGAGTGTCCTTCTCCCTCTGACCTTCCTCCCTGCCCCGTGTTCGTTCTCTCTCTCTCTCAAATAAATAAATAAAATCGTAAAAAAAAAAAAAAAAAAAAAGACTGGGATGCCAGAGGCAGAATCAGTAAGGCTGACCACTCACTTGGACATGGGTGGGTTGTGGGCAGAGGAGAAAGTTAAGCCTGGATACTTGAGAAGAGGCTGGGACCTGTAAAGCACGAGTATTTAAACTGGAGACCACAGCCCCAAAAGATCTTTGACAAAAATTCTGTGCACTCAAATGAGAAAAAAAAAATCACACCTTGATTTTCACTAACCTCTGGCAGAAACTTGGCATTTCCTTCAGTTATAAATGTAGGCAACAAACCACAGTAGCTGTCGTGGTACTTTGTTACCCACAGAAATCACATGCATTTTCACATCACATCATTGTTGTTGCTCAAATATCCAAAGATAATCTATGCTTATCACTACTTCTAAACTATTTCAAGCCCACTTTTTGAGCTCATGATTTAATGTGGTAGTCCAGAAGCACATGCATTACTCTATCAATCGTGTTCTAATTACTCCGGTAATTATATTCCAGTGTTTCTCAAGCTTTTTTTTCATTACTGCTCCTTCCAGGAAACTTTTAAGACATTTCTGCCCCTAATATCAACCCCTCCTCCATTAAATTTTAGTTCTAAAAAAATTTACAAAAGTGAAACTCCTAGAAGTAAAGAGTAGAAAGGGAGTTTCCAGGGGATGGGGTTGGGGGAATGAGGAGATACTGGTCAAAGGGCACAAGTTTTCCAATATGAGATGAATTAGTCCTGGGGACCTGAAGTACAGCACGGTGACTGGCGTTAGTCACACTGTACTGTATACTCAGCAATAGCTAAGAGAGCTGC
>PITA01000169.1:225746-257169 GCA_004023965.1 Spilogale gracilis
AGTTGTTCCTGAAAGCACTACAAAAAAAAAAAAAAAAAAAGCACTACAAAACTACATAAATTTAAAAAATAAAATCACAATAAAAATATCTGAATATGGCAGATATACCTGGAGCAACATCAGCCCCATTGAGAATGTATGAGAATGCATGCTGTGTTCTCATGGGATCCAGTTTCTTCATAATGATATGTATTATATTTTATGCATTTAAAAACTTTTCTTATGTAAACCACAGGCATCGCCCTTAGGGTCCACAGGCTTTACAAACTGACAAAAGGGGATATCTGGGTAGCTCAGTGGGTTAAAGCCTCTGCCTTTGGCTCAGGTCATGATCTCAGGGTCCTGGGATCAAGGCCTGCATCGGGCTCTCTGCTCGGCGGGGAGCCTGCTTCCTCCTCTCTCTCTGCTTGCCTCTCTGCCTACTTGTGATCTCTCTCTCTCTGTCAAATAAATAAATAAAATCTTTAAAAAAAACTGACAAAATGGTCCATGGTCCAAAAAGAGAGAACTTCCTGCCCTGACTGTAAGTCCTACCTGGTCTCACCACAGATAGGAATTTCACACTAAGGTGTAGATGGCAACCAGCTTCCTATCTCTCCAGAGCAGACCATCTTTACATCGGACTAAAGATCTCTCAGCTGACTAATATCCAGTTAACAAAATCCCATCTTCTGCTTCTGTTTATCTATTTCGGGACCAAGAAATAACACTGTATGTTAACTAACTGGAATTAAAATAAAAACCTAAAATAAAAAACACTAAAAAAATGCAAATTTTTGTAAACGATTGTGTAGAAGCACAGCGAACAGACCTGCTCTTAGCCTGATGAAACTATACTGTGTATAATGTATCTTTGAATTAATGCCTTAAGATGCAAGTTTTTGTAAACAATTGTGTAGAGGCATATATCAAAAGACCTGTACTTAAAAAGCAAAACACTAAAAAATAACTGACAGGCTCTACTGTACACAGAAATGTCTTTGTTCTTTCCTGAGATCTTACATTTTCACAAGAAAGCCAGCCTCATAAAGCAAAATTTCATGTTCCAATGAGATAATGTGTAAAGGAAATTCCATCACCCTAGGAAATGAAAGACCTAGGTTATGTTCCTGCTCTGTCTCCTTGTGTGTATGTCTTTAACGTGTGTCCTGTTTTCCCTGTAAAATAGAAATCACCTTCACCCTAACTCAAGGGACTCACACATGTGAAGGTCCTCTGTAAATGAGAAAGAAATGCACAAAGGGTTGTTAATAATCCTAGGAGTATAAGACCACACAGAACCACAGGACGTGAAATAAATGTTCCTTCTTCACTGTGGAGGATAAAACAGAATGGAGTAAATAAATGGAATTTAATTCTAGGCTATGTTCATGGCTTTTGTGTGGCATACATGCCATAATCTGTCTTTTGGACTGTATGGTACTTCCTTTTCTATTTTTTGTAATACTCCATATCATCTACTAGAAATGTTCCATCGAGGAAGATATTCTATGAGCTCAAGGGGGGTTTTTGGAAGCTATCTCTTCCAAAATGATGAGCTGGCCAGCGATAAATAGTGGACCATGCAGACCTTCAGAATATACTAGAGAAACTATGGGGAAATGGTAAAGAAGACCAGACATTTGGAGAAATATTGAAGAGCCTTGGAAGAATTCAGATGTCAGCAAAAGCTGAGCTGTGGGTGGGAAAGGGATTCTGAGTGGGGGGCTGGCTCTGCCTGATAGAACCTAGCAGAGAGCCTGGCACAAGGGGTCTGTGACAGGAGATCAGCTGGAAGGAAGATCGAAAAGCAGAGGAGTGAGTCAAGTCAGAACACTGCTAAGTGAATAGAAACTGTTTAAAAATGCAAATCTGGGGGTGTCTGGCTGGCTCAGTCATAAGAGCATGAGACTCTTGATCTCAGGGTTGTGAGTTTGAGCCCCATATTGGGTAGTAGAGATTACTAAAAAAAATAAATAAACTCAAAAAAAGAAAAAGGAGGGGCACCTGAGTGGCTTAGTGGTTAAGCGTCTCCCTTTGGTTCAGGTCATGATCCCAGGGTCCTGGGAGTGAGCCCCCCATCGGGCTCCCTGCTCAGCGGGAAGCCTGCTTTTCCCTCTCCCACTGCCCCTGCTTGTGTTCCCTCTCTCGCTGTGTCTCTCTGTCAAATAAATAAATAAATAAATAAATAAATAAATAAATAAATAAATAAATAAATAAAATCTTTATTTAAAAAAAAAGGAACTCCATAGTAAGTTTTCTTGAATCTGTGAAATCAGATGTTAGAATTACAAGATGTTAAAGATGAGCTTAAAGCATCCTTTTAATCTATATATGTGTAAACAGTTTTGAAGAGCTAAAACATCCTGACTGACATCACATGGCAAGAAAGGAAGAAGCTGGTGTGACTAGAACCCAGGAGCAAGTCTTGGCCTAGGTTTTTTGCTCTCTTTAAACCAAGTTTCTTCCATTAAGTAAGCAAGATCCCTAACACTGCTACAAGGTAAAATGCCACAAACTTGCAGTGAACCAGTTTCTTATAGAGGAGATCCCCTGCCATGCTTGGGCTAGGGAGGTCTGGGTGCCCTGAGGAGCAGGGGAAGTGGTGAAGGAGGCAGGCCTCTCCTGATGACCACAGGTCCTTGCAGTGAACCAATAAGGAACTAGATTTCAGAGTGGAGTGAAACAGAGGTCATCTCTTTCCCAGGCCACCCTTTATTAGAGAAGGTGGCCCCTTTCTTCATATTCCCATATCTGCAAATCGGTCCCCAGATGGACACCTGCCAGAAGAGCTGTTCCTCAATAACCTTTTTCCAAGGCCTTATGGTTGTCTGTTAAATCACAACAGGTTGCAGCCCATAAATAAGAGCGCACAGTGAAGTGGGGGCAGGCATAAAAATAAACTGAAGTCTTGCTTAAGGGAGTTTAGGACTGAATAGAGTTTACAAATACAGAAACACATGGGAAGATGTTTGTGTCAAATTTCCACACCAACAGTTTTCCTCTAGTCAAAGGGCTTGGTAGCTCAGTGGGTGCAAGTGTGGAGAAAGGAGGAAGGGAGAAAGTAGAGGGGGTTAATGTGGTATTTCGGTGTCTTTTCTCTTTAAATCCAGAGTGAGAAAGAGAGAAGTATTACAGTTCTAAAGAAACCTTGCTAGATCGTGATGGCAACTATGTAAAGATATGTACTGCCACCGGGGTTGGAAAATAATATACAAATGTGAAAATCACTGTGTTGGGGGAGGTAGGATTCTGGATGACTTTCTCCTAAACCCTTAATACTGTTCAACATTTTCAGTTAAATGTTCAACATTTTCAACTAAATGTTTAATTAAACACTTTCAAATTTGTTTCCTGGCTAATTGCCTGATGTTATAAAATTATAACTCTCTAAAATTCTTTTATTTAAAAAAAATTTTAAGTAATCTCTACACCCAACATGGAGCTTGAACTCACAACCCTGAGATTAAGAGTCACATGCTCTACTGACTGAGCCAGCCAGGTGCCCCATAATTCCCTAAAATTCTTGCTTGTTGTCTATCACAGCAGTTTTTAGGACAGCAAAACACTGGACACCATCTAAATGTTTCAGAGGACGGATTTAAATAGACTGCAGTCCAGTCATAACAATGGAACATTATGCAGCCATTTTATTTATTTATTTAGAGTGAAAATGGGGGAGAGGTGGGAAGAGGCAGAGGGAGAAAGAGAATCCCAAGCAGGCTCCAGGCTCAACCCATCACTGAGTTTTGATCTCACGACACTGAGATCACGACTGGAGCTGAAATCAGGAGTCGGACGCTTAACTGACGGAGCCAGCCAGGTGCCCCAATGCAGACATTTTAAAATGAAGACACAGATCTGAATATGCGGAGATGGAACAATTACCAAGAGTGAGTAAGTGAACAGAGGCAGATGTGGTGGGACAATGAGCGTAAACACACACACACACACACACACACACACACATACACACACACACACACCTATCCGTGGAAAATCTCTGGAAGAATACCCAAGAAAATTGGAAATGGCTACCTCCATTTGGAGAGGTGAAGCGAGGACCTAAAGCAGTCACTTTTTGTGATATAAACTCCTATTTTTTTAAAGTGTGTATGTGTGTGTGTGACACTGGTATAAGTTTTATAAGTTCTATTAACTTTCTAGGCAATGTCCTCAGGGTATTATTCCTAAGTGATTTTAAGATAGAGTTACCAAAAGTCCTACTCTTGTTCCCATACTTAGAAAACAGACAATCTGATTATGCCTACAGTTGTCAAAATGTGGAGGCAATGTGTGAAAAAACTAAATATGCTCATCTTTCAGAGGGAGATCTACTGAGAGGTATATACATAAGTGCAGCCAAAGAACTGGGTCAGCCTCCCACCAGGCTGCCCCAAATAAAACAGAGCAAGGAAATGAGCTGTTCACTCTTCTCCTTAGGGGTGCGGGGAGGGGGGGCAGGAGTGCTCTGCACTTTAAAAGAGACACATCATAGGGCGCCTGGGTGGCTCAGTTGGTTGAGCATCTGCCTTAGGCTCAGGTCATGATCCCAGGGTCCTGGGATCGAGTCCCACATCGGGCTCCTTGCTTAGTGAGGAACCTGCTTCTCCTTCTCCCTCTCCCTACTGCTCTGCCTACTTGTACGTGCTTGCTCGCTGTCTCTCTCTCTCCCTGCATCAAATAAATAGAGACAATCTTTAAAAAAAATAAAAGAGACGCATCAGTCCAGATCCACAGAAGCATCCCAAAGCTCTGGGAATTACGTTGTTTCCTAAATTTTATGCATAGAGTTCAGTTCAGTCCCAGTTCTCTCTGGGTCCAGTCAGTATTTCAGAACTTCAAGGAACCAAAACGGTGTGCCTGGATTCAGAGCACTGGCTTAAACAAGGGAGGTCACTTAGACATCCTCTAGCCTACATAAAGAGAACCTGTCCCTGGGACCCTCTATCTGATGATACTATGTGCCTTGTACTTTAATATTCTGGCCACTTTTTTTTTTATAGGACAGATTACCTTCATTTTCAAAACTTCTCTTTGCTTTCACGTATTTCAAGATCTAATGGAAGGATGCTTCACCATAAGTTCATGAGAAAGGATGGCAAAATCTTGTTGCCATTCCCTCCTGGGCATCTCAGCCTGAAGGATGTTCAGAAAGGTATTTAGCCCAAAGGGAAACTAAGATGGTGGTGGGCAAGGAGAGGCCTGTAGTACATGATTTGATGTCCAGGATTAGCAGACAGAGCAATCAGCCCTTCCCAGAAAGGGAAAAGCACAGGCCCTGAGATATTCTGGAGCCAAGCAATGTCATGGCAGGTTTAGACAATTAGAAGTGGAGATAGAGGTGGTTCAGATGGTTAAGTCCCTGCCTTCAACTCAAATCATGATCCCAGGGTTTTGGGATTGAGCCCCAGGTGGGGCTCCCTGCTTAGTGGGGAGTCTGTTTCTCCCTCTCTCTCTGCTGCTCCCCCCTGCTTGTGCTCTCTCACTTGTACTCTCTCTCCCAAATAAATAAAATCTTTTTAAAATGTTAAAAAAAAAAAAAGGAATAGGAGATGGGAATGGGCCTCAATAGGAAGATGGTCAACAACAAAGGGTAAGTCACAGACACAGATATGGGACAGCCTGAATTAGCCAGTGCATTAATTTTTTCCCAAACATGCTGCCCCAAAGAACCAAAAAAAAAAAAAAAAAGTGCATTTTCTAGTTAAAAATAATTTGTGTTCAACATGATTCCTCCTGAATTCTGATACAGTTGAAGACTATGTGTTTCTGATGTTCCTTATCATTGCTGTGCCTACTAAGCTAGATAGCTTTGGTCTATTCAGAGATTTTACTTCATTTGCAAGGTGTGTGTGCGCGTGCGCGCACAAGTGAGCATGCACTTTTCCCCTTACTCTCTCTGATATTCACTCCAGTGACACAGGACAAGAAAGAAAAGCCATGTATAAACCATTCTAGTATATATTGCCTTTCCTTCTGAAACCAGTAGCTACAATGCCATCTGTGAATTTGATTAGCTATTCTTTGTCCCGTGGCCTCACATAAACCAAAGCTGGTGGCATTTCTCTATTCTCTCTACTTAAGTGACCACAATTCTTTCTAACCAGCAGGCCCCTCTACTGACCAATGTGGAGTAGGGCACAGGTATGAACTTTAGTTGGGGAGAACTCCCGATCCCCTGCCCACCATCTAACTCTGCCCCCAAGATGAACTCACTGAGCTTTGCCTCAAATACAAATCGTTCCATCGTGGACTTTTCTCACAGGGCTCATTCTGTCATGTTTGTCTCATTGATATTTTCTCCAGATCTTCTGTATCATTCTCAAAATCTGAAGCTCCAAACTGGAATGCCGAGTCCAGCACAGATTGCCACCAGCCTGGTGCAGGATCACCTCCCTCCCAGGTTCTAGTTCCTATGGGGGTCTTCTCTCCCTTGCAGATGCCTGCCTTCCAGCTTCAGTCCCTGCACAGGACGGCTGTCCCTGCCAGCCTACAGAGAAGCTGCTGACTCATGCTTACTCTGGGATCTCCTGGGACCCTGAATCTTCTGCTCTTCCGCCAGCACAGCCACCACCCACCCATGGAGCACCCGGACGTCAGCTTCTGGGGTCTCCGCCCCCCGCACCGGCCCACCTGGAAGACGTCATTGGCACACTTGCGGCACAGGTTGTGCTGGCAGGGCAGGATCACCACCGGTTTGGAGAACATCTCCAGGCAGATCGGGCAGATGAGCTGCTTCTCCAGGTTGTCCATGCTGTGTGCATCCCCTAGCAGCGGCTTGAAACCCACTGTGAAGTTCATCCCCTCAGCGATCGTGCCTGCCCTGGCCTTGGCCCCGGTCCTGGCCTGACCTGACTGCCTCTGGACCCTTCCTCGTTTACTTTAGACAGTCCGTGGGTTCTTATGTTCCCTTCTACCGCTCGCTCACTCTTGAAATAGCTCTGCGCTCTCTCCTGTCCCTTCCTCCAACAATTCCCCCTCGTCCTCAGATGGCTGTTTTCAGACCCTTCTCTGTCTTTCTCTAGTCTTTGCTCTGTACCCCAGCCAAGGACATGTAGCTAGCTTTAGCTGTCCCTCCCTGAGTGACTCTGTCCCTGAAATTTTCTACTTTTCTTCTCCAAATGACTCTCATTCACTCTATGGGCAGCACTGTTTGTCCCTTGCTTCCCGGAGAGGAGATTAATTTTAACGTGGGGGTGGGGAACAAGGGGCATCTGCATGACATTCCAACTCCCAATTTAGCTCATGTAAGGCGAGACACAGCTGTCACTGAGTGAGTGACCCTGACTCATTCAGGAATGGGTGACTGCCTTATACAAGGGTAGGGGTGAGCTTCACTGCTCATGGTGAAAGGTGGGTCGGTGAAGGTGTCAAGCTCTCAGGCTCAGAAGGCTCCTGTGAGCCCCTGACCCCCATAAGCATGGGCTCCTCCTCCAGAGCATGATGCAGAGTCTACACTGGCCTGGATGAGAGGCACCAGACATGGCTCAGGGTGGCAGGAAAAATCTCACCAGACCCAGTGCCTAGTCAGTACCTCCAAGGCTTAGCCAGTGACCTTCACCCTCTTCTGCTGAACCCTGTGATTCAGAACAGGGACACCAGAGATTAAAGGGAAAGGCTCTGGTCCAACACTTCTGGTCCATTTTTGTTCTTGCCCAGAACTTTCTTCTATCACCCTAGGAAAAGAAGCTAAGGACGCTAGAGCTGGCAGTTGTACCAGGGCCTGGAACGACCTCATGAGCATGCCTCTGAGAAAGTGTGGGAATTTGGTCCATGAACACATCACTGGAGCCACTCCAAAGACTTTAAATTTGTTAGGAAATTGAGAGAAGTTGAGCTGAGCAGAAAGGACCTGAGTGCCAGGAACCTATTTTGGGCACCAGGGGAATTGGTCTCTGGGGAAATTTTAGAGCACTGACAAAGTCATAATCAAGAGTCTCCAGGAAGCCTCTGCCTCAACTCCACAGTTGTCCTGGACTCTTCCTTTCTAAGCCAGACTGGTCTCAGGTGTGAGCACCGGCCCTCTGTCTTTTTATCCCACAGGACTTTCCCTTTATCCCAGGCAGGACCCAACGTTGCATTAGGTTGGACAAAAGCTCTTTTATTTATTGACATTCCTTAGCCCTTCTCCCAGTCAGGAGAGAGAAGTTTGAGAAGTTACTCGGCTCTGACCTTGAGTAGACTGGAAATAAATGGTGTGGAGAGGATAAAACGGGCAGTGTCAAGAGGCACGAATGGGGAAAGGGTCTGTAGAAGTATTATCTTTTCCCTATCATATGTTTCACGCCCGTTTTAAGAACAAAATATATGGTGATCAGCCTGCATAAGATGTGGTAAAAAGGATGGAGGCAAGTAGGCTCTGATAGATGAACTTCAGTCAGCCCAGAGGACCCATGCTAAGGGAGGCTGTGCTGTGGCACAGTCCAGAGAGAATCCAGGGGTGGGATAACTACCCCTACCCCTCCAATGCATTCATACTTTGCCTGAGTTTACTCATGGTGGCATAGCATGTGGCTGACAATGTCAAGTGCATGGGCAGCAGCAGAAGGTGAAATGAGCCCCAGAAATGTGTGCTAGTGTAGGAATGAGGCTGATGCTAAGGTCTTAGTGCAGTGTTGCAACAAAGGAGTGTCAGCTGGTATAGCAGCTTTGGGATAGGATCCACCCTGCTCAGTTATCAGGATCTTGGTGGAGATAATGCAAGTGTCTCAGGGCCCCTACCAGTTGAAATTAGCCCAAATCCCAAGGTACAGGAAAAAGAATGCTCGCGAAAAGTCTGTCACCACTGCCTGAGACCTCATAAGGGTAGGGATGGGAGGGCTTCTGTCTAAACAGATTAAAATTAGAACTGGAGCTAAAAAGAGAGGAGCCAAGTGACCCTGTATTGCCAGGGTCAATGATACCATCAAGGACGAGGTGGCACCTTCCCTGGGATAGAGACCATCTATGCTTCTGAAATTGGGATTCTTATAAGAGAGGCAAGTCAGGGTCAATGTCAAGATAGGACTAGGTGATCCCCTCTTCCACATGTCCAGTGTGTTGGGCAGCAGAAGGCACCCTCGCTGTGTCAGCACCTGGGGGCAAAAGAGGATGGCATCTTTTTAAGCAGAAGGAATGATGGCCCAGAATTTAAAGCAAGACCCCTGAAGGTAAGTATATAAACACCTGAAGTCCAAATTATAAGATATAAACTTTCTACTAATGACTCATTGGAAGTTAGTGTATGTTCTTTTCTTATCCTTTGATTATTGCTGATTATTATAATCCTTTGATTATAGTTTCCATATATACTCACTCCTCGTCTTTTAGAAATCGTCTTCACTATCATCTTGCCTTCTTCTAAAATTTCTTTTGTTCCCTATGATGGAATTTGAAAAACACATATACAAATATTTAGTAACAATTTTTAGTCCAGTGGTGAGATAACCATTACCTTGCGGTTACAAGTCAGTATCACTAGGTGGCACTATAGTAAACGTCAGTCAAGCCACACTTTAACTCCTTGCGGTGGGAATGATCTCATCAGACACTTAACTTCCTTTTGAGTAAAGACAGTAAACTTCATCCTCTAGCTTGTCTTCAACTATTCCCTTTTCAAGGCACTCTCCCACCCATTCTTTACCTTAACCCCCATCCCATTCGTTAGCTTAACAGTCACGAGAGGTCAATATTACATTCAAACTGTCAGTTGGCAGCATAAGCCCCTCAGAAACCAAGGGTATCCTCTTCCCTTTCTTCACGTTTTTTAAAAAAGATTTTATTTATTTGACAGAGAAAGAGAGATCACAAATAGGCAGAGAGGCAGGCAGAGAAAGATGGGGAAGCACGCTCTCCGCCAAGCAGAGAGCCCGATGTGGGACCCGATCTCAGGACCCTGAGATCATGACCCAAGACGAAGGCACAGGCTTAACCCTCTGACCTACCCAGGCGCCCCCCCTTTCTTCACTTTGCCTCAATAGCGACTTGAGACTCCCATATTAAGGGTTCAGAGTTTCGCCTCCAACTATTTCTTTCATTCCTAATCCAGCTCTTACCTCAGGCCCTGTCTATGGGTCCTACCTGCCCTCGGAGGCTGATTTTGGACGTTCTGCTGGTATCTTCTGGTAACCTCCTCAGGTGGTGGCTTAAGTGTTCCACAGCAAAAGCAGCAGCAGCAGCAGCAACAGCAACAGGTGAGCAGGGCGCACAGGAGGACTAGTGTCTGAAAGGCAGGAAAGAATGGCCTCAACCCAGCATTTCTTCCATAGTTCCGTTCCAGCTCCCTCCCTCAATCCTGCTGGCACCCAGAAAATGAGACAACAGAAGCTGTCCTGGGAGAGAAAGGTCAGCTATCCAAGAAGAGGTGGGTCATCCCTCTTTCCTTATTCTTTTTTTTTTTTTTAAGATTGATTGATTGATTTGAGACAGAGAGTACAAAGAGAGAGGGAGAAATAGATGCCCCACTGAGCGGGGAGCCCAACACAGGCCTTCATCTCAGGACCCTGGGATCATGACCTGAGTCAAAGGCAGACATTTAACCAACTGAGACACCCAGGTGCTACCCCTCCTTCCTTATTCTTAAGGGACTAGGAAAACTTGTATACCTTAAACCAGCAACTATTCATCATAAAATAATATGTGACGCCTTCTTCACCAAAGTGATCATATATATATATTCCCAATGAGCCATGCCGGTCGTAGATTTTCCGCTTCTTCGGGTCACTCAGTATGGAGTGGGCTGTGTTGATCTCTTTGAATATTTCTGCTGCTTGAGCGTCTCCTGGATTCTTGTCTGGATGATACTTTAAGGCCAGCTTCCTGCCCAGACAATATCCAAAAGGGAGATGAGGAAAGGATGCTTGGGAAATGGCTGTGGAAGGAGGGTAGGATGAATGACAGGGATAGGTCTCTAGATGTGAAGAAGGAATGCATGAATGCAAAGAATTGAGGCAAGCAACCCAAGTCTAAATTCCTTGCCATGCCACAGTGAAAAGGATGATGGTTCCATCCGACCCAAAGTGAAGGCTTGAGGATTTAAAAATGGGTCATAAAGCAAGGTAGAAGGAGAAGGGCTTAAGGAGGGCAAATTCCAGGGTTTAATAAGAGGCTAGGTCTGAACCTGTAAGCCTTTTTGATGTCTTCAGGTGAGGCACCTTTCTTAAGCTCCAGCACAGCATAGAGGGTTGTCCCACTTCTGGACAGCTGGTGGGCTGCTTCATCCAAATGAGCCATGATCTGGGTCAAAGGAGAAAAAACATTTGTGAGAACTTCCACAGACCATGGAGAAGTGAACTTCCAGTGAGGAAACTCATTGTTTTCAGGGGCTGGGCAGGTAAAACTACTACAAAGGGACAAGTATAAGACAACAGTGAGTGGGCTCTGTGACTAGCATGAGCGTGCAGGTGACCAGAAGTGACATCCAAATTTTAAAGAGGAAATATCTCACGTTTCCCAACATCCTTCAGCTACACAGCCCTCCAGACATCCCACATGTGGAGAGGTGTAAGCAAGGGGCCAGCTAAACCATGGGAAGAGTGACTTGGTCTGGCATTCCTAGCACCTTAGGCAAACAGCCCTGGGCCTGTCCAAGCTCACTGTAGGGTTGGAAAGATCAGGGCAGCCCAGTCCTTGATCAGGTTGGGTCAGAATTCCAGGAGATGCACAATTCCCAAGGGAGAAACAGTTCAGACCAAACCCTGAGCTAAGAGAAGTCAGGTGTCCCAAAGCCTGCCTGGAGGGCAGGGCTGCAGGTAGGCCAGAGACGTTCTTCTTCCCCCTAGCCTCAGCTCTCAAACCTCGGAGACGGGGCAGCGGGGAGAACATCAAGGGATGAGGACGGAGGTGAAAGGAGTAGCGATGGAGGCCGACCGGCCGGGGACCAGGGAGCAGGACCCTACACGTACACGGTGGGAGAGACCTTGGGCGGCTGTGACCCACGAGAGGCAAGGCTCCGTGCTCTGAAGGGAACACTCCGGTTCCCAGATGCCCTCTGGCTGCTGGCTCTGTGTGGACTCCCCGCCGGGCCTGGTGCTCTACTCCTGCCTTACCTCAGAGACGCCCTCCTCACCTGGGGAAGCCTCACACAAACTCCATCTGGGTGCGAAATTTCACACCGCCAGGGTCCAGTGGCCAACTGCGCTTGCGTGCTGCGCCAACACTCCAGGTCGCTTTTTGGCGCTGCCGAAAAATCTGGGAGGTGCGCCTACGTGGGCCCTGGGATTTATTTCGCTCCTGAGCGTAGGGATCAGTCCTACGCCAGCGCCTGCTACGACGTCGCCAGCTCTTCCGGTGGGCGTGGCCTGGGAGGCGATGGAGTTGGGGGGCATAGTTCTCCTGTGGAAATGGATGCCAGCCTTGGTCACCCACAGGGCTCGTCCACTCACCTAAGGAAACATACTGGGTTTGCATGCCGGAGTTGTATGAGAGGTATGGCTCCTGCTCCAGAGGTGTATTACCTTCGCTGTCTTCTTTTGCAGAGTGGTCTCCACTTTTGCAAAGTGGTCTCCACTTTGTCCTTTTTTCCCCCTTCCTCCCGGAAACTCCTACACATCTTTAAAGACCCACCTCCAGTGTCCTGGGGATCCTTCCTTTTTTCCCCTATTTGTTTCCATCTTGCTCTGTCAAAGGATTTATCCTGTTATATTCTAAGTATCAGTTTGCCCGGTCCTGTAAGTGATAAACAATATTTGAATTTTCCAAAAGTCACTACTGTTCTTCAGATACTTCTTTCAAATACTGTTATATCATCAGGATGTACCATAATGTATTTATATAATCCAGATGGAATACTTAAGTTGTTTCTAGCCATTCGATAGTGTAATGACCTTATAACAAAAATTCCTATCTATAACTCTTCAAATAAATCTCTTCCCTGCCCCCTTGAGGTGGATTCCTGGAAGTGGAATTATTGGGTCAAAGGGAATTTTTTAGAGACTCTTGATCCGTGTTGCTAACTTCTTCCCAGAAAGATACCAAAAGTGCCAACAATTTACATCCCTACCTGCCTGCGAGATTACCTGGCCTCCCTTCCTGTGATCTCCTACAGGAGGCAGTGTTTGCACCACTTAGAATTTACCACTTTGTAGTGTTGGTTTTCTTTAGAGAGGAGTACTCAATAGCTCTGATAGCATATAATTGAAAGAGCTTTAATGTTTCAATAGTTTTTCTCTGTTACACCTCGTATGGCTTTTATCACTCTCTTCCCTTTATTACAGTTATTTGTGCACATTTGCATTGCCTTCTAGGTAAATCAGTCTTCCATCCCACGAGATGTGAGCCATCTGAGTAAACTAAGGAGTCATGTGCAAGAGGTGCAAAGACCAGGGAATTAACTCACTTATTTAAGTAGATCTCTGATTGCCGTAAGGGTGGGGAGGAAAAGCTTTGGCATCAACCTCCCAGTTCATAGGTTCTGGGTTGGAGGAGTTTATAGGTTAGTCCCCTAAAGCAAAGGAGCTGAAGCTGATATTTTTTTTTTCCTGTGGTGGTTTGTACTATGATAAATTTCCCTAGCTAACTCCCAGCTTTTCATCACCAACATGGGATGGCAGAAATAGTAGAACAACCCAGGCTGTTTCTTTACCAGCATTGGGAAAACAGCAGAAGGCACTAGAAGTATAGAGCACTTACAATGAATTCCTTACCTCAGTCTACAGGCCCAGCCTGGTCTGGCCCCTGCCTCTCACTCTAGTTCTGTCGAGCACCACAGTTTTGCCTGCTCTGGTCTCTTCTGCACTGGTTTTCTGTCAGTTCTTTGAAGACACCGTGTTCCCTCCCATGTCAAGGGCCTTAGGCCATGCTGTTCCCTCTGCCTGGAGGACTTCTCCTCAGGCTGTCTGCTTAGCTGACTTATCCTTCTAAGATCTCAGCTTCATGTCTCCTCCAATAGGCCTTTTAAATTGAATTCCACTTCTCTCTCCTCTTCTCATAACACCCTCACCATGATTTGTGAATATATGTTTATTTATGTGTTGATTTGCTCAAGGTCTGCCTTCCCCAGTACAAAGTGAATTCTCCGAGGGCAAGGACTTCGTGGGTTTGTTCACCATCTTTCATCCAGCACCTAGAACCATGCATGCCTGGTTCACAGCAAGTAAATTAATGATTTGTTGAAGGAGCTAACAGCAGAGGGAGCCCTGTGTTGGTCCAATGAAAGTCTAGAGTTTGGGCCCTAGCAAGAATTCCCTAAAGGAGCACTTAGCTGGGGAGTTGGAACACCAGAGACCATTTTCTCTCCTCCGGCCCCAAACAAGAAGAGACATGAGGGGTTAAGAAAAGGTGGTAGGGGAGATGGTAATGGTGATTTGGAGCTCCTTGGCTCTTGTTTGTCTTTGTCTTCTTTCAGTTCCTAACACAGTTCCTGAGCTATTATAGGTGCTCAATGAATGTTGGCTGGTTGAATGAATAAGCAAAGATTGTGTGTCATTTCAGAGGCACTGTAACCTAATAATCTGCTTTGACTCTCACAGCAGCCATGAGAGGTGGTGTGATCACATTCCTGTTTCATAGAAGTGAGCCCAGAGAAAGAGGGCAAATTGGGTTCTTCTCTGAGAAGAGTTAGTAAACATCTTCCACATCTTGGCAGAGGTTCCAGAATGTTATTACTTCTTATCATCGCCCTCTGACATTCTAATTAATTCTAATCATAGATGTTGGCTCTTGAAATAGCTATTATCTTTAAGTCTTCTGAGCCTTTAGTCTGAATGAAAGGACATGCGGCCAGTAGGCTGCCGACACGGAAGGAGAGGGCAGGCAAGTCAGCCAGGCATCCTTTGCCTAGAGGCTCTCCACTTTGCCTTCACCTAGAAACAGACCCCATCTGGCTGTTTCTATGCACACAGTCTCCTCTGACACTCAGCACAATACTAGGAAGAACACACAAGCCCAGAATCAGAAGCCCTAGATCTTGGTTTTGGCTCTGGCTCTAATGAGCCGTGTGATCCTGAACAAGTCACTTAATCTCCGAGGCTCTTTTTCCTCTTCTGTAAAAACCTGTGCCATTCGACAGGGTTGATGTCAATACTAAATTAGATTTGATTGTTAGAAAAAAATGAAAAAAGTAACTATGCTAAAGAATGATTTCAGGCCAAAACCTTTTCTAGAATCATTTGCCCTCAAGTCACTGATCTTATAGTTTACTATCTCACAATTTGGTCTCTCCTGGAGAAAACCAAGAAGCATCCCTTATTTACCCACAAACAGCTAACGTTTTAGTCATATAGCCAGAATACACATATACAGACAGCAGACATTGGCATATTTATACCCAAAATATCATGCTCTCGAGCATATGCAGTGGGAGAGAGAGATCATAATTTGTCATACCAACCACTAGGTTCTAGAATAGCATAGTTTTCAAGTTGCAAAGGAACTCAGAGGCTTAACTCTCATCTAATACCTTTATTGTGTAATTGAGGAAAGTTTGGCCCAGAGAGAAGGAATTTGTCACACAAAGTCAACCAGTGAAGTCCAGACCTAAATCTTCTAAGTTAAGAGTCTATGACATGTCTGCTCCATATACACACCAGCTCCCTTCTCACTTTAAAGTTGAGGTCTAGGGGCGTCTCGGTGGCTCAGTCAGTTGGGCGTCTGACTCTTGGTTTCAGTTCAGGTCATGATCTCAGGGTTGCGGGATCGAGCTCCGTGTGGAGCTCTTGTGTTAAACAGAGTCTGCTTGAAGACTCTCTCCCTCTGCCCCTCCCCCACACTCAAATAAATAAGTAAATAAATCTTTAAAAAAAAAATAAAGTTGAGGGGCGCCTGGGTGGCTCAGTTGGTTAGGCGACTGCCTTTGGCTCAGGTTATGATCCCGGAGACCTGGGATCGAGCCCCGCATCAGGCTGCCTGCTCGGCGGGAAGCCTGCTTCTCCCTCTCTCACTCCCCTTGCTTGTGTTCCCTCTCTCGCTGTGTTTCTGTCTGTCAAATAAATAAATATAATCCAAATAAATAAATAAATAAATAAATAAAGTTGAGGTCTAGAGACAGACCAAAGCTATAGTTGATATCTACCTCCTTTCATGATATTAGGTAATGTTCCTCTTTCCCTCTGTCCAGCTGAAGGGTGCTCACTACCTGTGACAAGACATCACTGGCCCGATTTATTTGCCTGTCCTCCCTTGGGCAGACATCTCAGGGTGGGAGGTGGAGGGCTTCCAGCCAGAAAGGCAGCTGCATACCCCTATCCTCTCTCACTTGCAACCCCAGACTGCAGAGCTAAGGGCAGGCTTACAGGGCACAGCTCTCTCACCTGTAAAATGGAAATAATAGTGTGTACCTCTTGGGGTTGTTGGGAGGACTAGATACTTAATTTGAGCAGTGCTTGGCACATGGTAAGTGCTATGTTATTGTCATTGTCACCATCATGATCATCATCCTTTCCATCTGGTCACCTCTCGATTTTGTAAAGAGAGAAGTTGCTTTTCATTTCGTCTCTTGGAGGAAAGGAAAATGTAGGATCCATCCTCTAGGAAGATTTGTAAATTGTCTTTGGAATTGTTGCATCTCCTTTCTTTTTTTTTTTTAAGATTTTATTTATTTATTTGAGAGAGAAAGGGAGAAAGTGAGAGAGAGCATGAGAAGGAGAAGGTCAGAGGGAGAAGCAGACTCCCCGTGGAACAGGGAGCCCGATGTGGGACTCAATCCCAGGTCTCTGGGATCATGACCTGAGCCGAAGGCAGTGGCTTAAGCAACTAAGCCGCCCAGGCATCCCTCCATCCCCTTTCTACAGCCTTCTCTCAGCCTCTTAGAACGCCATTTCCTTGTTCCCCCGCACAGCAGCGTTATGCTGCCCTCTTACTATCCAAAACTTCCCTGCCAGTTCTCCCTAAGCTGTTAGAGCTCCAAAATTAACTCACTTCTCTTTCCAATACTTTTGTTTTTTGTTTTTGTTTTTTTTTTTAGAGAGTATGTGTGCATGTGTGCATAGGAGTGAGGGGGGAAGCAAGGGTGAGGCAGGAGAAGAGGGAGAGGGAGAAAGAGAGAATCCCAAGCAGGCCCCATGGTCAATGCCGAGCCAAAGCAGGGCTCAATCCCTCAACCCTGAGATCATGGCCTGAGCCAAAATCAAGAGTTGGATGCTTAACTGACTGAGCCACCCAGGTGCCCATCCTTTCAATATTTCTAATAAAAACTATTACTTCCATCAAATGAGCTCATCCCTAAGGGTTGGTTAGGTGGAAAACAACCTGATTAAAACATAATAATTCAGGGGCACCTGGTTGGCTTAGTCAGTGGGGCATGTGACTCTTGATCTTGGGGTTGGAGTTTCAAGCCCCATGATGAGTGTAGAGATTAATTAAAATCTTTAAAAACCAAAAACCACTATAATTCATCTCATAGTAAGCATGACTAATAAATACCTCACTCTCCCCATTCTTACTAACACAAAAGGAATAACTGGCAGAATTTCAAGCAGTATGACTAAATGAAGTGAAAAAGACCAAGCTGTATTTTGGGGAAGACTTTGGGCCTTAAATCACTTTTCTCTTTTTCTGTTCAGTTTTACATCTTTCCATTTCTGTGGCTCTGCATTATTCTGGTTCTCCTCCTACATCTCCAATGTTTCCTGCCCCGCCCCTTCTGGCTCCTCTTCCTTTTTTCACCTCCTGACTGTGCATATTCTATCTATATGGTAAGACATCTATCTGACAGAGTGCATTGCATATAGGTGAGTAAATGCAAAGGTCCTGGGATGGAAGCATACCTGGTGTGTTGTGGGGACCTGTACAAAGGCCACAGTGGCTGGGGACAGAGGTGGAAGTGGTATGAATGAAGCTCAGAGGGGCCTATAGCGTTTTGCAGGCCATTGGAAAACCTTTGGCTGGTACTGAGTGACATTGAGAGGTAATGGGATCTGGCCTAGTTACCTAGTTACTGAATTGAGACTAGATTATAAGGCAATAAAAGCAGAAGAAGGAAGATAATCAAAGAAGCTAAGGAGTAATCAAGAAGACAGATGATGGTGTTTGGGACCAAGGTGGGAACAGGATTTGCTGCCAGATCAGATGTGGGGTAAAAATGGAGGCATCAGGGGTGACTGATGGTTTCTGGCTTGACCAAATGAAAGGATAGTTACCATGTTCGGACATGGGAGGACAGCAGAAAGAAAAGGTTTGAGACAGGGTGAAAATCAGGAGCTCACTTTAGACCAGTGGGGCTTGAGATGCCTAGTAGATGTTAAGGAGGTGAAGTCTAGCTGACATTTGGGTGTTTGACTTTGGAGTTCAAGTGAGAGATCTGGGGATCATCATACAGATGCTGTTTATTTTTTTAAAGTTTTTTTTTTAAATAGAACATTTCAAACACAGAGAATATCGCAGTGATCCCCCATCTACCCACCATCGAACTTCAACAACCATTGCTTCATGCAGTTTCTAGATAGTATTTTAAGCCTTGAGACTGGATATCTCCATGGGAGTGAGTGTAGAAAGGTAAGTGAAGAGGGTAACGAAGTCCTGGGCCATTCCAGTATTAAAGGGTTGAGAAGATGAGAAGGAACCAACAAAGGAGACTGAGAATAAGCAGTCAGTGAAGTGGGAGGAAAACCAGATTATGGTATCCTGGAAGCCAAGTGAAGAAACAAGTAACTCCCAAATAATGATGTGATTACAGGGTGATAAATGCTGAGGAAGAAAAAGAATTGTGCAGTGAGAATGAGTAACGTGAGAACTTATTCTGGGGATCAGGGAAGACCTCCCATAGGAGGTGATATTTCAGCTCCAGCCCTCCCTTGTCCTCTCTACCTGCAACTAAAATCCTGCTTTCTCCATCTGGCTTCCTCTCAGCCAACCAGCCCCTTTTTTTCTAGGGTAGCTTTATGGAGAACTATGTGTCAACCACTAGGGGGTCCTAGTGGTAATGAGAAAGGTAATTTCTGCTTTCAGAGAGCTTGTATTCTAGAAAAGCCCTGGAAAAGGGCGCATAGCGGGGGAGACAGAAGGACGTCCAGGAGGAGCACCTAAGCAGAGAATGGAGTGGAAATTGGACCCTCTTGTTACCTCTGCCCTTACCCTTCAGTTTTGGCTTGGACCTTTCCAGTGTTAACCCGTTGCCCACGTGCTTGGCTTCCAAATCTTATCTGAGATCCTTAGCCCAGCCTAAATCCTGACTTCCAGGCTGGACTTGGCTCTCTCTTTCTCTCCCAGTATGAACTGGTCCAGCCTGGGTTCCCTGAAGCCCTCTTTTAACCTGCTCTACCACCCTCTGTTTGGTCACTGACCTAGCCTCCTGAGAACTTCCCGGGATTCCTGCCTCCTTTACCCCTTTGGGATTTAAAGTGGCCTAAGATCTCCTTAGGGAAAATTGATACCCGAGGCAGGCCTGGACAGACATTAAGAGCATGTGGGTAAATCAGTAACCAAGCCTGCAGAATAGAAATCTCCTGCAATCAAGTTAAAGCCAGGAAGGGGAGGAAATGCATCCATCTTGTTCACCAGGAATTCCCAGTTACCCTAGCAAAGTGCATGGCCGGAAATAAGTGTTCAGTAAATGTTGAATGAATAGTTCTTACAAGATTTCAGTTCCCTACAGCCAGCTCTAAGCTGACCTTCTAACTCCTGCCTAATTTTCCTAGCTCCTAACTAGGTGCAGGATGGATGCCTTCCTCAGACCTGGCTTTCAAGAGGACCCTTTGCAAAGATTTTCCTAGGGCCGCTTGATGGCTCTTTGAGAAACAGGAGCAAGCGGTCTGTTTGGCTGCCAGGCCTTCCTTGCATAAACTTCCAAGCACAGGCAACTGTTGGTATTCTCCCCACTGGTACCCTCGGCTTCTGAAGGCAGCACTTTCCAAGGCCCGACACCGAGGAGCAGACGACAGCCCTGTAATCCATCTGCTCCCACACTTCTTTCCCCTCCCGCCCTGCTCGCTCCCCGCCCAGTGGCGGGAGGACACGTGCCGCCATCTGCGCCCCCACCCGGGAACCCGGGGCTGCTGTCTGCGCCCTGTGTACTGACTGCTCTGGAAGGGAAATCCCGGAGGAAGCCATTGTTGTCAAGTCTCCAGTTGTCGTCATTGGCTAAGGCGTGCCAAGGAGCCCCTTCCCCGCACAGGGTTCCGCGGTTTCTCCCCATTCTCGGGCTCGCCTGCCCCGGCCGCATGAGGCGAGGCTACAGCATCCCAGCCCTGGGTGCACGGTGGTCCCTCCGCATCCCAACTCCAGGACTCTCAGAATTGGGGAAGCCCCAGGCCCAGTGCCGAGCTTCTAAAACCGACGGCGCCCAGCGGGACTTGCCGCGGCCCTGACCGAGGCGGAAGAGGCATGAGTCCCACCCCGCTCTAACACACCTACAAGGTGACCTTGGCCAGTGGCTTCCCCTCTCGCTTCCTCAGTTTGCCCCCCTCCTCGCGACCCGAGGAAGGAGCCGAGGTCCAACTCCTCTAGGGGAGGCTGGAGGGAAAAAGGACCCCCACCCTCACTCCCTTGCCCCTAGCCGCGCGTGGGCTTTGGGCTGAGCCTTCTGCCGGGAGTAGGGGGGAGGGTGTCGAATAAAGGCTGGCGCTGGCCCGGGGAGCGGCGTGGGTGTAGACGCGGCGCCCCGGGCTCGCGCAGACCCTTTGGTTCTTCGGTTCCGCAGGCTTCCCAGCGCAGTACGCTCCCTTCATGCACACCGCCCGCAAACCTTGGCAAGGGCCTCGCTCTCCCCCGCCTGAGCAGCCAGCCCGCCGCCCAGCTTGCTTAATCCGTTCAAGCCTCACCTCCTCCGCGAAGCTCTCCCGGATTAACCCCATCTCTTCCCATCACTTTATCTGGCACGTGCTCCTAGTGTTTGTTCGGGGATTTGGGGGTGGGGGGAGTGTACACGCTGTTGCAGTGTTTGGGAATAATAACGTTGGGGCGAGGTGTCTATCCTCAGAACCCCAAATGAAGGATGTCCCCAGTGTGTTCTTCAGGAAGGGTACCCGTGGTTGGTTGGGTTTCTCTGCGGGACTCGCCAACCGCTCCCGCCCTCCACGCTTCCCTAAAAAACTTACTTTTCTCCCTCCTCTTCACAGGGTGTCACAGCTTGGAGGGCACAGTACAATTCCCACCCCCCACTTCATTCTACAGTGGCGGCAGGTGTGAGGGCCAGAGAGCATTGAGCATTTGAAGGTTTGACTCCAGGCTCAGCCACTCACTTTGCTGTAAGTCATTCCTTCCCCTGGGCCTTAGTTAAAATGAGGCAAAATGAGGTAATGCCCAGCCAGGTGTTAGGGGCTCCGAGGTAAAGAATCACCTGCTGACAACCTGCAGCCTCCCTCCAAGAACAGTGGGCTTGTGACCAGATATGTGGCATCGCTCCTTCCTCTTCCCGTTGCCCCAGCCTGTGAGTGACAAGACTTCGGCGGGCGTTCTCTTCAGTGGCCAGTCTGTGCCCTGGAGAGGGAAAGAGGATGGGGTTCCAGTCCCAGCCTTTTATTCACCGGCTACATGACCCTAGACGCTGCCTCTCTGGAACTCAGTTTACTCATCTGAAAAATAGGGATAGTAATAAATTGGAGGAGAACAGGAAGCTTTTGTCACCCAAATCTCTATAAAAATAAATGATAATAAGCGGTACAGTGCTTGGCAGCAGATTTTGCATGCAAATTCCGACCCCACATCCTCCACGGAGGGGTTTCTGGCTGGAGTCCCTGGAGTTCTCCCGGATGTGTCACTGCTCACCCTACACTCTGTCTGGCTCTCTCGAGCTAGGTAATAGACCCACATCTGTTTTGCAAGGGGAGGTGTTCCTTGAGGGAAGGTCGGTCCGGGGGTGCCAAGGCTTGAGGAGCTTGCCTTGGAACCCGTGGGCGGGACTTGAGTGGGGGCGGGGCTATGGAGATTTGGCATTCTCTGGAACCCTGCGGGGGCGCAGAAGGCTCCCTCGCCCCCACATGGCTCTGGCACTGGGAAATGGGCCTTTGGTTATGGGGACGGGGCTCCGGAGGCGGGGCTTAGGCATGGGGGTGAGGCTCGGGAGCCTCGAGGCGGGGCTTGGGGAGCTCGCCCCACGCGGGGCGGGGCTCCAAAGGCCGCGGGATCTGCAGTTCGGATTCCCCGCGACACAGTCGCTGCAGTTCCCTCTACTCTGGTGGCCCTGGCCGCGGGGAGTCCGGGGGTCGGCGGACCGCTCCGGCTTGGTGCAGGGCCGGCCCCGCCTCTCCCTCCCACGGTGGGGCCTAGACGGTCGGGGCCCGGGTGACATGGAGCCCTCTCCTGCCACGGGGGGATCGGAGACCACTCGCCTGGTGAGCCCCCGGGACCGCGGCAGCGCGGGTGGCGGCCTGCGCTTGAAGAGGTAGGACAGACCTGGGCCGGCCCTCAGCCCAGGGGCGCCACCCTCATGCCATCCGTCCATTTCGTTGTCTCCCTCGGCGTGGCCCCGGCTGGCCGCCCTAACGCCCCGCAAGTCCCGCGGCTTCGCGGCGTCCGGCTCTGTCCTCTCTGGCCGCACCGCCAGAACCAGCCCCGACCCTCCCAGCAGTCCGCTATGCCTCCTCCCAGCCACTCTCTTTTTCTCGGTCCCGCAAAACGGCTCTCCGGCGGGTCCCCCAAGCCTCCGGACCCCTCTGCCGCCCTCCCCACATCCGACCTCCCCGCAGGCAACTGCTCCTCCGTCGGGCAGGAATCCACGCCAGGTGCCCCGAAGTCTGCATTGCTCCAGCGCCCTGACGGTGGGAGCATCTCGCCGCCCAGGCTTCGGAGCCCCCGCTGCAGGCCCCTGGCCCTTCCCTCTATGAGCGCGGACTCTGGGCGCCCCTTCCAGCTACCGCCAGCTGTGCGCACCCAGGCCGAATATGGGCCCGGGCTCCGCGGCGGTTCTTCCCGGCCCCTGGGAAGCGAGGGGGTGGCAGGGAAGGAGCAGGTGCGGTCTGGGCGGCAGGGGGTATTCCCGGCTCCGCACAGACGGGGCCGGGGGCGGCGAGGTGTGAAATGAGGCGCGCGGAGCCGCCGGGACAGCGGGCCGGGGGCGGCCGGAGAACCTCCTCCGCGTCCCGCCGGCCTCCCGCGCCCGGCGCCCGCCGGCTCTGTCCGCCTTGTCCCTCCGAGCCGCCGCGCCAGGCCCATCCTGGCCACCTCCGCTGGCCATTTTGTCTGTTGACTGACCGTCCATTTGTTTCGGAAATTTGACAGGCTCTCTGGCTTTTTCTCTTTCTTCATTTCTCCCAATCGTTTTGTTTCCCTCCGAGCACCTTTCCCTTTGTCTCTGATGTGGTGCCTCTCTGCGTTTCTCGCTCTTTCCCTGGGTGGGGGCCGTAAACCTGGGTGGGTGGAGGAGTGGATGAACAGAAGGGAGGACAGACTTCCCGTCTGACTCCTTCCTGCCGGGGACTGCAGACGTGGGCAGCTGTGGAGGCGCCAGCGAAGCCACTAGCGACTCTTCACAGGTCCGCTTCAGTACCTGATCCCCTCCCCACACTTCCCCTCTACCCTGCTCAGTATTACTTGTTGTTTGTTGGGATTTCGGAGGGCCATGGAGAGAAAACTGCCTTGCCTCTACTCTAAGCAGCAGGTAGCCCCCCACCCACATACATACCAACCCACACCAACAATGAGGCTTTTTTTATTTTTTAATGTATTTTCTTTAAAGTAGGCTCCACGCCCAAGGTGGAGCTTGAACTCATGACCCTGAGATTAAGAGTCGCATGCTCTACCAACTGAGCCAGCCAGGCACCCCAACAATGGGGCTTCTTTAGTGCCCAATTCATGCAGAACAAAAGGGAGCAGACTGTTGATGGCTGGCTACCTTGAGGACTGGCTTGCTTTACAAAAAAGGCATCCTGCCCATTGCCCCAAAGCCACGCAGCCTCTGCTTGCTATCCAGACCCGCATCTCTGACTCCCAGCTCATTTTCATTCTCATATGACCATTAGTCACCAAATCCTGCAGTATTTTCTGAATGAGGCGCTTCCCTAACCTACCTGCCCCTCCTTTAAAATTTGGTGCAGGGAATCTGTGGCCTGGTCTATTCTGGACCCTTCCATCTCCTCTCCTCTTCCTCTCCCAGACTAATAGACATGAGCAAAGTCATCTTAGAGCTTGGGAAAGATATGTGAAATCAATCAAGGTATCTCCCTTGATGTTCCTTTGAGCCCTCGCTTTCCGCCTCAGCTCTTGCCCTGGCTCCTGACGCTTAAAACTCCTAGCCACTTATTTTGTCATTGACATCCCATGTGTCTAGAGCCCCCTTCCTCACCTAGGTCTCATGTTAAACATCTCTTACTCTATGAAGTTGTCCTCACCCCATCCCAGATGATCACTCCCTCCCTGGTGCTCCAAAGTCCTTCATTCATAATCTTCCTGGCCCCAGCCTCTCCTTGCCTAGTAAGTCACTTGTGACATATCTGTCTCTCCCACTAGACCAGGTTTCACTATGTGTACCCTGCCTGCCACCTGAGTCCCGGGCACCCAACTATGTGTATACCTTATTGAAGAATGAAGATGGGTTTCAGAATCTCCCTGTCTCCTCTGCAGACACACCCAGCATCTCATCATACACATTGAGATTCTAAGTCTTGGAAGAACATTCCAAGAAACTAATCTACCTGCCAGCCCTCAGATCTTCCCTACAAGCACCAAATGTGTTCCCACCTCCCTCACACCTCAGTTCACCCACTTGGCAGAGCTTTTCCCTGCCAGAAGGCTCTAGGCCTCCTTCCTCAATTTACTGCTGTGACCACGTTTCTATCTGGAGCCTTTGATTTTCACTCATGGGTATTCTTGTCACACTTCCATGAGTATTTCTGGGGCAGTATTTTCTATTTAGGTCCTTTGTTCTATGGAAGGTTCTGGCCTTGCTGGGGTTTAGGTTGGGTAGTCGTGGCGTGGGAGGCCAGTATGAACCTAAAACTCAGCTTGAGGTCAATCTCTGGCACCCCAGGTGAGGATCCAGCCCCGTTCATCTATCCAAGGAGGCTTACGGTACCATACAGTTAAGGTGACCTCTGCTGGGTGCTTATGATTGGGCCAAGGTCCAGCTACCATGTAGCAGCCTCCAAACCCTGCTCCTACCACTACCTCCCTAGCCACAGCAGCTGGCCCTTTGTTCCCCCCATGACAACCCCAGCTGCAGGATCTGGGACCTTGGACTTTTTGGGTCCCAACATTCCACTCCTCTCTTAAATGGCCATGTTTCAGCTGGATGTCTAGATAGGGAAGGGGAAGGATCTGGAACAGAGGCACAGGGAGGATGGATCTGGGAGGGAGACACTAAGGCCAGGATCATGTGCTCACCCTTTGACTCCACCTTCCCTTCATATTGCCTCTGCCTGGCATGTTCACTCTGTCTTTACCCAAACCCTCCCCATCCTTCCGGGCCCTTCTCATGGCGTCCCCTTCAGTTTCCCTGATTTCATTCCAATTCATCCGCTCCTGTATCCTCTGAGCCCCGAGAGCATTTTGTTTTATGGCAATAGCTACTTTCTTGCTACACCTGGGTACACCTTTATCTTGCTCACCAAAAGCTCCCAGAGGTCAGCGGGATCCTGCTTGTTTTGTGTACCTTATGGTGCCTATCCGTACATTACGGTGGAGTCTACTCTCTACCACGAACTAGCTCTGTGGCCTCCGTATGTCCTCTCCCTCTCTGAGCCTCACACTTGTAGTTTCTGTAAAAAAACACTGACTAAACCATCTTTACAGTGCTTCCTGGCTGTGAAATGCTCTGGCTCTGTGTATGAAAGGAAAGGGAGGCCGGGATCAGAGCTGTTGGTTTAGCCCCATCTCTCACATGGCCCTTTGTCCCCAGGGCTGGGGCTCCCAGGGATGGACAGAGCAAGTGTCAGGCCACAGCTGATGAAGACCATCTAGAGGGATTGGGGACCTGTGAGTGAGGAACAGGTCAGGCCATGGCCAAGCCCCAGGTTGAATCGTGCTGTTGGCTTCAGTCTCTTCACAGAGCCCTCGGAGCCCCTCCCTGAGGAACCCAAACCTGTGGAGTTGCCCTTCCACCACTGCCACAGGGACCCCCTGCCACAGCCGGGCCTCACCCCTGAAAGGCTGCAGGCACAGAGGCAGCTGGGAGCTGCCTGCGCTGTGTGCTGTGTCTTCATGGCTGGGGAGGTGATCGGTAAGTCGAACAGCGAACAGCGGCTCCGCCAACCCCATCCTCCCAACCCCCCGCCTAAGCCACTCTCCACCCAGAGCCCCAGCGATGTTCCTGTTCCCGGGGTGGGGTGGGGGGAGATGTGGGGAAGGGGACGGCGGCAGTGGGGACTTGGGTGCCCAGGACTCAGGAAGTGGAAGAGGGTGGGTGACAGCACCCTGGGGAACTCAAGGCCAGAGCTGGGACTGAGGGCCAGGGCTGGCTTCTCAGCATTAGCTAGGCTTTTAAAAGTCCTATTTTTGGGCACCTGGGTGGCTCAGTTGGTTAAAGCCTCTACCTTCAGCTCAGGTCATGATCTCAGGGTCCTGAGATTGAGGCCCTCATTGGGCTCTCTCTGCTCAGCAGGGAGCCTGTTTCCTCTGTTCTCTCTGCCTACTTGTTGTCTCTCTCTCTCTCTCTCTGTCAAATAAATAAATAATTTTTTTTAAAGTCCTATTTTCTTTTCTTTTTTTTTTTTTAGGATTTTATTTATTTGACAGAGAGAAACACAGCTAGAGAGGGAACACAAACAGGGGGAGTGAGAGAGGGAGAAGCAGGCTTCCCATGGAGCAGGGAGCCGGATGTGGGACTCAGTCCAGGAACTCCAAGATCATGACCTGAGCCGAAGGCAGACGCTTAACAACTGAGCCACCCAGGCGCCCCAGTCCTATTTTCTTGATACTAAAGTGTATCCTTATGGAAAATCTAGAAAACGAAGCCAATAACCACCCCCCACCCCGCAATCCCATCACCAGAGAAAACCACAGCTCACATTTGGGCGCAGGTCCCCCCAGTCTCCTTCCCTGCTTCTGCACACGCTGCCACAGTGCCCGCTGCTTTCCAACCGGACCCAGCGGCGCACTGCTTTCCCCTTGCAGGTGGGTATTTGGCACACAGCCTGGCCATTATGACCGATGCAGCCCACCTGCTGGCCGATGTGGGCAGCATGATAGGCAGCCTCTTCTCCCTTTGGCTCTCTACCCGTCCAGCCACCCGCACCATGACCTTCGGCTGGCACCGCTCAGGTAAGGCCCTGCATGGCCCCGTGAGCCTCTAATCTTATCAGAAGGTACCTCCCAGGGTCCCGGGCAGGTCTCTGATGGCCTGTCTCCCCCCCTGCAGAGACTCTGGGGGCCTTGGCCTCTGTGGTCTCCCTCTGGATGGTCACTGGCATCCTCCTGTACCTGGCCTTCATCCGCCTGCTGCACAGCGACTACCACATCGAGGGGGGCGCCATGCTGTTGACGGCCAGCATTGCAGTCTGCGCCAACCTGCTGTAGGTCCCAGTAGGGAGCAGGCACCATGGGGCCCTCGGGGCGAGGGGTGCTCCTCTGAGGGTGGGCTGGGGGGCTGGCTCTCTCCCCGCACTGACAGGCATGCAACAGGCACACCAGTTCTCACCTGTCCCCTGCCCCAGGGCTGCCTGAGGACAGATGGGAGAGAGACCTAGAATCCAGAGTCAGCATTGACTGAGGGCCTACTGTGTACCAGCCACTCTGCTGGGCGCTTTCATCAGCACTGTCTCATTTGAACCCCCCCACCATGAGGTAGACAGTATCGGCCCTAGTGTGCAGTTAAGGACACAGGACCCAAGAGATGGCCAGGTGACTTGCTCAGGTGTAAGTAGCCGGGTCAGGATCTGAATCTGTCTCTCCAGCACCAAGTATGGGACTTTCCCCCCAGCCTGCACAGTCTGTGTCCCTTGGCCAGTGTTGTCTTCCTCCTGGGGCTGGGAAAGTAGGGAGAAAATAGGTGGAGAAAGGGCCTCCGGGGAAGTGAGGTGGAAAGACACAGAAAGAGGGCAGAGGAGGCCAGGAACAGGCCTCCTGAGCTGAGCAGCTCTGCTTCCCCCTCAGAATGGCCTTTGTGCTGCACCAGGCCGGCCCCCCCCACAGCCACGGGTCTAGGGGGGCAGAGTATGCACCACTGGAGGAGGGGCCAGGGGAGCCCCTGCCCCTGCGGAACACCAGCGTCCGGGCAGCCTTTGTGCATGTGCTGGGGGACCTCCTGCAGAGCCTTGGGGTACTGGCTGCCTCTGTCCTCATCTACTTCAAGGTACTGTGCACGCAGGCCTGCCCAGCCTTCCTCCCCCAGCTCTGCACCCCGGCCCCCTCCTTGCCCTGTTGGCCTTCCTCCCTCTCCAGCTCCCAGCTCTCCAGAACTCCCGGCTCTTGGGGCATGGTCCCTTTCCCCTCTTCAGGGTTCTCAGGGGCCTCTCAGGTCCTGTTTGTCCAAGACACCCCTAGGTCTTTCCCTGGAGGGTTCCTGTTTGCTGGGCTTAGAGATCTCTTTCTGTGTAGCCTCAGTACAAGGCAGCTGACCCCATCAGCACCTTCCTCTTCTCCATCTGTGCCCTTGGATCCACGGCTCCCACCCTCCGAGATGTTCTCCGTGTCCTCATGGAAGGTAAGTCAGATGCCACTGCTCCCCACCTGGGGCCCTCTGTGACCTCAGTCCAGCTTTGAGCCACCTCTCTTCTCTCAAGAATGTCAGGAGAAAGCTGGGTCCTGGGGTCTATCGCTGGAAGGATTCAGGCACAGGGTGAATCGTGGGGGTTAATGGTGAACGGATTCAGGATGGGGGAGGTTGAGTCTGGTGAGGGGCTGCTCTTGGGCAGGAAGGGCCTTGGAAATAAGGCATGGCCGGTGCTGCTTGCAGGTTCCCCCCGAAGTGTGGGATTTGAGCCCGTGCGGGACACGCTGTTGTCTGTGCCAGGAGTCCGGGCAACTCATGAGCTGCACCTGTGGTCCCTTACGCTTACTTACCATGTTGCCTCCGCACACCTGGCCATTGGTGAGTCCACACTGATCCTAGCCAATCACCTCCTAGAAATATTCCCCTCCACCCCACCGCCCTGACTGCCCCCGCCTGGCTCCCCCTTCCAAACCCAGGAAGATAGTCTGAATTGCTAGGATTGCAGTTCCAGCTCTCTTTCTTGATCTCTCTCTCACACACATATGTGCATGTTGGAGACAAGGCACCCTGGACAGGGTGTTCTTGGAGGGGAGGTTCACCTTCTCTGAAGTAGTACAGAGAACCAACAACCTTTAAAAGATCACTAGTACCAGGAGGTCTAGCCATGGGGCACAGTTAGGTAAGTTGTGATTGTGGGGGATCATGGAACGATTCACACTGATGATGATGAACATTGTGTGGCAACTAGGAAAAATGTTTATGGTATAATGCTAAGAGAAAAAAGCTGAATGTAAAATTATATCTACATTATGATTCAACTATTAAAAATATATACGGTGACTCACAAGCTGACAAAGGATTTTTGAGTTTCTTCCAGATGCAAGAAGCAATCAGAGACATGCAATTTGGATGCCAAAAATATTATACTTTGTGGGATAGTTGATGGTAACTCTAGAGGGACAATGGGAGAAAATATTTAACATCTGGATGGTCTTGGAGTCTTGGGTTCTGTGGCTGCTGAAACGTACAGCTGTCTATGGATAGTCAAAGAGCAGAAGGGAATAGAGAAGTAAGAATAGTCTGGTGTGTTAGCGTGGTGTTGAGTAGGGGGTGGGTCTGGGTCCAACCTTTTCTCTGGCATTTTTATGCTGTTCATACAATACAGTAAGAAAACAAAGGTCCTCGCACAAGCCTGGCTTTAATGCTGTGCCAGCCATGGGGTCCCCCTGCCCCCGGCCTTATCTTCGCCTCGCCTGGTTCCCAACTCCCCTGGGAACCTGCTGCCTCTTATCATTCTCCCACAGACTCCACGGCTGACCCTGAAGCTGTCCTGGCTGAAGCCACATCCCAGCTCCACTCTCGGTTTGGATTCTCCAGCTGCACCCTGCAGGTCGAGCAGTACCAGCCGGAGATGGCCCAGTGCCTGCGCTGCCGGGAGCCCCCCCAAGCCTGAGCCAAGGCCCTGCCCTCACGCACTGCCAGGCCCTGGCTCAGGCCCCGACTCTCAATACCTGCCTCCTGCGCAGAAGGGACAGAGCCGGGCCTAGACCCCTTCCTCTCTCCCTCCTTCCACCTGCCCACTCCCTAGCCCCCAGCCCTGGTGGGCAAGACCAAAGTGTGTGTGTGTGGGGTCAGGGATCAGGCTGAACAGGAATCAAATCGGTGGGGGTTTGTAGAAGTCCCTTGGTCCCCCCTCCGTGTGGTTTGGGGAGCGCAAGCATTCCTTCCATGCAGTTCATTTGTCTGTGTGGCAGGCTGGCTGTCTGGCTGGGGGCATCTGCCTGTCTGTGTGCTGCTGGTGTGCCTATGCCTGGGGGAGGTCAGCAGGGGCCGCCTCCCCATGTGGCCCTCGCTCTGTCTATGCAGGAGCCCCAAAGTTCGCACTTTGTGTGTTCTAGTGCTGTGGTTTTGTCTCAGTGTGTGTGTGTGTGTGTGTGTGTGTGTGTTTCTTGGTGCTGTGGCCTGTGTGTCTTTGTGTCTATGTGGCTGTGCTATGGTCTCTCTGAGTCTGCATCATCCATGTGTCCTTTTGGGGGGTCTGTCTGTCCATCCCTCTGTTGGTGCTGTGCCCTTGGCTATCCCAGAGAGAGGGAGGACTCCGCCCCAGCTCCGCCAATAAACTTGTGTCTAACTGCAGCTTTCAGTCCCTGTACTGACTCATCAGGAGGGGGAAAGAGCCCTGCAGCCGGAGTGACCTTCCATAGCCCTCCTACCTCCTATCCAAGCCCTCCACCCTCTCTACCCTCAAATATCCATGCCCATGTGGGCCAAACCCCACCAGTCCCTCTATTACCTTCCCCTATGCCAAAGCCTGGATCTCTGGCTCAGGGAGAGCCCACATGTGCCCTGGACTTGGTTGCAGGAGAACGTTGGAAGGCAAGGAGCCAAGGGATCCTGGAGAGTCATTCCTAAAGACTCCTGCAGGTCTTCATGGCCTCGGGCTTAGTCCCATGGGGGGGAGAGTGGTTGTAATGCGTGCTGATGTCGCCCGGTTCCCCAGACGTGTTAGGTGTTGGGGGAGGGCCCCCACATTGGCTGACAGCAACCCCAAGATCAGTTTTGGACTGCAGACACCAAGGACCTCTCCTACCGTCATTCCCCCTTTGCCTTTAAGAATCACATATTTTGACAGATTTAGTCTTTATAAGCCAAACTTAAGGGATTATTGTTACTATTCAGGGATCCCTTAAACTTAAGGGATTGTGGATTTTCTCTTTTAAGAAATCAAATTCTTCGTGCTTTTAGAGCTAGTGCTTTGGATCAGCCAGAGTTCACGGGCCTTGCCACCCTAGATGGATACAATTCCAGCCCGAAGCAAAGACACTGAGCATTTTCACTAGCCTATGCATACTTCTGCACGGCTTTCCTCTGCATAATGGAAAGAATCTTTATCATAAGATGATCTTTTAAAAATTGTTATAAAAGCAATATATGCTTGCTTTAAGAGTCCAACAAAAGAAACTATAAAGTAGAAAGTGAGTGTTTCCCCTATTCTACTCCCAGAGG
>PITA01000169.1:257269-327411 GCA_004023965.1 Spilogale gracilis
CCCCCCCCCCCCCCCCCACCAAGGCTGGGTGAGTCCCGTTGGCTGGCTGGCTGGCCTGAGTAGAGCCAGGCGTGGGAGGCTGGGCTGAGGTGAGGGGCGGGCAGTCCATCACACTCGGTGCCACTGAAGCTGCCCCAGCTGCTCTCCATGCTTTGCTAGTTCCTGATACTTTCTCATTTTATGACTCATTGATTATAGGCCCCAAGCAACAGAATGGGGGTTGGGAGGAGGAAGGAAACGGAGGGTGGGGAAAATGAGGACAGATTTTTCACCCTATGACCAGCCTGAAGCTGCGGTCCTGCTCTTTATGGCAGTGCTGGGTCCCTTTGGAGGGGAGGAAACACAGGGTTCAGGGTGGAATGAGACTTCACAAAGGATGCAGTCCATCTCTACCCCACACCCTGGCAAGATGAGGAAGCGGAAGCTAAGGCTCAGAGAAGGAAAAGGACTTCCCCAAGGTCACCCAGCAAGGAATAGGGGCAGAAGCAGAGCCAGGATTCTCACTCCCACTCAGGCCTCTTGGAAGCTCCGGCCCAGTTGAATTCTCAGTAAACCTTTGCTCAGCTTTTTCAGCAACCTGCTGTCACTGGCATGGCAGGTCCTGAGGTTCTGGACTTAGGCTCCTTGGTTCTGCTATGGCCTTCTATTTATACACTGGTCACTTTAACGTCTCTGCCTTCCTGCTTTCCTAATTATAAAAAGAAGAATTACATAGCACTGTGGGTGTGCATATGCCTGGTACATAGAGGCCACGCGGAAACAGATTCTCTTGGGTGGAATCCAGGATGCAGGGGAGAGCTTTCAGGGGAATAGGGTCACCCAGCATCCAGTAGGGACAGAGGTCCACATGTATCAAGCTTACACTACCATAAAGCACCCTAGACTCTTTTACCTGCACTTTGCAAATGGAGAAACTGAGGCATGCCCAAAGTCATGCAGCTAATAACTGTCAGGGTCGAGATGTAGACTCAGTCTGGCTGTTCTAAATTCCCAGCCCTTTTACACACCACCCTCCCTTTCCACCCATTTCGGGCCTTCAGGCTTTGTTCAGTCAGGGACTGGGAGGGACAGAAGGATCGGGAGCATTCTCTCTCAATTCAGAGCGGGCTCTCTGGGGAACTCAGGAAATCCTTATCTGCAAGAGCTGCCCGCACCCCCCCCCATTATCTCCCCAACCCGCCTCCGCTTGCTTATCCACAAGGTCCTTTCCTCTTGGTGCCCTTCCCTGATGATAAAATAGGTGGTGGAGGGTGAGGTGAGGAGAAAGGGCTGGCGGGGAGGGAACAGAAGGGAAGGCCAGAGCGAGAGCAAAGTAGGAAGGGCCCATCCATCAGCCCAGTCCTGGCAGCTCTTTACACAGCTGGTTAACCAGGGGATGGGAGGGGAGAGGGCCGCCTGTGAGGCAGACAGGGACGAGAGAAAGATGGGGTGGACAGCGGGGGAGGAAGGGACAGGTCGGTCACGCGGAGATTGCAGTTGTCGGAGCGTTCGCGAGAGACATGAGACGGAGGAGCAGACGGAAAAGCCAGTCCGGGTGTGTGACTACCGGGAGGCGGGGCGTGGGGACACCGGTCGGAAGGGCAGGCCCCGCCCCCCTCGCTGGGGCGCTCACCCGGGCCATCTGGCCGCGGCGGGGCTGAACCTCCGGGTCCCCAGGGCGAGACCTGAAGATCCAGCGGACCGGGGCCAGGAGGAAGCCCAGGGTGATAAGTTGGTGTCCTCCTCCCTCTGGTGACCCTCCTGACTTCAGTAACTTCATTGAGCTGGGTGCCCGTCCCCGCCCCTTTTAGCCAGACCATCCGAGGGGGAGCAGCGCCCCCCCGAGGCCCACGCCGTGATAGCAGCAGAGGCGGCCGGAGGCTCTGGAGGCTAGCTCGGGTCTGAGGCTGGGTGAAAAGAGCCCTGGCCCGGTTCCTGGCCATACCAACACTCCTGTGGAGAACTGCATTTAGGGGTTCCCTTTGCACATGAAGGACTCTTTGTCCCCAACTCGGGTGTTCCCAGGGCCTCTCCGTTCCTGCTTTGGGCACCAGGGCCATCCCATCCCCACCTGGCCAACACCTTCTAAGGGGTGCTGGGCAGTGTGGCAGAGTCTGAGGCGATCGCAAACGGTCCTACAAAGTGGGCCCTATTGCTGGGACCAGCGAGAGAAAGTGAGCGGCCAGACCGTGTAGTAAGGAGGGGTCCAGGGTGGCCAGAGCCTCTGCCTCTCTCTTTCAGCCCCCCACTCCCTGCCCTCTCTCTGCCCCAGCCCCGCTCACTGCTCTCTGGCTACAGCATTCTGAAGCCCCAGGAAGCAGCCCCCTCTGGGCCTGGAGAAGGTGACTCAGAGAACGGGTCTCCTCCTGGTGCGGGCTGAGCCTCTGCCCTAGGCACCAGTGTAGAGGCCATGGTGGCCATCCCAGGAAGGATGCAACTCATGGCCACCCACCGGGTCTTCCCCTCCTCCCCACCTCCCCTCCTGCACCAGAACTCGCACTCCCTGTGGGAGACTTTATGGTCAATTCCCAAGTGGGTGCTTCAGGATGGGAAAGAAGAAAAGTGCAGCCATCAACAGCGTCTCCCACCCTAGCTTTGTACTGTGCTCCTTGGGGGAGCTCTAGGTTCAGGATGGTTTCCACTCTTAAAGGGAAACAAAAGCTTCCCAGAATAGAGCAGGAAAGCATTGTGTAGGGGACCTCCAGGTGCACCCTTTCTGAGTTCTCCTTTCTAGTTTGGTGCTGTGCCCATGGATTACTGCCTGACTTTCTCTCTGACCCAAACAGTCTGAACATTCAATCCCACTTTCTTGTTCTCTTTGGCTCAACCAGGACAGACTATAAATTTTAAAAGGACTGGAGCCAAACACCCAAGGTGAAACAAAATGGAACCAAATCCAGGAACAAAAAGACAGAGCTCACCAAAACAAGCAGGTTTCAGGCTCTACCCTAGCAAACTTGCTTTTCCTTGGCTCAGAGATTGCCTCTCTGTTCCCCTCTGTCTTGCCCACCTGCTGCATGGGAGCAGAGTTCAGTTCATGACTCGGTCACACAGGACTTCTGGGAAGCACAGGGATGGGATGAGATTGCTCTGCAAATCACACGCTCCTAGAAGGAAGAAAGCACTTCTTTCCTCATGTTTGCCTAATACTAAGTAGACATTCAGTAATGACTGTTGGTGAAGGAATGAATGGATGAAAAGATGGTAAACGAATAGGAGTGGGGTCATATAAAGCCCATAAAGTGCTATCTTTTTTTTTTAAGATTTTATCTATCTATCTATCTATCTATCTATCTATCTATCTATCTATCATCTATTTATTTATTTATCAGCGAGAGCACAAGCAGGGGGAATGGCAGGCAGAAGTAGGCTCCCCACTGAGGAAGGAGCCTGAAACAGGACCCTATCCCAGGACCCCGGGATCATAATCTGAGCCGAAGGTAGATGCCCAACTGAATGAGCCACCCAGGTGTCCCAAGTACCATCTTTTTCTTTAAGATTTTATTTCCAACTAATCTCTATACCCAACGTGGGACTCGAACTTAGAGTCCCAAGATCAAGAGTCACATGCTCTACAGACTAAGCCAGCCAGCTGCCCCTATAAAGTGCCATCTTAGTCCCCAGGCTCCCACTCATAAGCCAGGGAACCAGTGCTTTACAGACTGACTCTCCAGGGCAAATCTGCAGCAGCATTTGGTGGTAAGTAACCAGGTACCTCTCTAGGAGGAAGTAATTGATATTGCCAGAGTCCCACACAGTGGGCATTCCCCACACCTATCACAAGCTCACAATGTCTGTCTTCTCGTAGAGCCCCACTCGGTGACCCTGTTATTACTCTCCTGAGGATTCGTCACATCTTTCCCTGGCCCTTCAGGACTCTCTCTGGTCTTAATGCCACACCCATTTTTTCCTTGCCTCTTGGCAAATGACCTCAACCCCTAGACCACCAGTCCCTCTTGAAGCCCATGAAGTGTGGTGTTCACCTTAGAGCCACAAAGCATCAGAGTAACTGCCATCACCAAGTCCTTGCCTCAGATTTGATTCTCTTTGACCTACTGCAGGATCTCAGCTGCCGACACCTCACCCCAGACCTCACACACCTGCAACTCTGGGACTCCTAGAGGGCTTTCTTCTGAGTTCTCCTCCCCTACCTTTCTGAGATTTTGCTCATTTCTCGTTGCTCTCATTCTCTTGGTGAACAAATACAGAGGTACATATTTGAAGAGCTTCAGTTGCCTTTATTTGTTATTGTTTTATTATTTGTGAGAGAGGAGGAGAGAGCGAGAGCACAGGAGCAAGGGGGCAGGGCAGAGAGGCAGAGGGAGAAGCGGACTCCCAGCTGAGCAGGATCTGGGCTCATGACCCAAGACAAAGGCAGACACTTAACCAACTGAATCTCCCAGGCCTCCCTTCGATTACCTTAAATGATTCAGTTAACAAATGTTTACTGAGCCCCTGCTATGGGCCCAACAGTTTTAAATTTCTTGGTGCTCGGGCTATATTAATGAGTAATGTCCCTTACGTAATCACGTATTTATCATCGTCACAGGTTGCCCTAACTCCCTAGCTTCACGATCTATACAACGTCTCCATATCTGTCCCATAGCAGCTGAAAACTATCATGCTCAAACAGAATTCGTTCTTTCCTATTCCAAATAGGCTCTCTGATCTGCATCGGCCCTCATCGTCCCAAACTCAAGTTCCCATAAATGGAGTCATTTTTTTAGGCTTTCCTATCCTTAGTGTTTTCATATTTCCTAACATTCGTTCATGCCTCTTAGTCCAGACCCTTTTCATCCATCACCTGCATTTAGTACAGCAGTGACCTAATCGGCTTCCCTGATGGTGTAATGGCTCCGATCCCCCATCTCTTCCAGATGCTGCTGCCAGGTTAGTCTTCCCCTTTCCCACGCACTCACTTCTGGCGCTGTCTGCTCCACACCTTCACCAGCCCATGCCTGCCCACTCCAACCCCGCCAACCCCAGCCATCTATAGGATATTATTACGGAATTAGACACCCACCAGTGTTACACTGGGAACTCCCAACTCCACCCTTTCAGCTCAAGCCCAAAGCTGCACCGATTTGCCGTGGTGGCAGCTCATTAATGGTAACAGGTGGGAATAGGACAAAAGTGGCAGAGCTCCAAGAGGAATGCCTATTTTGAGATTTCCCTCTTCATAAGTGTAGACGGTGAAGTTGGGAAATAAGACTTTGCAATGACAAGGGAACACATTAGGTCATGCCTTTTTTCACAGAGGCGGGTATCTAAAGGGTTCATCCAAAAGTAAAAGTAAAAAAAGAATGTTGAGATTTGTAAAGTGCTAGAACAGTGCTTGGCATACACTTAGAGCTATGTTAACTTAAAAAAAATAGATCAAATTGCTTAAGTATCTCAGGAGGAATGGAGACCAGAAAACTTTTCTCATTTTTATAGTTAATGACAACCACATGGAGCCTATGAGGTTGTTTCTCTCAATGGATGTGAAACAACCTTAGATAGGGACATTTTGTTTAAAGGGATTTTTTTTTTCTTGCTGATAGCTTCATTTATTTCCCAAGGTACTAAGATCTCATTTCTGGTTGTAGGGGAAAGAAATTTATTCAACTTAGAGCTGTGTTATGATTAGGAGAGCCAAAGAAAGGAACAGAGCAGGAACACCTCCCACCACTTAGCAACTGAATAGAATTGTTTATGCACCCTGCTTCTACTTGAAGACCAGGCTTTCGGAGTTCTGTGGGAATCTGTGGGCAACAGATTCCCAGGTACTTGGAAAAACAATCTCTTGACTTGTATCAGTAACCCCGGAAGGGTAACTGAAGCTCTAGAAAGAAGGGTTTTGTAATGGATTCTCTTTTCCAACAAAGTTCCCTGGGGTCCCGAGGGAGAACTTGTCAGGGTCAGGGTCAGAGTCCAGAAAGCCTGCAAGGGTTAACATTAGCAGGGCAGGAGAGGTCTTGGCTCTCCAGGAGCGGATGGAGTTATACCTAGTCCCTACCTTCCAACAGTGACTGTGGCTATGAATTCCTGTTTCTGTTGGAACCCACGCCCAAACCTCTCGGTCTGGTCTGTCCCTCTCAGGCCCATCAGGACAAACAGGAGAACTCTGTTGGATCTGGGTGTGGAGCCCCTCAGTGCTGCACATGTAGGATTCCCACTCTCGTGTTCAGGCTGTACTAGCAGTAAGATTCTCCTCCCATCCAACTGGCCCGAGCCTGCCCTTTCCTCGGGCAAAGCCCAAACCCTATTCCGTAGACAAGAGTCCATGTTAGTGCTGATCTCTCTTCTGAAAACTGGCTCCCCAGATGCCTTACACCGTACCCTGCCTGTCCAGACCTGTGTGGCTTTTCTCTCATGCCCCCTAAAGCCTGAAATGACGTTTTCCTTTTTATTTTACTAGAAAGATGGGCTTGAAATCAAGCGGTCCTATATATGAATCCTAGGGTAAGCCACCTCAGAAAAGGTGACTTTTCTGAGTCAATCTCTGCATCTGTAAAATGGTTAGAAAACTGACACAAGATTACATGAGAACCTGTGAAAGTTGGTGCTCATTGTTTTCAGAAAACAAGTTCCTTCTTTCCCATCCCTGTAACACGCTAACAGCTCTGTGCAGAGTGGCTTCTTCCCAAACAATGCTGGTACAGTCTGGACTGTCCTGAGCCAGTTTGTGGCTGTCCAATCTGTAGAAGTCACTGGACGCCTTATCAGCTAAGAGGCCTCAAATGATCTTGTTGGTTCTTGTACTCCCAGTACACAAGGTGCTTTGTACTTGGGGGGGTGGTTAAGTCTGTTGGATCAAGAAATTTCTTCAATGCTACTGAAGTTCACAGAATGGAATGAAAATAGCTCACATATTTTGTATGATCCACAGAAACCCTGACCTGCAAAGACACAGGATTTCCAAGCAAGTGCTCTTCAGAACCTCCACAGTATCTAAAGTCCAGTGTCAGCCAGAGGCTCCCAGGGAGAGTAGGTGGGAGGAGCTCCTGAGAAGACGGCAGCTGAACTCCAAGGCCAGGTTTTGAGGACACAATGGCCACCTCAGCCACTGAAGGAAGAGGACTAAACACCGAGGGGAGAAGAGTAAAGGCCTCAACAGGCAGGACCCCAGTCACTCGTATCAGAATTTTGAGTGCAAATTGAGGAAAGACTTGCACGGGGATCAGGGCAATGTGGGATCTAGAGAGCACCAACAGCACACTTCCCCCCAGACCCCAGAGTCACAGCTCTGAATCCGCAGCCAGAAGGCAGACTGTCCCGAGTGCGCCCCGGGCGGGTCACACCATCAGGCCCAGAGGGTTTCCAGGCGCCACGCCGTGACCAAAACACACGGGGTCAGCGGTGATGTCAGCCCCCACCCGACCCATCCAAGAGAAAAAAAAAGAATATGCAGCCAGGGCGAGAACCTGCCCAGTAAGGTTGCTCTTGGATTTGGGAAACTGTTCTCAATTTCCAGAAGAAAGTCCTGCCCATGACACTTAGCATCCTATGCTGAAGCCAGGATACATGCAAGGAGGCAAGGCACTTACAAGCAGCTCAGCTGTTTATTTAGTCAGTAGAAAAATGACTTTACAGGTGTGCGGTATGTTAAGGGAGACAGGGCCCCAGCCCCATGCTAGACACTCCAGTCCAGTCCAGTGCCTGGAGCCTGGTCTGCAGGTGTGCCTATGAGCACGTGAGCTATCTGGACGCCCCAGAGCATCTCCTGAGTGTGCTGCCCCCGTGGGGGGCACCAATTTCGTGCCTGGCAGCTGGGCCTGACAAGAAGGGTCTGAGGAGCCAAGTCCTAGAAGCGGCCCAGCACAGTGGCTAAGAGAGCCATGCGTATGTACATGCCATTCTCGGCCTGGCGGAAGTAGGCCGCTCGGGGGTCTGAGTCCACCTCCACGCTGCAAGAGAAGGAAAAGGGTTGGCACACAGCCCACGGTGGCCTGTCTGGGACTAGCCGCCCTCCCCCAGCCAGCCCCCAGCGCCGCCTCCACTCTGAAACTACGTCACCTTATCTCATTGACTCGGGGCAAGGGGTGCATCACCACCATCTTCTTCTTGGCCCGCGTCATGATGTGGGGGGTGAGGATGAAGCGGCCGAAGCACTGTGAGGCAGACAGGGGCCCCGTCAGCACCTAGGGGCTGGGGTGGCTGTGCGGCCCCACGCCTGGGATGCTCCGGTCCCTTCCACACCCACACTCAGGTATCAGGACCAAGAGGGCCAGTCCAGCTCCCAGGGCCCCACCTTCCAGGCCACTAGTCTGGATGCCCCGCAGCTCTGGGCCTGCCCTCAACCGTGGCACTCACAGCTTCATACTCCTGGGTAGAGTCAAAGCGTTCCTTCTGGATTCGAGTCATGTATAGCACGTCAGTGTCAGGCAGGGCTTCCTCAATGCTCTCAAATTCCTCCTGGAGGGCCAGGCCAAGCCAGAGTGAATGTAGTGCCGGGCTCTCACTGCCCAACCCATTGCCCCACGGCTTCCCAGGGTCTCACCTGATTGGTGCCACGGGCCGCCACAAAGGTCCACACGTTGGCTGGCATGCGCAGGCAGGGAGGGGCCACGTAGCGCAGGCTGACACGGTACTGGGTGAGCAGGCAGGCCAGAGAGTGCACGGTGCGCCCATGCTTCAGGTCCCCCACCATGGTGATCTAGGGGAAGAACCAAAGAGGACCCCCGGCCTGAGCACCAGCACCCCTGTTTCCCAGCTTTCAGTCTCAAGACCAGGATGGAGGCCTCCCTGCTGCAGCATGCCCTGGAGCAGAGAAAGTACTTGCCAACAGCCCCCCTCTCCAGACCTTCCCCAGGCGGGCCTCTGAGCCCTGCGGTGACCCTCACCGTCATGCCATTGACAGTCCCAAGCTCCTCCCGGATGGTGAAGATGTCCAGCAGGGCCTGGGTGGGATGCTCTCCAACCCCATCCCCAGCGTTGATCACTGGCCTCCGGCAGTGCTTGGCTGCCAGCTGGGAACATGGGAACAAGAAAGAAAAGCCCTGTCTTCTGCATCTCGGTGGCCCCCACTCCTGGCTGGAGTCCCACTCTTCCTGGGTCCCTCTCCCCGTCCGGCCCAATCAGAGCCTTGTAATCCTGTCCCTGGACCCATCCTATTCGGCCCTGTCCCAGTGCGCTGCTGGGCTCACCTCCACCGCTCCAGGCTGCGGATGCCGGAGCACGACCACGTCCGCGTAGCAGCTCATGGTCTGCACAGAGTCGGCCAGGGATTCACCCTTCTGGACCGAGGACGTGGCTTCCGAGAAGCTGAGCACAGCGCCCCCCAGCCGGGCCATGGCTGCGGCAAAGGAGCTGCTGGTCCGCGTGCTCACCTCGTAGAACATGGAGGCCATCACCTTCCCCTGGCGGGAGGGCAAGATTCGACACACACATGGGTGCTCATCTTGGGGAAAGCACAGGCTACGGCTTGTTTCCCCTGCTTACACAGGAGTGGTACTGACAGAAGCCCTCCCTGCAAACCTCCTTATGACTTGTCCTGACCTTGGTATTTCCATTAAGGTCAAACTAAGCTAAGCTCTGCCTCCAAAAAAACCACTGCTAAGTATCTGAATGAGACACTCGTTCTCTAGGGTAGAAGGAAATACCCCACCCAGTTCTGTCCCATGAATCCAACTGCATAGACCAAGTGACAAGATCAGTAGGCTAATACACGGGTGCTGGTGCTCAGGGCCTTGTCAGTCAGCTAACTACTGGTCAGAGGAGGGCAAACATGGGGGTCTGGGGGCCTAGGGCAGCCGGACCTTCCAGAGCAGAGAAGGCCAAGTAACTCATACTGGGGGGCTTAGACTCACAGGAAGGGACCTACAGCAGTAGAGGGAAATCCCTCTAATCACCGCACAGCCCTGTCTACTGGGTTCTGGACCCAGAGCCCACAGCCCTGATCCTGACCCTGACCTTGAGTATGTCGAGGCTCCGCTCCTTCTGTACCATCATACGCAGCGTGTGTGCCACATTGAACAGGTGAGACATCTAAGAAAGACCCCCAAGTCAGTTGGAAAGGTGGTGGCCGCAAGAGGTCCTAGCTCCAACTTTCCAGATTCTCAAAGCTCTGGGTGTCCCCATCCTCCCTCCCCCAGGCACCTGATCCTTGGTGAACTGCTGGACAGACAGGATATGTTGACCCACTAGTGAGTGCAGCAGGGGTGAGGTCTGGGGGTGCAGCAGGCCAGGGGTCCCCAGGTTCTGGGGTGACGCCTGTCTAGGTACTGGTGGTGGAGGGTAGCAGGTGCCATCAAGAGTTCCCATCAGCTCTGCAGTGAGGGACGGGGCAGAAGAGGTGGGTCAGAGGGTTCCTCCTACACAGGCCACATGAGATAGGTCCCCGAGATGAGCCGTGTGTTCTAGGGGAGTCTCACCTGGCTCAGCTGCCTTCCGAGAGGACTTTTCCTTTGGCTCCTCAGCTACAAACAGGGCAACAGGACAGATGTAAGCCTGCAACTAAGGTTTGCGAAGAACCCCCATTGCCCCACACTCTGGATCAGTGTCTGTGTTAAACTAACTCACACAACAGTAGCTGTAGCAGATTAGGGGAGAACGAGTCGGACCAGCAGCCTGGGGCACACACAGGTGACTTCCCACGGGGGCTGCTGTGTGTGAGCAGTGGTGCCCTCCCAGAGCCCCCCCAGGAGGCAAAGGGATCCTAGGCAAGGGGAACGGCCAGGCTTACACCAACCAACAACCTGGATTTACCCCACGTTCTGCTGCCCCGTGGGATCCCAGCTCCCGGGCGGAGGAACACAGCTGCCCACAACAAGAAAGGGCTGTGAGAAGCTGTGGGGTGCCTACCTCAGGCTGAGCAGACGGATTTAGGCAAAGGAGGGTAGAGCAGGTCAGACTAGCATGAAGGGATGGCCAGAAGGACAGGGTAAGTGGGCCAAAATGACCACTGTCCATCAGGGACACTGTGGGGGAAGAGGAGGTGCCCCCACCCCCACATCGCAGGACCTCCCTCTCACCTGGCAGACCTGGATCGGAGGCTCGGTGGATGCGGGGTGGCAGGTGGAAGCGGCCATCGGGAAGCCCCGGGGCGGCCCGGCGGGGCCTCTCAGGGGTCTGGAGAGACATGGGCCTAGAGTTTTGAAAAGTGCGGACCCAACTCCTCCTCAAATTCAATCACTCAAGAAAAGCCAAACTACCTACTGTCCACAGTGAGAATGGAACGGATCCCATTCTCCGTCACCTCCTCTCAGATCTATCCTTCTGCTATACTGTTCTTTTTTTTTTTTAAGATTTTATTTATTTGACAGAGAGAAACACAGCCAAAGAGGGAACACAAGCATGGGGAGTGAGAGAGGGAGAAGCAGGCTTCCTGCCGAGCAGGGAGCCCGATGTGGGACTCGATCCCGGGTCTCCGGGATCATGACCTGAGCCTAAGGCAGTTGCTTAACCAACTGAGCCACCCAGGCGCCCCTGCTATGCTGTTCTTGATAGAGACAGACAAACTAGCCTTTTAGAGGCATGTGCTAGCCCCATGACAGGCCCCCAAACAAATCTCAGGTTGGGTTAATAAGGGACTGTCCTTTCCCCTAGGTAGGCAGCCTCCGAAACAGAGGGCTGATTCTATCCTTTGTAGCAAAGAGTAGTGGTGGTAATTTTAAGTGCCAGGTGCAGAGCCCTCCACCCCCAAACCACCAATGAAAACATCTGTGCTGTTTGCCCTGTCCCTGGCTGCACCCCCAACACACACACACACCCCCCTCCCCCGACACCAGTCCTGAAGCACTGTAGGTACCGTGGTTATCTCACTGGTGGCTGGGGCTGCAGGTGCGAGCTGGGGGACAGCCCCCTGAGGCCACTTGCGTACATCCTGTCCGTAGCCTGGGGGCACCAGGACCTGTGGACAGAAGGCAGGAGCACGCGAATAAGCGGAGGGCAAAGAGCCGGACTAAGACCCTAAAGGAGTGGAAGCTGGCCAAAAGCAAAACCACCTCCGGGTACCTGCGCCCACCCCCGTCCAGGGAAGCTGGGGGAGGTGGTGGCACCACAGAGACGAGCTGGGGCGGGAGGACAATGGGATGGAAGTCACTGCTGGGGATGGGACTCGGGCCACACACATACCTGCCCATCGATATAGGCTACCTCTCCTCGCAGGACCACACGGCGGACAGTGCCCTTCACCTTCTGCCCTTCAAAGGGTGTCCAGTGGGCCTTGGAGAAGGGCATGTGGCTGGGGATGGTCCACTCATGCTCCAGATCCACCTGAGCAGAGTCATGGGTCAGGCGAGGGCAGGGCCGCATCACGGAACAGAGGCGTGGGCTGCAGAGTGCCTGCCCTCCCCCAGCTGGGCCCACGCGCCTGCACCTCCACATAGGTGTCCTCCTGGGGGGGCAGGTGGAAGATCCGGCGGGGGTTATGGTGCAGTCGCTGCAGCAGGTCGTCCAGACTGAGCCGGCCCTCGCTGACTGCCGTCAGCAGCAGGGGCAGCATGGTCTCCAGCCCCGGGAAGCCGGGGGGAGGCTGGGGTCCACACTTCTCCTCCACGGTGTGGGGGGCTGGGAGGGAAGAGAGCAGCACCGTCAGGCCCGATCACCTCCCATCTGGGAAGGCACACAGGCCACTAGACTGCACTACTTCCCTGGCCCCGACGCTCGTGGAAAACAGGAACAGTGGGGCGGCTGCCGTCAGTGGAACCAAACCTTTTACCCACCTTCTCTTATTTACAATTTTACCCGTTTACTCATCAGTTCCTTCAGGGAGAATTTATCAAGCACCCGTCACATGTCACAGCCCCCGTGCGGTGCCACACTGATCAAGTCCCAGTCCTCGCGGAGCCCAGAAGCCCTGAGTGGGGCGTGAGCCCCACTGGGCAGAAAAGGACATTGTGGGGCCTCTCACCATGGTCTGAGGCGAAGCAGTCGATGACAGCCATGTTCTCCCACAGGGCTTCTATGTCCTGGCGGGAGCCAAGCTCGGGCCGGACCTCCCCCTTCCCCGGCTCCAGGTGGTTCAGGTCATCGTAGCTCAGAAACAGATGGTGGGGTGCCACCTCACAGGTTACTGGCAGCCCCCGTGCCTTGGCGGCTTTAATCAGCAGGATCTGGGCGGGGGGAGAGCAGGGAGATCTAGAGGAGGCCTCCTTCACGCCCTGCCCCACAAGGTCTCTGCATCCAACGTCCCCCCCCAGCAAAGTTACGGGGCAGACAAGCCGAGGGCACTGGCTCCACGCTCCCCATGCCCTCTGACCCCCAGCAGGAAGGGCCCTGGGATCTCTGGTGGACTCTCACCTCCTCCTTCCGGGCCACGTGACATATGTGCACCGAGCGCTGGGTCAGCTGGGCCACCATGAGGACGGCAGCCACACTCTGCCGCTCTGCGTGGGCCACGATGGGGAGGTGGGAGGGCCATGTCTCAAAGTGCTGGGGACAGAAAGAACTTAGCAAGAAGCACGCGGAGCCTTTCCCCAACGGAGCTCAGAGCCCTCATGGAGCTCCTGACACTTCACTGCTGTTAGCACATTCTACGGGGTCCTCAAGCCAAGAGGCACTGGCTGGCCACCTCCTCCCACAGGCCCACTCCCTACCTCCATCCACTGGGCCACATTGTCCAGCCGAAGCTCAGAGAAGGTCTCGTTGAGGTAGAGCTTTAGCCCAGCAGCAGACCCGGCCACAGCACCCAGGGTCCCTGCATTGTCCGACGAGGCTCCGAGAAATAAGGCAAAGTCACAGCGGGCGCCAGCCTCTGCCAGCTGGAGACGGTACACAGGAGATAAGGCCTACTAGCATCCATGCCAGCCTGGCACTAGTGGCCTGGGCCCCTAGGCTTCTATGAAGGGCTAAGGGAGAAGGGGTCTGGGAGGCAAGCAAGGACATCTGGGTCACCACAGAGCAGGAGTGCCAAGGCTCACCTTCTGGGCGAGGGCCAGGGCCGGCGCATCAGTGATGGGGGGCCGGGTATTAGGCATGGCGCACACCATGGTGATGCCCCCAGCCAGGGCAGCAGCAGTGCCTGAGGCAAAGTCCTCCTTGTGTGTCCCCCCTGGTTCCCGCAGGTGCACATGGATGTCAATCAATCCTGGGAGAACACAGATGTGGCAAGATTAGAGGATAGTTCAGAGACATGAAGGACATCGAACACGTGACCTGGGGTGGCAGGAAAAGCCAGCAGTGACCGACACGAGCAAAGGTGGCAAGCTTCCTCAGTCGGTGGCACAGGTGGGTCGTGGGGGGAAAGAGCTCAGGGAGAGCTGGGCTGGTCCCCACGGCCAGGTCTGTGCCAGCTGCTAACAGTGTGCAGAAGCAAGGTTCGCCCAAAAGATGCACTCACCAGGTAGCCGCACAAGCTTCTGGGAAGTCATACAGTCAACGTGCACCTTCAAAGGAGGGGCTGGCCCAATCTGGCCTAGGGCCTGCAGGGGAAAACCACAGTCAGCTCTGATTTAAGGGCATCCCGGGACTTGTAGGTAGGGACTGGGTTTTCCCATAAACCAGGCTCTACCCCCCTTCTCTCTCTGCAGCTGCAAAGCCCAGTTATTGGCCTAACTACTTCATACTGAGATTTGCCAACCCCCATAACCCCTCACCTCTCCCTTCTGCCCCATTAACACTGGCTGTTGCCCTCCCAGCACTCAGGCCCCAGTCACCTCCACAAACAGTTTGGTGCACTTGATATCAATGATGAGGGGCACCGAGAAGTCAGCAGCCAGGCGCCGGGTACGGTAGCCCTTGGTGACAAAGGAAGAGAGACGCCGGCCCCCAGCCCCGCGCATTGACAGGTTAATCACTAGCTCAAAGTGATTCTCAGCCAGCTGCTCCAAGATGCTTCGCTGTGGTGGGCACTCACCATCCACCGCCTCCTCGAAGTGCCAGTCCACAGCTGTTACCTGCGGCCCAGAGACAAGGTCTAGGGTTAACCTGAGCCTGGCAGGAGTCAGGAAGGACAGCCTGAAGGAAGAGGAGGTGGCCCAGGAGTCCACGAGGAGACTGAGGACCAAGGCTGCTCTATTTGCTACTGGCACAGTATGTTTCTTGACAGGTGTCACTCTAGGACTGTGCGGGATGAGCCCACCCTTGTACACATAGAAACAGTATTCTGAAAGAAAATATACCACAAAAGCTTAACAGTGCCAGAAAAACTGAGAAATTTTCTTCCTTACTTTTCTGTACATTCTATTTGCAAACCATGGAATGCACAGGACTTATACAACAACAGAAAAGCAGGGGAAGAGAGAGAATTCCCTGGTATGACGTGGGGACGGCTGCAGGACCCCATGTACCTTGACGCCGTGCTCGGTATAGAAGTCGGCGGTGCCCAGACTGGCGTAGAGGCTGTAGCCCAGGCTCTCTAGCAACCGCACAGTCGGAAGCAGCTCACTTTTGTTCTGAACCAAGCAGAAGGAGGATGAGGTTGCATCTCTCCCATCCTCCATTTCAAGTCAGCCCAGGCCCAGAGAGCCAAGGTCATGTGCCCCAACCTCTCTGGGCAGAACCCCCCACCCCGGGGTCTGTACCTTATAGCTGCCAATGGTCAGCAAGATGTTCTTCTTGGGGATCTTAAAGCCAGTGCTTAGCATGGCCTTGAGGTAGGCCTCGCAGCGGCTCTCCCCAAAGCCAGCCACCTCCCCGGTGCTGGTCATCTCCACGCCCAACACCACGTCAGCACCCGCCAGGCGTGAGAATGAGAACTGAGGGACCTGAGGGAGCAGAATGCGGGATGCCAAGGCAGAAGGGGCCCAGATCTCCTCACGGGAGCCACGCCCCTTCTCCTTGGTCTTATCCGAATGGCGAGGTTGGCCTTCCCCGCTGCTGCTCTGCCTGTCAGTCCCCTGCTTCCCAAAAGTACTTCCGGTCTTCCCTCAGTTTCCACTCGGCTACTCCTTTCTGCAAGGCCTCTTCATTGGCCTTAGAACACTTCCTCAATGTGCTCAGCAAATCAAACTTCCTGACTGTCCTGCAAGACCCGATTCAGACACCACCTCTCCTAGGCCTTCCCAGGTCACTCCTTGTGGAAGTGGGATCTTCTGTCTGTAAACTCTTTAGCATTTTATTCTTATAGCTGCTACGTAGGCTTATCATAGACTGTAAGGGAAACAAGCTGTTTTTGGACCCAACTTCCTTTGCCTCCCATCACTCGAATGTGAGCTCCTAAGGGACAGAAACCATCCTATCACCCTCATGGCCCAGTGATACCTTGCCCCCAACAGCTGCTCGGTTTACACGCTGACTGACCTATCATGGGTGCATTAAGTGAACCTCTCCCGCTACTTGCCTCCTTGCTTCTGACTTCTAACCTCAAGGTTTCAATCCTCCGTACCTTTACCCCCACGACTCCAGTGCCAGTCATGAGCCCCACAGGTTCTACTTCTTCCCCCATGATGACTCGTGTGGCCAATGCTACTAGGTCCACACCTAGTGTCTTGGAGACGAAAGGGAAGGAGCGGGACACACGCACGTTGCATTCGATGACTTTCAGCTGGTCGTCCTGGGGCAGAGAGAGGCTGGTCAGGTCTACTGCTTGCTGATGCTATCCCACTGACCCTGACTCTCCCCCTGACTTTCCACTCTGTGGGTAATCTGTCTGGAATAGCGATCAGGATAACTGACTGTCACAGACCCTGGCAAAAACGGTGGGCTCTAGCAAGGACCCCTTCCCTCCAGCTTCTGGGCCTGCTCTGATAAGGGCAGGAGACAGTGAGCCTCACTGGCCCTATAGGCCCACAGAATGAGGGGGTGCCAGTCCCTTCCCTCAGTCCCCTCTTACTACCTTGGCAATGAGCTGCAGATTGAAGGGCCCCGTGACCTGCAGCTCCTGGCCCACAGCATGCACAATGGCTTTAATCCGCTCTAGGGTTTTGGCCGTGATGTCCTGTGGTGGGGTCACCAGCGTGGCATCACCCGAATGCACGCCTGCATTCTCCACGTGCTCAGAGATGGCAATGGCTGCCACCACACCATCACGGGCCACAGCGTCCACGTCAATCTCCTAGGGGGGAGGCGAGGGCAATGTGATATAGGGCAGGGGGCTATTTTCTTCTCCCACTTGCCCCAGGAGGCTCCTTTCATTTAAAAGTCTTGGTACAACCCATCCTTCCCAGTCCACCATGCCTACAAAGTGTTGTAAGGCCAGAGAGGGGAGTTTCCACCGAGCCTGGGGAGCCTGCACTTAGAGACTGGCCTGTGACCCTACCTTGGCCTCCTGGATGAACTTGGAGATGACCACGGGGTGCTCCTTGGAGACGGCCGCTGCACTGCTCAGGAAGCGTTCCAGGTCCCCATCGGTGTAGGCAACGTTCATAGCAGCGCCGCTCAACACGTAGGAGGGGCGCACCACGCAGGGGTACCCCACTGTCTGGCAGAACTGGCGAGCAGACTAAGGATGCAGCTGGGTTGGTCACACTCACCTATGACGTCGTCCAGCTTCCAGCCCCCCACCAGGCCCCAGCCCACCTCTAGTTCACTGAGCTCCCTCCACTGAGGCTGGCTGATACCGATGGTGTCGAGGAGCCGGGAGAACTTAAAACGGTTCTCAGCTGAGTCAATGGCTTCAGGGGAAGTGCCCAGCACCCGGCACTGTTGCCGATGCAAGGCCATGGCCATGTTGTTGGGCAGCTGCCCGCCCATGGATAGGATCACGCCTTCAGGGTTCTCGAGCTCATAGATGTCCATCACCACCTTGGCACAAGAGAAGAAGCGAGTGGAAGTAGCCAGTGGTTGGGGATCTGAGCCTTCCTGCCCACTGCTCCTCACCCTCTACCCATTTCCCCTCTAACCCCACAAGTTCTAAAGAATCTTCTGTCAGCTAGCCGTTCCCACATGACCCTGGCCACCCAGGCTACCGAGTGATCTTCATTTCTCTCACCTCAAAAGAGATCTCATCGAAGTAGAGCCGGTCACACATGTCATAGTCCGTGCTGACTGTCTCTGGGTTGTAGTTCACCATGATGGTCTTATAGCCCATCTGTGACAGAGAGGGAAATGAGATTTAGCTAGGAGGTGGGAGGAAGAATAGAGAAAAACTAGGGCAAAACCCCTACTGCAAACAACACATCAGCTTCCTTGGAAATGGCTGGGGGACGCCTGCCCTGGGAGGCAAGCAGGGCCTGCACTGTGGGTGTTGGAATAGGGCCTGCACTGTGGGTGTCGGAGTAGATACAAAGTGTTGGAGAAAAGACACATGCCCAATGAGAGGCACAAGATGGCCTAAGAGGAGGGCTCCTCTCACACCCAACCCCACTCCTCCCAAAGCCCTAAGATAGTTGTTAGTGTAGCAGTTAATAGAAAATGCCAGAATTAAGTGTGGGTGGAAGGCAACTGCTGGAACTGAACGGAACAGTGAAGAAACAGTATGAAAGACCAGCTCTTGGACCTTTCGGAGCTGCCGGATGCAGCCCACGGCACACCAGTCAAACTCAACACTGGAGCCTATTCGGTAGACGCCAGAGCCAAGGACCAGTACGTGAGGCGTTCGAAAGGTGAGGTCATGGGTGGTGCCCCAGTATGTCAGGTACAAATAGTTTGTCTGGGCTGGCCACTCGGCCGCAACAGTGTCGATCTGTTTCACCGCCGGGCAGATCCTCAGTTCCTGCCGCAGCTTGCGAACAGCCAGCTCTGTGCTGAAGGAGAAGAAGGGTCAAAAAGAGATCCTGGGGAGTTGGGAGGGGGGGGGCCGGACTGAGGAGAGCAGTGAGATCCCGGGGGAGGGAATGGAGGAAAATAACCCGGGAACGAAGGTCAGACGCCTCCAAGGCTCCGAGCCCCTCCCTAGTACAGAGATTCTCTGCCCCACATCCTCCGCCCCAGGCCCCCGCCACCACCTCTGACCTCAGAACTGCAAGGGCGATCTGCTTGTCTGAGAAGCCAAGGCGCTTGGCCTGCTGCAGCAGATCTGGGGGCAAAGGCTGTCCGCGATGCTGTTCCAGCAGCTGGGTGTGCGCTATGATCCGCTTCATGCGGTGCAAGAACCAGCGGTCGATGCGGGTGAGCTCATACAGCCGCTCCACCGAGTAGCCAGCCCACAGAGCAGCTGCCACCACAAAGATCCGCTTGTCAGTTGGCGTCTCCAGCTCCTAATGGGGAGGGCAGACAGATGGGTATGGAAGGACCGTGGAGAGGTAAATGTCCCAATGTTGAGCAAAACAGCCCCAATCTACTTGCAGTGCCTCAAAAAGCCTGAAAGCAGGAACGCCACTGTTTTAGGAAAGGAGGCTGCAGGAAAGGAACCAGAGCCAAAGCTCTGTGATTGCAAAAATCTGTATGCAAATCTTGGCTCTGCCTCTTTCTGGCTGTGCAGCTAGTGTATTAGCAAGTTCCACAAACTCTCTAAGCCTGTTTATTGTCCCTGGAAACAAATTTAAGAATATGTCCTCATACAATGACAGAGATGAACCATAAAATTCTCAGCAACGTGAAGACACAGCAAATGTCCGGTAATGACTGCTACTGTTAGTGGTAACAAGTCCGTGGACTGGGGGCAGAGGGGGTGCTTTTCAGGGGTGCTGCCAGGGGAAGGGAGCCACTTACCACATCACTGACTGGCTTTACCGTGTGATCAAAGCCCACACAGTTCTCATCTACCATGCGAAGAGCCTTCTGGAAGGCCTCCTCAAAAGAACGCCCAATGCCCATGACTTCACCTGGAGGAACAGGATAAAAGGACTGAGGGCCTGGAGGCTAGAGGTGCTGCCCAGAATTTCTGTGATTTAGTTGGGTATCTGGGAAGTTCTTGGAACAAGTCCCACGGTGGTGGTATGTATGGTTTCATTATCGAGGAATCTTAAACCGAAGTTCCCTTCTGTACCATTTTCAGGTCTTGTGTTTATTAGTGATCACAGAACTAAAATGCCTAAAATGGACACAGGGACACTAGAACATAGTAGTTTATCACAATGACCCAACCCCTGACAGTTATCCAGTTATCTGCTTCATTCCTATTGTGATGACATCATATGCGATCTGTCTCATCCTTTCAAACTTCTTAACAGTCTGGGTAACAGGAAGATGATCCCACTATTCTTTGGGTCCATACAGAGATAATCATGTTTACAGCTCTTAAAGTATGTATTTCTTCCTGGACTTTTTTCAACTGTGTTCTATACATGGTTACAGAACATATACAATTTCTAACCTGCTTTTTCTCTCATCGTAGGCTTGTTTCCACATTGCTATGTGATCTTATTACCAGTTGTTTAATTCCCATACAACTTACCATAACTTAACTGCTCACTTCTAGAAGGACACTTAGCTTTGAAACGTTTATCCTTCTAAGTGAGGCTGTGATGTCTTTAGGGTTTTGGATTATCTCCTTAGGATAAATTTTCAGAAGTGCAGGGGCAAAAGGTAAGGTCCTTAATAAACATTACTTGCTTCATAGAAGCTTATGCTTTTTTTGTTGTTGTTGTTTTAAAGATTTTATTTATTTATTTGATAGAGAGAAACACAGCTAGAGTAGGAACACAAGGGGAGTGAGAGAGGGAGAAGCAGGCTTCCCACTGAGCAGGAGCCTGATTCGGGGCTCGATCCCGGAACTCCGAGATTATGACCTGAGCCAAAGGCAGACGCTCAACAACTGAGCCACCTGAGCACCACAAAACTTGTATTTTATAGTACACGGTGTAAGTCGAACACCTTCTAAGAAATATGTACAACTGTTTTAAACAATTTTTGCTCATAAACAAAAACATTATCTCATTTTAAATAGATCTCTATTTACTAATAAAAGGGAATTCCTCTGTCCCTACAACCTTCCAGGTTTGCTTACTGATTTCCTCTTCCATACAGCTTGTCCTCTGACAATTTACCCTAGGGTCTTCAAGTATTTTTTACCAATTATATTTTTCTAATTACAATTCTAATTGTTTCTTTTTCCCCCCAATTGTTTCTTTAATAGAACTTTAAAACACTAAAATGCAAATAGTACTGTTAGGAAAGTGGATAAGTGACTTTATTCAATTCCTTTACAATATACTTGAATTATAAAAGTGTTGACTTTGGGGGGCACCTGGGTGGCTCAGTTGTTAAGCATGTGCCTTCGGCTCAGGTCATGATCCCAGAGTACCAGGATCGAGTGGCACATCAGGATCCCTGCATGGTGGGAAGCCTACTTCTCCCTCTCACTCCCCCTGCTTGTGTTCCCTCTCTAGCTGTGTTTCTCTCTGTCAAATAAATACATATAAATCTTAACAACAACAAAAAAGGGTTAATTATGGGCAAAAGAGAAAGTTGCCATATTCATATATGCGTGCCTAGGAAGATTCTGGAATCGTATGTATATACAGCCAAATTAGTCTCTGTGTGACATGATTATAGGTAACTACTCTATTTTGGTTCAACTACTTTGGTAATGTCAATAGTTCATATATCTTACGTATATAACAAACATTACAAAAAGTTATCAAAGATCACATTCTAAGGACACGTCAACAGATGTTAAAATATTTAAAGGTCTCATCTAGGAATCAGTCTTTTTCCTATTTTCAGTCTACTTCTTTTTACCAACAACTTAATTATGGCTTCAATCCCATGTTTATTATAATTTTCATGTAACAGAAATTCATCTCCAGAAGGAACAACTTGGCAATCTCGTACGATTTCTAAAAATTCCAAAATAATATCTGAGCTTACTTAGACTTGCTTATTTAAAGGCTACTATTGCTCTTAATGGAAATCTGGAACACAATGAAATGTTCTTATCCTTAGCTGGAAGCACTGTGGTATGTGAAATGCTTGCTTTGGCTGAACTGTTTTAGAACCGTCCAGAGTGACTTAAAGGGACACCACAGGGAAGCATGTTAACTCAATTCCAGTACATTCGACCACCACTTGGGTTTGACCATTACATGCCATCATTGTTCGCTGCTACATTCCTTGTTTTTATGATAAAGGTCTCAGATGTCCTGCTCTGATCTTAAACATGTTCAAAAAAAAAAAAAAATGCGGTGACCTTAGCAGAAAGCACCTGGAAAAGGAGATGGGCTGATGCTGGCTGCCACAGCGCTGACTTGGGATAGAGAAGGGTTCACAGAACAGGAGGACTCACTTCCCCCAAAGAATCAGTATTTAAATTCACACGGAGAACAAACTGTCACTGGCATTAACAGCCTAGCGATGAAGCCGTGGGCAAAAGGCAACGCAAGGCTGTGGGTAGAGTTTCATGAAGCCCGTCTCGCTGACAACAGGCAAGAGTGTGACAGAAGTGCATATAACTAGCAACTGGATCTAGTTTTCCGTTCTTGGCTCTACCCTCTCCTCAGCCACGTCACTTTCCTTCTGCAGGCACCTCGGTTTACTCATTTGTCAGACGGGAGAGATGAGCTAGTGTGATGGCTCTCACCTCATCCCAAAGATTCTGACACACCTGCCATCTGGGGAGTGGAGGTGGCATGTGTATTCTGGCAGAGATTTCCAGATGCCTTTGGTTCCCACTCTTGATGAAGACTACCAAGTTTGAAACATCCCTGTGAATTCTGAGAAACCATGTTCCCAAGCCGCTGCTAATACAGGATCTGAAGGCTATCCCAGGGAACTAACTCTGACATTCTAGATTCTTAGGGCTGCTGGGACCCCAAAGGGTGACTTGAGGAAGAGTCTCCTGGGGTGTGTCTCTCTCACCAACACTCTTCATGCAGCTCCCGATCTTTGTGCTGACACGGAGGAACTTGCTGAGGTCCCACCGAGGGATCTTCACCACACAGTAATCCAGGCTGGGCTCAAAGGCTGCTGTTCCCCCTGTCACAGAGTTCCTGGGAGCCATCAGGACAGAGTGGGAGACGTAAAGAGTGAGCTTCCAGATAGCCTGCTCTGTCCCCACACATTCAGACCAATATCCTTTTTCTCCCCATGTCCTTTTCATGATCCCTGTCCTGTGGAATGTTTTCTTCAGCTCCCCTCCCCACTCTGATCTTTTCCTCACCCTCGTACCTGAGCTCAGGCAGAGCGATGCCCAAAGCTAGTTTGGCTGCCACATAGGCCAGTGGATAGCCTGTGGCCTTACTGGCCAGGGCGGAGCTGCGAGAGAGCCTGGCATTCACTTCAATGATGTAATACTGCAAAGAGAGAGAGTCACCAGATAACCGGCCCAGAAGGCCTACCTTAGGAGAGGTATCAGAACGGTCAGAAAACAAAGCCTTCCCTGAAGGAACATATGGCAAAAACACCACCCCCATCCCAGTCCAACCCTACTGTCAGATAATCCTGACTATCTACTCCAAGGTCTGTAGGGTCAAAAGTCCCCAAAATTATGGACAGGGGTATAAAAGCTAGCATACCAGTTCCAGGGCCTAGAGTCGCACCTGCTCAGACTCGGGGTTTAAGGCGTACTGCACATTGCACTCCCCAACGATTCCAAGGTGCTGGGTCACCTTGATGGCTGTCTGCCGCAGTAGCTGGTACTCCCTGTCATTTAGCGTCTGGCTTGGAGCCACCACTATGGACTCACCAGTATGGATCCCCAGGGGGTCCAAATTCTCCATGTTACACACCTGTGAAAGAAGGTCCCACAGAGGTCACTGCCAAAGGGAGTCAAGACAGACAAGAGACTTTATCCCAGGGCCATGTTCTTCTGGTGAGACCCCACTATGGGTCTCAGGGACATGGAACCCTCAAAGATGTGAGCGCTGGGCTCTGCTCTTCCTAGAGCTCATACTGCTGACAACACCCCTGCCCCCCCTCCATTACTCACTGTGACACAGTTGCCGTAGGCGTCTCTCACCACCTCGTACTCAATCTCCTTCCATCCCTTCAGGGACTTATCTACCAGCACTTGGCTGGTATGGGCAAAAGCTGGGGCCACAAGAGCCAACAGCTCCTCCCTGTTAGAGGCAAAGCCGGAGCCCAGGCCGCCGAGGGCAAAGGCCGCACGCACCAGCACGGGGTACCCCAGCCGCTCGGCAGCTGCCTGTGCCTATGAGGAATGGAGGAGATGGACGAACAGATCAGGCCCCGACTGCTGGTTACACAGAGGGTGCCTGGCCCCAGGGGAAGTAAGATACAAAGACAAAGACATCATTCCACTGTTCCCCAGGCACCCTCGAACCTGTTCAACAGAATTTGCCGCCTCACTGGGGGCCACGTGCTCTCCAATCTCTGCCATCCTGGAGGCAAAGGCACGCCGGTCTTCCGTCAGTTCAATGGTCTCCACGGGTGTGCCCAAGACCCGGACCCCGTACCGAGCTAACACTCCAGCCTTTGTCAGCTCCACACCACAGTTCAGAGCTGTCTGGCCCCCAAAAGTCAGTAAGATGCCATCTGGGCGCTCATTACGGATCACCTGAGGAAGGAGAGGAGTAATAAGCATTAGGACCTTGAGGATCCATAGGAGAGAATCAAAGAGGTTTAGAGGGACGCCTGGGTGGCTCAGAGGGTTAAGCCTCTGCCTTCAGCTCAGGTCATGATCTCAGGGTCCTGGGACAGAGTCCCACATCTCAGCAGGAGCCTGCTTCCCCCTCTTTCTCTGCCTGCCTCTCTATTTGTGATCTCTCTGTCAAATAAATCAATAAAATGGTTTTTAAAAAAAAATAGAGAGATTTAGAACCCAGAATGACCACAGGATCCCCCTACCCACGTGGGTCCCCTCTTCAGACCAGCCTTACCCCAGTCATACCTGGGTTACGTAGTGAGGTGTTATGGGAAGGAAATAGACCTTGTCAGCCAGGCCCTGAGAAGTCTGCACTGTGGCAATGTTGGGGTTGATCAGCAAAGTCTGGATGTTTTCCTCCTTTAGGGCCTTAATCGCCTAGGGGGACAAAAATGGCCTATCAGCCTCATCTGCAAAAACAAGACTATCAACGGTCTTAGACCACCAGTGTGTCTCTTCTCTCCCTCCCTGTGCTCTCAGTCCCTAACAACCAATTCCTACTCTTCAGCATCTCACCTTTCCACACGTTCCCCAGATCTCCCGGTTCATTCCCTCCCTACAACCAGCGTTCACGCCTCAGCCCTCTCCTCAAGACTACCCATTCCAGGGCGCCTGGGCGGCTCAGTGGGTAACAGCCTCTGCCTTCGGCTCAGGTCATGATCCCAGAGTCCTGGATTGAGGCCCGCATCGGGCTCTCTGCTCAGCAGGGAGCCTGCTTCCTCCCCTCTCTCTGCCTGCCTCTCTGCCTACTTGTGATCTGTGAAATAAATCAAATCTTAAAAAAAAAAAGACTACCCTTTCCTGAGGACCACACACCCAGAGGGGCAGGGATGGACATGCTTTACCTGAGAGCCTGAGTAGTCAAACTCTCCAGCTTGGCCAATGGAGAGACCCCCAGAGCCCAGGATTAGAACCTTCCGTGGTGGTGGAAGCCCAGAGCCTGGGCTGGGAATTCCAGGAGGACAGAGGCGTTCAACCAGCCGCTCTCGAACTGTGGAGGCAAAGAGAGTCATAGAATGTTGGAGGTAAACCGAGACCTGAGAGATCATCCACATTAACCCCTCATTTTACAGAAGAATCCAAAAAAAGTCATGCCTCTAATGAGTATTAGATGCAGGATGAGAACCCAGGACTCAAGACTCCGGAACTTGTTTCCACAGAAGAGGCATAATCACCCCAGCTTGGTTGCTTTCCCACTCCATCCCCTTAACCTCCCAAACATATCTCAATTTCCTGCAGCATGTCCACCTTATGCCCATCCCAGAGCCAACCCTGTTCTTAGTTCTCCACGATCCAGGTCTACTCGGGTGCTTACCGGTCTGGCCGCCAGGGTTCCCAGCTGTGGCTTCTTTCACAGTTTCCAGAAAGACATCAAAAAGAAGCTCCATATCTGAAGGACCAGCTTGGTGCTCTGGGTGAAACTGGACACTGTTGAAGAGAAGGGATAACGAAACCTGCCATCATCTCTGGTTTGGAATTGGCAGTCTTGGAGGTAGCTAATGGGATAGATGACTGGGGCCCACTGCTGTGCTTTATTTTTTGATCTTCACGGCCCTGGGGCTTCCAAGCCATAGAGTTTGAGTCACCCTGCCAGAATCACCAAGACTCACCTGAAGAACGGCAGGCTGTCGTGTACAATGCCTTCATTGGAACGATCGTTGGCATTGGTAAAGAGAGGAAGCCAGCCTGCTGGCAGCGAGTCTGTTTCTACAGCAAACCCGTGGTTCTGGGATGTCAGAAAGCAGCGCCCAGAGTCCACCAGCAAGCATGGCTGATTATGGCCTCGGTTCCCATATCTGGACATGGAAGCACACTGAGTCACTGGCCCTTCTCAACGCGCCCCCCTTCACCACTGTACCAAGCCCAGCTTCTCTTGAGCTCAGCACCCTCAACCGACCCCTGCTCCTGCTTCAACACTAACCAACACCAACTTTATTTCCATCCCGACTCCCCACCGCTCACGTCAGTAGTGCCGGCCTTCCTCTCCCCACAAGTCCCACCTCATCTTGTATGTCTTGGCCCCAATGGCTAAGGCCAACAGCTGGTGTCCCAGACAGATCCCGAAGACAGGTCGGGGATTAGGCTCAGATAAGACACGGCTCAGTGTGGATACCACACTGGGATAGGAGGCGGGGTCACCAGGGCCATTACTCAGGAAGACACCCTCATACTCTGGAGTGGGCAGAAAAGATGATGTCAAAACCAATAGTTTAACCAGAGAGACACACTTGCAGCCCTTACCATCAGAGCAAAAGCCCTGATCTGTCTCCTTCCCTGCAACTCACAGCAACTAACCCAAGGGACAGATTTTCCACCCACGCTGCCTGCCTGCAGCACTGCACACACCCCAGCGACTCACCCTGGTTGTCTAACGCATGGTCCCACGGTACCACCGTGACCTCAGCACCACGTTGACACAGGCATCGGATCTGATTATACTTGAGGCCACAATCCAAAGCAAGGATCCGAGGGGTTCCCCCTGCATTGAACACCTGTGGAGCCTAAGGAATAAAGGGGCATAGTTGGCATCTGTGATCAGTGAGGACAGATAAATGTACACTGACCCCTGCCCAAGGCCTCTTCTGATCTACCCTCTAATGATCACCCCCGTTATGGTCAGGACAAAACTACTGAGCTATAGCTTACACCCCTCCCCCGCCCTACCTCTGTACCTTAATTGAGACCTCTGGCACCAGGGGGCGCGCATTGGGGTCCAAGAATGGCAGTGCTGAAGGCTCTGTCCCATCCTGAACCAGCTTTCCCAGCAGAGACCCTTGTTCTCGCAACTTCTTAGTCAGCTCCCGAGTATCCACTCCTGTCAAAACAGCACGCTTTCAGAGATCACACTCCCCCAACTCAGTCATGCATGAGGTTAGACTTTCAGAAGCACTGCATTCCAGAACCCTGAGTCACACACAGCTGTTCTAGGGGCATCAAAATCCTGGGCCATCCTGATGGAAGTACACTACCATGAAGTATTCTTGCTAAAAATATCACATCTGAATTGAACCATGACTTCTATATTTGTTTACAGAAAATAATACCAGGAGACAAATAATATGCTAAACAACACTACAGGAACATAATCAACAAAACGCAGATTGTAGGATACCCTAAAGGAGAAGTGACTTGTTTTTGTCAAATGGTTTATAAGGCCCATTGATCAAAGGGCCCTATCAAGCAAATGTAATACATGGCTCTTACTGATATCTAAGTTCAAATAAGCAGTAAAAATCATTTAAATAATAGAAAAAATTATAAACATTGCCTAGATTTTTTTTTTAAGAGTTACTTATTTGACAGAGAGAAACATAGCTAGAGAGGAAACACGAGCAGGGGGAGTGAGAGGAGAAGCAGGCCTCCCAAGGAGAAGGGAGCCTGATGTGGGGCTCAATTCTGGGACTCTGGGATCACGACCTGAGCCAAAGTCAGCCAACTAACGACTGAGCCACTCCGGTGCCCCTGGGTTTTTGATATCAAGGAATTACTGTTACTTCTTTTTTAAAGACAAAATAATGTTATCGTGATTTTGTTTTAAAAAGGATTCCTGGGCGCCTGGGTGGCTCAGTGGGTTAAAGCCTCTGCCTTCAGCTCAGGTCATGATCTCAGGGTCCTGGGATCGAGGCCCACATCGGGCTCTCTGCTCAGCGGGGAGCCTGCTTCCTCCTCTCTCTCTGCCCGCCTCTCTGCCTACTTGTGATCTCTCTCTGTCAAATAAATAAATAAAATCTTAAAAAAAAAAAAAAAGGATTCCTGATTCCTCTTTTCACAGACAGTAAACTACTTGTGAATGAAACGATATGTTTGAGATCTGCTTTGAAAAAATGAGAGCGTTCTAGTCATAGTGGTGAAATAAATTTAGTCCTATGCTAATGATTACAGAAGCTGAAGATTCATTATATTATTTCTTCCTTCTGTATGTTTGAAATTTTCCATTGGAGCAAGAGGTCTGTCCCTCCAACCCCCAGACCCCACCGTAGGCCTTCCAAATCTGACACGTTCTATCGCAACCTGGGACTCAAGGCCCAAAAGTGCACAAGAGATCTCTTGATTCTCTCCATCCAGGCCCCCGCTCTGCCCAGATACGATCATGCTCACACCATACCTTGCAGGCCAGGTACACCATGTTGTTGCAGCCACTGGTGGAGGGTGCGGGTGGCACTCCAGTGGCTGGGTGTGGGGCAACACTCTCCCACCACCAGTCCTGCCACGTGGATGCCCGAGGATTCAAACCACTGTTGACGGAAGTAAGAGATCATGAGGAGCCTGGGGCCACATATATTCCTATCTTCTCTGCCCACTGTATGGCAAGGGGCCCTACACTTTAGCCACACTGAAAAGACCCAGTCCTTCCTTTAAGACACCAAGCACCTCATTCTTTTCTTTCACGAGCAGTGCTGTTGCCCATATAAAACCCTGAACAACAGGCCCTCATTAATAAGAGAATTAGCTTTTCCCCTCCTTCCTTTTTTTGGATCCAAAACGGGGATTACAAATCCCACTTCTGTGAAGATACCCACCTCCCCACCCAGGGCAATTTGTGCCTCCTCCTTAGGGTTCACCTAGGCTCACTTCATTTCCACCGGTCTTGCAATTTACATTGTATATAAATGTATTTCTGGGTCTCCCTGCCACAGAACTAAGAAAGCCTCAGGAACAAGGTGCCTGACACATAGTAGCAGTCAACAAACATTTACTGATTGCCCACTTAGTGCCAGGCATTGTAACATGTTGGGGGAGGAGCAGTGAGTATGCAAAAAGACAAGGTCAGGTGTTCACCATGTTAATTTGCTACGTAAGAAGCCTGAAAATTAACAAAGCAACATGCACGTAAACAAGATAATTACAGAGTCTGATAGAAGCAGAATGTAAGATAGATGCAAATGCCTTATTAAATAAAGGTAAAAGTTCGAGGTATGACACTAGGCATGATTCTACCCCTCCCCCCTTGGTAGGGGATTGTCCTTAAAAAAAGAAGTTAACAGAAATTTGCTAACCAACATATAAGCATTTAATAACTAAATTGAGAACTGGGTCAACTACGTGGGAGCGGATGGCATACTGAAGTCACGTATGGTTAGTGGTAGAAGGTTTAAAAGATGATGGCTGTTGAGTGTTCTTCAGGAATCTGCAGGATAGGGTGACAGACCCTCCAGGGCCAGGTAGACTCATCTGCATATGGACTGGTGCCTTCACAGCACATGTACCAAAGCATCCATGGGGGACTTGGAGGCTCTAGGCCTTAATCACCCTGGTTCTGTTAAGTGCCTTGATTTTGCAGGTTTGTAAATGCTTATTTTGTCTGCCTACGCCTGACAAAGCTGAAGACTGTCATATGTTAACCAGCACACTGCATCAGAAACAAGAATGCGGTCCATTTACAGATCTGCCATGAGGAATGGTCCTTTCCAGGAATGACAATGTGTATCCTTTACCTAGAGTTCCTTCTCCTAAGAGTCAGGGTGAATTAAAGAATTAAAGGCTCACTAAAGGGGCGCTTGGGTGGCTCAGTTGGTTAAGCCACTGCCTTCAGTTCAGGTCATGATGATCCTGAAGTCCCAGGATCAAGTCCCACATTGGGCTGCCTGCTCTGCGGGGAGTCTGCTTCTCCCTCTGACCTCCCCTCCCATGCTCTCTCTCACTCACTCTCTCTCTCAGTAAACAAATAAATAAAGGCTCACTAAAGCCTGGAAAACCAGACAAAAATGCGCTTCGAGGAATACTGTACCTAGGCTAGGGTGGTTTCCACTAAAAAATCTGTCAATTTTTTTCCTTAGTTGAACTTTCAGTGCAACTTAGTTTCCAAATTCCAGAGGAGGAGGAATAGGTAGAACCTCACTGTGGAAGGAGACTGAGTTATCTTATCTAGAGATAAGAACTCTACTGAAAAGTGGCAAAAATGAGCCAAGGTAGGGAAAATAGGTTTGAGAAAGTATCAATTTGACCAAGTGGTAGCTGAACTGGGACCCACACTCACTGGGAAAGGTGTGACCCTAGCTTCCAGTCTCCTTCCTACTATGTAATCTTAAAGCATTGCCCCCATCACACAACTCTGCTGCTAAAAAATCTTCACCAGTTCCTTACCAGCCCAGACTCTTTGGCTTGGCATCCAGCGCTCTGTGCCTCTCCAGGTACTTCAAGCCCTGGGCAGGATTTGTCTTACCACTTCAGTGTGTATATCTTTGTTCTCTCCAGGACGCCTAACTTAATGTCAATGTCTTCACTTTACTCACGATTAAATAGCCATTGATTTGAAAAGGAAAGTATAGAAAGCATTTGGGTGTGGCTACCTTACTGAGACCGAACTCATCCACTTCATCTGTGGGGATGCCATAGTTGCCGATCAGCGGATATGTCAGCACTAAGATTTGTGCTTTGTAGGAAGGGTCTGTGAGGGCCTCGGGGTAGCCGACCATGCCGGTTTGAAACACTGCAAGAAAAAGGCAGGGCTGGGGCTCGGGCAGGACACCCTTCACAACACTGCCCTGCGCGATGACAATGCCCCAGAGGAGGCTGCCTTGACCTTGAGGGATGAAAGGGGCTGGGATGGGGACAGGGGCACCAAATGGGAGTGGGAGGAGGGTATGCAGGCGGGAAAATGGCGGGTTTGGGCAGGGCAAGCTTGGCAGAGAGGGGCAGCAGAGAGTGGGATGAGGTCGGCAGCCGGCCCGAGCTTGCTTACCCACTTCCCCGGCAGTCGACACAGTGGCCCCAAAGGGCTGGCCCCGCAGGACCGACCCATCCTCCAACATCAGGGCCGCCATGGGAACGGAGCTCAGAGGCTGGGCGAGCACAGAGAAGCGGCAAGCGCAGCAAGTCCCAGCCGGTGCTGGAACCACGTGGGGTCGGCGCGCCCGGAGTGGGTCCACGTGGCTAACCGCGCCGGTGGCTGGAGCGCGGGCCGCGAAAGACGCAGGAGCTCCAGGCGCGCTGGGCGGAGGCGGACTGCGGCGGCGCGAGCTGCCGGCAGCGTGAGGGGCGGGGCTCAGCACGCAAGGGGCGGGACCAAGTTAGCAACAGCGCGCCGGGCGTCTCCTCTCCCCGCCCCAACTCCGCCCCACTGCCAAGCTCGGAGAAAACTGGAAAACGGACTACCAAAAAGCGCTCTCTCCCACTCTAACCAAGGAATACACAAAACCAGGTCGCCTCTCTCTAAAAATAAAAAAAGAATGACATGAAAAGATGTTTATTATAGTCAAGCACAAATGGGGCACCGGTCCCCGTCCACTCCTGGACTGCAGTGTCCACAACACCCCAAAGGCCATGCCAACTTTCCATCTTCCTGCCAAAGGTGGCTTCAGTCTTGAGGAGAACCTGCTGGCCAATCATGCCTGTCCAGGAAGAAAATCTCCCTGGCTGGGCTCAGATCAAGAAGATCTTTAGGTCAGTAGGAAGACCTATGTGGTTCACGAAGTCTTGGCTTTGCGGCGTTGGGTCCCCCAAAGCAGAATGGAGATGGATAATGTGGTAAAGCCCAGGATACCAAAGAACATAAGCAGTGAGAAGGAACCCTGTGAATGACCAAAAAAACTCCTCAGACATCGTGACAGCAAGAACTACATTCTAACACCTAGTTCTTTCCTAGTATACCTATCCTCTTACCCAGGGCAATTCTCTTATAGTTTCCTTCTCTAGATGATCTGCATCAGCTCTGGTCTTAGGGCTCTTCTTTCAGACAGGTTCTTCCTTAGGCGTTTCTCTTGTCTCTAATTAGAAGGCCTAATTCCGGGGCGCCTGGGTGGCTCAGTTGGTTGGGCGACTGCCTTCGGCTCAGGTCATGATTCCGGAGACCCGGGATCGAGCCCCACATCGGGCTCCCTGCTCGGCAGGAAGCCTGCTTCTCCCTCTCTCACTCCCCCTGCTTGTGTTCCCTCTCTGGCTGTGTTTCTCTCTGTCAAATAAATAAAATCTTTAAAAAAAAAAAAAAAAAGAAGGCCTAATTCCTTACCTGGCGCATACATTTGTAGCCATGGAAGCCATCAGCACAGACACACTCCAAGAGACCTGGACCATCAGGTACACAGCAGCCATTCTCAGGACACATTTCTGTGAGTCAGAAAAAAACAGAAGACATCGCTGAATCTCATTACGTAGGTTTCTCAAATATCCGCTCCAACTTAGATTATCTCAATTATTTCTAGGTCAAAAGTAGAAGAAAGAAGATTTCAGATAATCAGAACATAACAAAGTCAAAGAGTGAAAAACAATTATCCTATGGTTTCACTCATATGTGGAATATAAGAAACAGTGCTGAGGATTACAGGGGAAGGGAGGGAAAACTGAATGGGAAGTCACCAGAGAGGGAAAAAAAAACGTGCAAGAATCTTTTTTTTTTATGTTCAATTAACTAGCATATAGTACAGCATTAGTATTTTTTAATCTTTTTTTAAAAGATTATTTATTTATTTGAGAGAGAGAGACAGAGAGCATGAGAGAGGAGAAGAGGTCAGAGGGAGAAGCAGACTCCCTGTGGAGCTGGGAGCCCAACGTGGGACCCAATCCCAGGACTCCAGGATCATGACCCGAGCCGAAGGCAGTGGCGCAACCAACTGAGCCACCCAGGCGCCCCACATCATTAGTTTTTGATGTAGTGTTCGATTCATTAGTTGTATGGAAAGATTCTTAACTATAGTAAACAAACTAAGGATTGCTGGAGGGGAGGTGGGCGGCGGATGGGATAACTGGGTGATGGGCATTAAGTAGGGCACATCGATGCTATCAGCACTGGGTGTTATACACAAATGATAAATTATTGAACACTACATCTGAAACTCATGATGTACTATATGTTGGCTGATTGAATTTAAATAAAAAAAATTTTTAAAGAACATAACAATATATCTTATAACCTTTCAAGGGATTAGAGATTCAGAAACTGGAACAAGAGGCACTTAAGCAACTTTACTGTCAGATCTAAAATGGACAATACAAGGGAGAAAAGGCAGTTCATGAAAGTGTGGAGGTGAGACAACATACCTTGGTCCCCAGTGCTGTTGCAAAGGTTCCTTTGCCCTTGGCAGGTTTGGTTTTTTATGTAAAAGGTGACAGTATCCCAGGCATTAATACCTCCAGGACAGCTGACATCTTGGGGCAGTATCCTGAACACAACACAGGCAGTCATAAAGCACAGCCCAGAATTGCTGAGCTCACAGCACTGTCCCTCTTTGGTCATCTCCCCAGCCCTATACGCTACTCACAGAGTCTGGAGCTGGGTAAAGCCACGGAAGGTGTTGGCCAAGTCATCTTTGAGGGGGTTTGCTTGCAGGTCTCTGCAAAGCACACACTGTTAGTGCTGTGCTCTAGAAAAACACTCTACTGCCATTCCCACATCTTCCTGGGCTGACAATTCAGTTCTCATTCTGAGTTGACCAAGTTTGGACATTAATATTCAAACATCTTTTGAGGAGTCCATCCTCAAAAACTTTCCCATCAACCTTCCACTATAGTTACCGTCGGAGAGGGAGAATAACTAACTACTTACATGATGACAGCAGTATGTGCCTGAGGAAAGTTTGGACCAGGGTCCTTCAGAGAACAGTTCTGGAGATCCAACCTGAGGAAACATAGTCATTAGTGTAATTATATGTCTCTCTTCACCTCTTGTCAGCTAACAGAACCCTCTTTTCAGCTAATATTGATTGAACACAGCTGTGTTCAGGGCCACAAACTAGATGCTGTGGTAGAGGTTTTAATTCTGCACTGTCCAATTCAGTCACTAGTTACATGTAGCTATTTAAATTAGGTAAAAAACCAAATTCAGTTACCATTTGCACTAGCCATATGTCAAATATTCAGTAACCACTCAACATGTGATTAGTAGCTACTACATCGTAGAGTACAGATATGGAACATTTCCATCATAGCTGGAAGTGCTATTGGACCATACTGCTCTAATCAGTAATATCTATGTGTCTGTGCATATATTGGAAGAAATGCGTTCTTTGTCTAGGTTAGTGAATCTCACATTGTATTGTTATGATTCTCAGACCCACAAAAGGGAATGGGGAAATGGGAAAAAAATTCAAGTCACATAAATGAAAGTGCTTTTCAAGTTCATTTTCTATTACAGATTGGAGACAAATTACTGGATATTAAGGACCATGCCACATTACGTTTTCTTCACTATCTTCTTTCTTCACTATCTATTGCTATCTGTTCCCTTATTCTTCAAATATTTACTGAGTGCCTAATTTTTTTTTTTAATTTATTTCTTTGACAGAGAGAAACATAGCCAGAGAGGGAACACAAGCAGGGGGAGTGAGAGAGGGAGAAGCAGGCTTCCCGCTGAGCGGGGAGCCCAATGTGGGACTCGATCCCAGGTCTCCGGGATCATGACCTGAGCCGAAGGCAGTCGCTGAACGAACTGAGCCACCAGGCGCCCCTGAGTGCCTATTTTTTTAAAGATCTAATTATTTGACAAAGAGTGAGAGAGAACAAGCAGGCGGAGCAGCAGGCAGAGGGAAAGGGAGAAGCAGACTCTCCACTGATCAGGGAACTTGATTCTGGGCTTGATCCTACAACCCTAAGATCATGACCTGAGCCGAAGACAGCCGTTTAACCCACTGAGTTGCATAGGCACCCCTACTGAATGCCTATTAACTGCAAAAATCAAGATTAAAAAAAAAAAAAACACCTCAGTATCTTAGCTTTCAAGTGGTTTACAATGTAGTAGAGGAACACCTTCACCAAATATAAAAACATAAACATTAAACTATAATCTGAAAGAAACCACAGGACAGTACATGAATAATTTTGAGTGGTATAGACATTAAGGATTAGAAGAAGTGAAAAAAAAAGAGATTATTTTAGCATTGAGTAGGGAGCATTCACAGAAGATGCTGGAACTAAAGGATGGATATGTTTTAATTTGATGGAGGAAGGAAATTTCAGGTAAGGCGAGAGGCCTGAATGAACAAAGAAACAGAAGCAGAATGCTTTTGGAGGTAGGCAACTCTGATTCAAGCCAGACCCTCAAGAAGGGCTTTAGTGAACAAATAATTGTGAAAAAAAAATATTTAAAAGTGGATTGAGACCAATCTGTAGTGGTTTATGGTTTGAACTTTATCCTGAGGGCAACACACAATTCCAATTTTAAAACCAGAGGGGGGTGATGGAAAAAAAATTGGTTTTCAGACAGTTTTTTATAGAGACGTATTTAGGTAATTAGGGAGAGAGAAGAATGGAAGCAAGACAGATGACATTTAGGATTCTGAAGTGAGGGTGCACTCAAGAGGAAATGTTTAATAGTAAGCTAGAAGTACTAAAGTGTACCTCCAGGTTGGAGAGGGGGCCAAGGATACTAAAAGAGATCTAGTTTGGGGAAGAGCTGCATGGTGGTTATAGCTGAAGCCCTAAGACGGAATACTCAAAGTATAAAGGGAGAAAATGCAGGGACCAACCTTCACAAGGGGACAGAATTTACAGAAGAGGAATTTGCCTCAAAGACAACCATGAATTGGAAGGGAAGAATATCCTATTAGCAAAGTGCTTTGGAGGCTAAGGGAGTCGTTTCATGGAAACACACACTAACCAGAGTTAAAAATAAAAGAACAAAACTTCTTTTAAGAGGAAGCCATAGGGGCACCTGGGCCTTAGGCTTAGGTCATGATCCTGGAGTCCTAGAATAGAGCCCCATATTGGTCTCTTGCTCACTCTGTGTCTCAAATAAATAAATAAGGGGCGCCTGGGTGGCTCAGATGGTTAAGCAACTGCCTTCAGCTCAGGTCATGATCCTGGAGACCTGGGGTCAAGCCCCACATCGGGCTTCCTGCTCAGCAGGAGGCCTGCTTCTCCCTCTCTCACTCCCCCTGCTTGTACTCCCTTTCTAGCTGTGTTTCTGTCAAATAAATAAATAAAAACTTTAAAAATAAATAAATAAATAAAGAAGAGAAAGTCATAAAGGGCTTTTTTTTAATGGGCAAAAAATATGACTTCAATTCAGTTTCAACCAGGAATAATCACAGTGTTGTTTATCTAGCTAAAAATGCTATAACACACTTAAATGTATGAGAATCATGGTTTGGATTCCCCCAAAACAGGCACCGGTATTTATCCCAAAAGCCAATCAGGCAAACCTTCAAGAATCTGATGGGGGAAGAGGGGTGTCTGGGTGGCCCAGTTGGTTAAGTGTCTGCCTTCCACTCGGGTCATGATCCCAGGGTCCTGGGATCAAGCCCCACATGGGATTCCCTGCTCAGCTGGAAGCCTGCTTCTCCCTCTCCTTCTACCTGCTGCTCTGCCTACTTGTGCTCTGTATGTCTCTGTCAAATAAATAAAATCTTAAAAAAAAAAAAAAGTGGGCACTCCGAGGCTCAATGAGTTAAAGCCTCTGCCTTTGGCTTGGGCGGCTTGGGCCTGGATCCCACGGGCTCTCTGCTCAGCGGGGAGCCTGCTTCCTCCTCTCTCTCTGCGGGCCTCCTCCTCACTCTCTTCCTGCCTCTCTGCCTACCTGTGATCGCTCTCTGTCAAATTAAAAAAAAAAAAAAAAGTGTTGGACTCTTGATCTCAGCCCAAGTCTTGAACTCAGGGTCCTAAGTTCAAGGCCCAAATTGGGCATAAAGCCTACTTTAAAAAAAAAAGAAAGAAAAAGAAAAAAGGAATCCAGTTTGGAGAACTTTTCCAGAATCCAGAGTTGTCTTTTCCTCCCTCACCCCAGGATGGTGCCCTCCTGATTCAGGCAGCAGCGAGAATGCAGCATTAGCTCTGGTGTCTGCTTACAATAAAGAGTCACTTCTGACAAATCTCGCACAGTCCCTGGACACAGCGTACATATCTGCAGAAAAGAGGAGACTATTAGGATTCCAGAAAGAAAAGCCAAGAAAAGAACAAATAGGTAGCAAAATATAACTGCCAGTACACTCTTTAGAATCCTCTTAACACTGAGCAGGTGTCTCATCTTTGTATCAAGTTTGACTCGGGGATTCATTTTCTTCACCTAGAGTCAGAAGCCAAATAAGCACACTAGACTTTCTGCCCCAAACCTTGTCCGGGAAAGGCCCTCATCTTCGAAGATCACTGTTCGAACATATTTATTATGCTCTCGCCAGTGACTTCTCAATCTGGCAGACCCGGTTTGGCCACGTATAAAAGCACTGCAGGTATACAAAGAACTAATCAAGCTTTACACAAGCTACAGTACTGCCAGAGCAGGATATATACGGCATTCGCGCGTGACGATCTTGAAACGCCAGACGACTCGTCGGTAGCCGAAAAATTTAGTTATTCAAAGATTAAGGAAAAAGGAGATCAAATTTTAAAGGTCAACGTCAGCAAGGCGAGGGCATCGGGAGACCTGAGCAGCGTGAGTACTCGGGAGCCGGGGCCGGCTGGGCTACAGCTAGGGCAGCCTCAGGGACCGAATCCGAGTCACGGGCGGGCTGGAGAGAGGGGAGATCCGAGGGCGGGCGAGCGCGAAAACAAGATTGCCCAGCAGCTCTGCTTCAGCCCGACCTCCAACTTGTACCTCGGGTAGCGCCAGAGCCCTTTCCGCGCCCAGAGCGAGGAGCAGGGTCACTGCCCAAGGGCCCAGGAATGAAGGACAGCCGGGCCCGCGAGGAGCCATTTTTTTCTCCCTCCGTCCTTTTCAGCGCCTCGCGAGACTTGCGCGTGTGGCTCCGCCCTCCCTGGGCGTGGCCCAGTCGCCGGCACAGGTTGGGCTTTGCAGCTGCTTGGAGAGGTCAGAGCTCTTCTTTGTGCGCCGTTGTCACCCTTACCGTGGACTGCCCAGCCCCTCTCCTTTTTCTCTGTTAGCGAAGGCCTCCCTGCCTGCCGCTCTTTCAGCTGCGCATTCCTGGCTTCCGGACGCCGAGGTCGCGTCACCACAGTGGCTTGGGGCCCACTCCGTTCGCCCTCAGTAAACATGGCGGTGCCACGTGAGGCGGCCAGGGGGGCGGGCCCCCCGCTGTCACTCAGCTGGCATGTGGCTTGCCCGGCTCCCCCGCCCCGCAGCACGCAAAGGTGGAGACCCGGCAAATGGGCCGCACCCGGGCGGGCGAGGGCATGGGGGCCGGTGCCCGGAGGCTCCCGAGAGTGGTGCGGAGGCGAGGAGGGGCGGGGCGAGCTGGTTCCCCGCGTGGAGGCGCGGGAAGATCTGAGTTGAGACCGCGTGGTGTAGTGGTTAAGCTGCCTCACGTGTGGAGGGAAGGCGGGAAGCCAGCAAATAAAGAGGGTAAGGGTGATATAAGAGCGAAGAGTGAAGGGCAAACCCTGGCGGGAGGAGACGAGACTAGGGAGGCTCTGGGCACCTTCATCTCGGTCCGGAGACCGCGTGGCGGCCGGATCCTTAGGAGGGAGGGGCGCGATAGGCGTTTGCCAGCCTCCTTATCTCCTTTTCCTTCCCAGAGAAACGGAGCGATCCTGATCTCAGGAAAAACGGCTGGACCTTGTTGGCCCTCCCTGGCTGAGCCACGGAGGTAAAGGAAAGGCGAACGTTGCTCCCCGGTGGCCCTGGGGAGCCCCGCACCCAGAGGGACTTTGTGTTGCCTTTGGTTAGGGCCAGGTTTAAAAGCTCGTCAAAGCTGACTCATCTTAAGTGGCCGGCCCGGCTTCCCTTCCCCAAACACGCAGGTATGTGGAATCTCCTTGAAAGGATTTGCTTTCATCTGGAGGGCAGGTCTCTAAGGCATTGGTAGTTCTTAGGCTTTTTTTTTTTTTTTTTAATTTATTTGACAGAGAGAGAAAGTGCGCGCACACAAGTAGGCTGAGAGGCAGGTAGAGAGACAGGAGGAAGCAGGCTCCCTGCTGAGCAGAGAGCCCGGCGCAGGCCTGGATCCCAGGACCCTGAGATCATGACCTTTGCCAAAGGCAGAGGCTTTAACCCACTGAGCCACCCAGGCGCCCAGTTCTTAGACTTTTAATGAGGGTACCAAAGCGTTCAGACCTCGTGGGATTCTAGGCACAAGGACAGATTTTGAAGAATCTTTTGGGACAGTGGGTCCTGCAGTGGTCCCCTTTGCCTTTTGTTGGAGTCAAGGCAATTCATTGCAGGAGGGCAAAGGAGGTATGGTGGTGTAGAATGATCCTCTTTGTTTCTGTGTGTGCATACTTTTAGAAAGGGGTCTCATAGCCCACGATATGTGCCCGGTGTGCTACAGCTTTCTTAAAACCACTCTGCTCTTTTGGCTTTCCGTCTTAGAGAGATGCAAGTCCATGGGGTTTAGAGCAGTGTAGTTTTTAGAAAGCCAGTAACTATCCTGTTCTTAGAATCAGAATCCTGTCTGAGGAACACTTTGTTACCGGGTCAGGTTTTTCCTGTCTTGCCTGGCTCTCCAGCCATCCGGGAAGGTTCTCTACGCCTCATGCAAATAGAATTCTATCTAGAAGCTCTACCAATTTACCCCAGCAGGACAGTCTCCATCCAGTTCTGTATGTCTGTGTTCTAGTCTGCACTGAGACCATTTTTTTGCTTTCTAACCACCGTAGCCTTATCGCTAACCCTTTACAGCTGTGCGTTCTTGATACGCAGTAGGCACCTTCTCCTATTCTCCAGTGTTTTCCATCATCTCTGTCATAGTACCACTTGCCAAAGAGGAGTGAGAATTAAAGATGTTGCAATGTACAAAGGCCCAGGACATCTTTAGGTTAAACCAGAGTGGCCTGTTGGGAACACTTCTAGGTACTGACATTTTGTGACTCATAGAACATGTGATCCAAGAGTTGCCGCCTCTGATTTCCTCTCTTTGTTGGCCCAGTGAGGTTCAGAGTTCAGGTTTGGTCTGTGTAAGACCCTATTTTGCCAGCCAGGCGACATCTGCCCAAGAACACAGTGTGAGTGAACCAGAAGACAGCCAGGCTGATCTTTCTCCTAGTGGGCAATAACAGAAGACATAGGTTATATTAATGTGTGTCTAGTCTAGTTGGAATCTAAACTTTGTTCCGTGAATGACTGACTACAGTGAACGTTCTGCGCCCGCCCTGGTTCTAGGAATAATAAGGATGGGCCCCTTGGTAAATCACCTACCCGCCCATAGCACTCTTTCTTTCTCCCTCGTTTTGTATCCTGCCGTGTAACCTTAAGGAAGTTCTTTAACTTTCTGACTCTGTTTCCTTGAGAAGTAGAGAGTGATCACTTAAAGTTCATAAACCAGAGAGGTGGTGTTTTAAAAGTGCTTTTTCATTATCTAACAAAGTGTGTTTTTTTCATTATCATTATTGAAATTCATAAAGTCCCTGGCACACTTCTGGGTTAAAAGAAGTTAAGAACTGAGTTGCTTCACTAAAAAAAAACAAAAACACAAGGAAAGGCCGCGGGGGGGGGGGGGTTCAAAATGTGTTAAGTGTCATCATTTAGGCTATCTGAAAACCTGACATGCTTTGGTATTTTTTTCTCCATGTCAATGAGCATATCGTGGATATCCTCTAAAGACATCATGGTATAAATGAATTGTGGATGGGTGGGGAATCGGTAGACCTGAGCTCTAGTGTAGACTGACAATTGGCTCTGTGGTTCTGGAAAGATCACTTGAGTCATCTGGACCTCAGTATCTTTGTTGGTAACTGAGGGGGTCATGATAGTGATCTCTTAATGTTCCCTTAAGTTTTGAAGTAGTATAATCCTGATGTTGTTCTGAGGATAATGCTATATTCTTTGAGGATTAGTATTTTTGGTGCAGGAGTCAGAAAAGCAACTTGCCCGTTTCCCTGGGCTCCTACTTTCTAATTCTCTCTAGCACACAGTGCCAAGTGTGACTTACAGTGAATAGCCTAATCCAGCTAGGAATGCTGTTGAATGTGAGCTCCCTGTTCCCCACTCTGGAGCCTCTAAGACTGAGCTGGAGTTTGGGGGCCAGAGGATGATAGGGCCATTTGGATCACAGGGATTGGTTCCCTGAAGGGGCCAGAGCAAATAGCTGCTGAGCTTCACTCCGCCCCTAATTGCTCATTTCACCTCAGCTACTTATAGAGTCAGACCCTCAACTTCTGCCCAGCTCCAGACACACAGCTTCTCCAGGCAGCGTTGCCTGGGAGCAGAGATTACTTCTCTAGGTAGGTTCCTGCTCCAGGAGGAGAGCCACACTTTCCCTGACTGTTCCCTTGCCCCAGCTCCCTGGCTGGTTTCTTCTCTCTGATCCGAACTCCTGGCTCCAGGCGCTTGCACTCTCACTTTTGAATCCCAGCACTCCTCCCAGATTTGCTGTTGACTGTAATGTTACAGGGAGAGGACCTGAAAGGTGGGTGGCAGAGTGTATCTAGTAGTGTCAGGGAGAATGAAGTGGTTGGCCTGGGGATATGCGGAATGAAACTTGGGTCTGCCATGTAGGGAATCTCACTGGGGACCAGTGTTTTAGGAAGGTGAATATGGGAGATGGGGGCTGAGGTGAGGGGAAAGAGGAAGCCATGCTGTTATTGGACTCCCTTTGTTCTCCCTGCAGGGCCGTGGCGCCAGGCTGGGGTCTACTGGCTTAGTATACTGTAGTGACTGGGTCTGTGCCTGCAGGTGGGGGCAGGGAAGTCTTTGAGAAGAAATGTGGGCTAGAGTTGATTTTTCTTTTGTGATTATGACTGGGGTGGAGACCTAAGAAGGTACGTTTTTGTTGTTGTTGTTTTAAGATTTAACTTATTTTAGAGAGGAGGGTGAGAGGCAGAGGGAGAGAGAATCTCAAGCAGACTCCACACTGAGTGCAGAATCTGACATAGGGTTCCATTTGACAGTCTGACTGCACCCCTCCGGGTACCCCAGAAGGTTCTTAGATTTCACGGCTGTGTATGCCCTAAATGATCTTGGACAAGCAGTTGTCTCCTGGCTGTCTCACTCTGCTGGTTTCTTCCTCCCCTATCAAATCCATACTAGGACTTCCAGACCTACAAGGGCCGTACAGAGCTGGCTAGTCCAAGTTTGATGGGTGTGGAAAACACAGGCCTCAGGATGGGTGCCCATGAAGGTGCGGTAAGCCTGACTAGGAGCTGATTTTCTTTGCAGCTCACCTTGGACAATGTCACTTGGTGGAGGACTGTGAGATTGTGAAAAGCCAGGTTATAGCCACCTGCCTGCCACTGCCCAGCGGAGTGGCAGCCCAGAGCCCAGGAGCAGCAAGTGGCTATAGGCCACAGACACAGTCAAGATATGAGCGTGGAGGTGAGCACCTCGGCTCCCCTGCTCCCAGCGTCAAACACAGACACGGTCACATCTACCTTCTCCCTCGTGGACTATGTAGTGTTTGTGCTGCTGCTGGTTCTCTCCCTTGCTATCGGACTCTACCATGCCTTTCGTGGCTGGGGCCAGCATACTGTTGGCCAGCTTCTCATAGCGGACCGAAAAATGAGCTGTCTTCCTGTGGCTATGTCTCTGCTGGCCACCTTCCAATCAGCCGTGGCCATCTTGGGTGTGCCGTCAGAGATCTACCGATTTGGGACCCAGTATTGGTTCCTGGGCTGTTGCTATTTTTTGGGCCTGCTGATCCCTGCACACGTCTTCATTCCTGTCTTCTACCGTCTGCGTCTCACCAGTGCCTATGAGGTGAGCCGGGAGGAAGAAGAACACACAGGACCATTGGGGTCGGGGATAGAAAGAAGAGGACATGTATCCCTGGACCTCCTCTGCCTAATGAGAGTGATGGGACACATTTTATGTTTCCAAGTTCTTTCTGGGCAAGGTCAGGTGGGGAGAGGAGGAGGGTGCTGCACTGAGAGTCTCAGAGCAGATGTGAGTTGAATATTCCTTCATGTTCCTGGGTTTCTTGAGGGAGGTCGAATTATGGGGTTAAAGTGGGGAGGAATACTTTTTATCCTTATTTCTTTTTTCATACGTATACGTGTGTGTATGTATATATATATATATATATATGTATATTTCTACCTAGTACCTGGAGCTCCGATTCTCTAAAGCTGTGCGGGTTTGTGGGACTGTGACCTTCATCTTTCAGATGGTAAGTAGAAATGATGTTAGAATATGAGCCTGAGATATGGTAGAGGAACCCAAACTCGGTTATGTTGAAGCATTCTGAGCTTTTCCTGCTCTCAAACTGGCAAGATTGAAGGTCCCACTAGGGGTCAGTGTCCTTGAAGCTACCAGAGGCATCCTGCTTCCTGTTCCTTCCAGTGGCAGCACAGTCACTATGGTGGCAGCAAGCCAAGATTTGGAACAAGGGAAAGGCGAGTGTGCCTAGACGAAAGGGAGGCCATTAAGATATTGGAGCCGAGATCCATCTTTTCTCTCTGCCCACCCTCCTTTTCTCTCCCCCTCACATTCTCTTTTCCATATCCAACAGGTGATCTACATGGGAGTTGTGCTGTATGCACCATCACTGGCCCTCAATGCAGGTGAGGAGTCACAGCCCTTGGCTCTCAGCCACAGCAGACTGGGAAAACACCTTTGGGAGGGGCAGAGAGGAGAGTGTGCAGCAAAGAATCCGACCTTGGCCAAAGAGTTACTTTACGACCCGGGCCCTTGGCTGGTCTCTGCTGGAGGTGCAAGTACCTCGGTTCACCTCACTCAGCTAATCACACATGACTGTGTCTCGTCTGAACTAGTTAATCAGCACCTTCTGCTGGGATGCAGACATTTTTTTCCATTGCGGTGAATGATTTATTTTATCCTTAATGGCCAAATACTTCATCTCCGTGTCTTACTGGGGTTTTTCTGGTTTCTCTGTTGGGAAACCCTCTTCCAGAGACAAATGTGTGTTTTGTTTTTTTTTTTTTAAGATTTTATTTATTTATTTATTTATTTATTAAGATTTTATTTTTTTGACAGAGAGAGACACAGCCAGAGAGGGAACACAAGCAGGGGGAGTGAGAGAGGGAGAAACGGGCTTCCTGCCAAGCAGGGAGCCCAATGTGGGACTTGATCCCGGGTCTCCGGGATCATGACCTGAGCCGAAGGCAGTCGCCTAACCAACTGAGCCACCCAGGTGCCCCAAGATTATATTTCTTTGACAGAGAGATAGATCACAAGTAGGCTGAGAGGCAGGCAGAGAGAGGAGAGGAAGCAGGCCCCCTGCTGAGCAGAGAGCCTGACGCGGGCCTCGATCCCAGGACCCTGAGATCATGACCTGAGCTGAAGGCAGAGGCTTTAACCCACTGAGCCACCCAGGCGCCCGACAAATGTGGTTTTTATCTGTTTGCAGTGACTGGCTTTGATCTGTGGATGTCAGTGCTGACCCTCGGCATTGTTTGCACTGTCTATACCGCTCTGGTGAGTGAGTCAGTGTTAGGAGAGGGATGGGAGATGGGGTGAGAAAGAAGGGAAGGGATGAGGTAAAAATGTAGGTGCGATGGGATGGAGTTCTGGAGTGGGGTGAAAGAAGATGAAGGAGGTGGGGAGGGAATGATTTCAACAGAGTCTCAGCAGTTATTCTCCTGGTGGCAGTGTAGTCCCTTGGTGGTGGTAGGTATGGTGTCTTCACTTATGGATGGTTTTAAAGACATCTGTGGCAGGCATGCTTTCTTTGCCCTGCAGGGTGGGCTGAAGGCGGTCATCTGGACAGACGTGTTCCAGACACTGGTCATGTTCGTAGGGCAGCTGATGGTTATCATTGTGGGATCTGCCAAGGTGGGCGGCCTGGGGCATGTGTGGAAAGTGGCTTCTCAGCACGGCCACATCTCTGGAATTGTGTAAGTACACCCCTTCCCCTGGCTGGGGTCTGTAGGGCCTGGGGGCTGAGCCCACCCTAGAGCCAGAACTCAGGGCTGCAGTAAACAGAGGACAAGCTGTGGAAGCCTTAGGGGCAGCTGGTACTACAGAGATGGAGGGTGATCATGGGGATGTGGCTGGTGGATAAGGAGGGTCAAGATGTGTTTAGTACCTGGCACGAGGCTGTGGGTCGGAGGGATGGCACCCTTCCTCCATCTTGCTGCACTGTTTCTCATGTCCACCCAGTTCTCACCTTCAGTAGCTCCTTCACCCTGCGGCAGTGTCTCTGCTCAGCCCCCTTTTGCAGAAGTATGAGGAAGGCTGTGTCTGGGGCTATGCCACAGTGACCAGTTGGTGTCTGTTGTAGGCTGGATCCAGATCCGTTTGTACGGCACACTTTTTGGACGTTGGCTTTTGGGGGTGTTTTCATGATGCTCTCCTTGTATGGGGTGAACCAGGCCCAGGTGCAGCGCTACCTTAGTTCCCGCACAGAGAAGGCTGCTGTGCTGTGAGTACAGGGATAGGAAGACCAAGGGGGAGGAGAGAAGAATGGGCTCCATTTTGGGGTTGGGGCTGCATGCCAGAGCACACACGCACGCACGCCATTGGGGTCAAGATATGGGAATGCTTTCTGGAGTTCGGGGACATGCCTGAAGGTGTCTGTTAAGTCTCTCTTTCCTCGGCACTGGTCTCTCTGCAGCTCCTGCTATGCTGTCTTCCCTTGCCAGCAAATCGTCCTCTGCATGAGCTGCCTCATTGGCCTGGTCATGTTTGTCTACTACCAGGAGAAACCCCTGAGCCCCCAGCTGGCTCAAGCAGCCCCTGACCAGGTGAGAAGTCCTCCCTGGCACCCTTCTCTGCCCATGAGGGCCAACCTGGCCCCCCAAGAGGATTGTTTGGTTGGCTGCAGAAACGACTCTCACCCTGGGTAGGAAATGGATGTAAGTCGTTTTCCACCATGGGATTCTACAGTCTAACGCATGAGGGTTCCAGCCTCTGGTGGGCATCACCCAATCACAGTGCTCACCCTGCTTTGGTGGGGTCCTGCCTCTATTACCGGCTCACCACTGTGCACCACGCCATGCGCTCTGCTGAGGGCTGTCACATACCTGGTCCCTTCTAATTCTTAAAGCAGCCTCATTTTACAGAAGAGGAAAAAGCCTCATCGAGGTGGCCAGAATGCTTGCCACACTGCTAGTCAGCGGCAGGGTTGGGGCGTGAACTGCGTTATTCTCTAGAGCCTATTTTCTCCACTAACTGGGGCACCCTCAGTGCTCAGCCCCCTTCTTAATTACCCGCTCTCCGTAGACTGGGAGGGGCACATGGAGGAGGCTTCCCACACGCTGCAGCCTGGGGAAGGGCCCCTCTCTCAAGAGAGCCGTGCACTTCTGCTCTGCCTACAGCTCGTCCTGTATTTTGTGATGGATCTCCTGAAAGACCTACCGGGCCTGCCTGGGCTCTTTGTTGCCTGCCTCTTCAGTGGCTCCCTCAGGTACCCTCTTTGACCGCTTCCCTTAGGTTTGGTGCAGCTGATCCCTACTTGGCCCAAGGTGACAGGTAGAGGAGGGAAGTCTCTCTGAGTTTCTCAGTGTGCTCATCTATCTGTGTAGAAGAGAGCATGTCCTCTCCCAAGAGATACCCCCTTGCTGGTGAAGGATGATTTTTTTTTTTTAAGATTTTATTTTTTATTTATTTGACGGAGAGAGAGAGAGAGGAGGAGGAGGAAGCAGGCCCCCTGCTGAGCAGAGAGCTCAATGCTGGTCTCAATCCCAGGATCCTGAGATCATGACCTGAGCCGAAGGCAGAGGCTTAACCCACTGAGCCACCCAGGCGCCCAGGATGATTCTTTTACAATACTAACAATTGGTTCTGCTTGATCAAAACCTGTATCCCATTCAGAAAAAGACAGGTATCCTTGCCTTCTGGGCTTCTTCATCAGCTGCCAGTTGTGAGGATGGCTTCTGGTTACACATGTCCTCTCCTGCCTTTAGGGCGCTCTTCCTTCAGTAGGACCCCTGTTGATTTTGCCTCTCAGCTCCCAGACTCAGTCAGCATGGCTCATCTTTGTCTTCCTCCTTTCAGCACCATATCTTCTGCTTTTAATTCATTGGCAACTGTTACGATGGAAGATCTGATCCGACCCTGGTTCCCTCAGTCTTCTGAAGTCCAGGCCATCATGCTTTCCAGAATCCTCGGTGGGATTTTGCTTCATCACCTTTTCAAGTGTATTTTTTCTAAGGCCCACCCTGAGCACTGTCATCAGTCTGCTCTACAGCACCAGCTTTAGCCCGGGCTCAGCACTTGCCAAACGAAGCATACAGCCTTGTTGACATCTTAGGGCATTTCCTGGGAAGGTCTCTGAGTCATATAGGTGGGAAAAGTGGGTGGGAGGGACCTGGAGCTGGGGCAAGAGAGAGTATGCAGTTTCCAGGGACACAGAAGTAATGGTTTGGCTGAAGAAGGAGCTTTGATCTATTTTCCGTTTTAAATGTGTTAACTTAACTTGACCTATTTCCTCCCTTCTTTTTACCCAGCCTTTGGCTATGGGCTACTTTGTCTGGGAATGGCATATATTTCTTCCCAGATGGGACCCGTGCTACAGGTGAGGATTATGCGGAGAAGGCAGTTTTTAGGGGAGAAGGGAGCTGATTGAAACAGGGAGATAGCTGATATGAAGGGAATGGTGTAGGGATGGGTATCAAAAATTCACTTTTGGGGCGCATGGGTGGCTCAGTCATTAAGTGTCTGCCTTCGGCTCAGGTTATGATCTTGGAGTCCCAGGATCGAGCCCTGTATCGGGCTCTCTGCTTGGCAGGAAGCCTGCTTCTCCCTCTCTCCCCCTGCTTTGTTCCCTTTTTTGCTGTGTTTCTCTCTATCAAATAAAAAAATGAAATCTTAAAGAAAAACATCTTTGAGGGATTATGTTTAGCTGTGAGTAGGCTTCCCTGAAGTCATTCCTAGGATATTGTCAGCTCAGAGACCTCTAGGGATCAGCCTCAGAGGACAGCCCAAAGTACATTCCCAGGATTTGCCCTCTGGAATTCTGCATTATGATATTTCCAGGTAGAAGATAATTATCTGCGAAGTGGGGTGCCGAGGCCATGCTCTACATTGGTGACACTGGGGGGGGCGTGTCTCTGAGCCTGATATTTTTTTTTTTCCTTCCCTCAATCCTGTCCTCCACAGGCAGCACTCAGCATCTTTGGCATGGTTGGGGGGCCACTACTCGGACTCTTCTGCCTTGGGATGTTCTTTCCTTGTGCCAACCCTCCTGTGAGTGATCCATCTGGTTCCACAGTCTTGTACAGGGGTGGGCCTGAGAAATGTCTTGGCAGGGCTCTCCCATGAGTTCTGGGAACTGGTGTGAAGGATTATGGGGCTGGCATCATGACAGGAGGATGTGTTGTGTCTCTGGGCAGGGTGCCATTGTGGGCCTGTTGGCTGGACTCATCATGGCCTTCTGGATCGGCATTGGGAGCATAGTGACCAACATGGCCTCTGGCATGGCACCTTCTCCCCCTAATATATCCAGCTTTTCCCTGCCTAGCAACCTGACTACTGTCACCGTGACCACACTGATGTCCTCGACCACCCTCTCCAAGTGAGTTGGGGCTCACTCTCTCCTTGGGGAAAATAACTCATTTTTGAGGGGTTTTCCAGGGGTCTTGCTAAGGGATGTGCCACCAGAGTCCTCAGGGAGATGTTGGGCCCCAAGATTCTGGGACTGCATCCTGAGGAATGCCCCATCAGTGAATTGCTAACTGTCCTTATTCTGGTTCTCCCCAGGCCTACAGGGCTGCGGCGTCTTTACTCCTTGTCATATTTATGGTACAGCGCTCACAACTCGACCACAGTCATTGTGGTGGGCCTGATTGTCAGTCTGCTCACTGGTGAGGGTTTGCGGAATGGGGACCCAGAGAAGCGAGACTGAGGGAAGCCACTCAGGGAATCTAGACTTTGGGGGAGATCTGACCCTGCCCTCTGGGCTCCGTGGGCTTCTTGGCTGAGCTCTGGGAGGTGAACAGGGGTTGGGGACTCAGCCCTGAGAACAGATGGCTTGCTGGGTGTGCCCCAGTTACAGGGTAGGAGACTCAGAAGTGTCTTTGCCTTCAGGGGGAATGCAGGGCCGGACCCTGAATCCTCGGACCATTTATCCAGTGTTGCCAAAGCTCCTTGCCCTCCTGCCCCCATCCTGTCAGAAGCGATTTCACTGCATCAGCTATAGCCAGGTAGCAGCTGTTTGGTCCACATTACACCCTCCCTCCCCCTCTCTTACCACCAGATCTTCCAGATTCCCTTCCACCCTTTCCTTTCTCTTCCCCAGCAACTGATTATTTGTCTGAACCTGGACCGTCCCCCCAGTAACTGCCCCGGCTTCTACCCTTGGGGGAATGTTGGCTTAGTGGGCAGAAGGGCCTCAGCCCCAGAGGTGCCAAGTGTGCAGGCCTTTTCTCTCCCTCCCGCCACCCCCACCCTTGCTCCTTCTCCTCCCCCACTGCCCTTTGCTGATCTCCCTTCCAGCAGAGATCAAAACAGTGTCTTCCACCTTTTCTGCCTGAGTTCCTTCACCCCTTTGTCTCATGTTCACCCCACCCTGTTCACTCCCTTTGCTCTGCGTTCTCTAGGACCTCTCCGTGGACACTGCTACATTTCCGGAAAAGATGAGTAATGGGATGCTGAAGAACAGCAGAGACAAGGAGGCCATAGCAGTGCCTGAGCAAGGCTCAGCCCACCAAGGGAACAGCCCCACTTTCATCCTCCAGGAGACCTCACTGTGATCTGGGCTTAGGTCCCAGTGCCAGAGGCCATCTTACAGCGATGAGTTAGGTGATACACAGTGTAAGGATAATCAAGGACTGGGTTATCTGGCCCACCAAAAGACCTTGTTTTTAGATGTGTGGGCTGCAGTAGAAGCTGTTGTGTCATGGGAAGTGTGAGGGTAGGACGGGGTTTTCACTTGTCCCTTGACAGTCTGTTGTCTAGAGGACCAGGCTTGCAGGGGACAGGATTTTGCTAGAAAAGGGGATCAGAGCAAATCCCTGGGAAATGGAAAGTGGCTTCTGATGAACCATCATTAGGCTCCTTTAAAGTGAGTAGAAATAGTGCTAGTTATCACTGCTCTGGGGCCTGATTTGATAAGTTTGGCCATGTTTACCATGAAACACAAAGCTGTCTTAGCCAGCTGTTGCTTCTCTTGTGGTACTGTTTTAAGTGTAGATTCTGTCAGCCACAAAGGGTCCGTGACTACTTTGTAATTATCTGTGACGCCCAGGCCCCTCTCATTCTTACCTGTCTACCTCCATTCTTGAGGTGGGGGGGAGGGTGGTGTCCCTGAGAGACCTCAGAATAGACTGGTACACCCCTCTCCCTTGCATAGAGTAGGGAAGCTTTCCTTCTCACTGTCGTCCCCCCCCCCACCTATGTCATGGGCACTTGGGGCTGGGGCAAATGCTGATCTAAGAAACCAGGGCGTGACCAGGTCCACTGTGGAGTGTGCCATCCACCTGGCACAGCACCGTAGTGTCCTTTTGTTGTTCATGTTTCCTTTTTGGAATCTCTTTCCCACAGATATTTGTTCCAGAGGAATAAAAACTGTTATTGGACCTAGAATCTGGGCTCCTGTACTGTTCACAGCTGTTGTGGTCCACCCCATCCCATCTGTAGCAGGGGTAAAGCACTCCCTCCTCCCGGCATAGGTCTTCCTCTGCTGAGGAGTGGGGGAAGGGGACTGGCTGTCAGTTCTTCACCGGGCAGCGGTGTGCTCATCTCCCTGTGCTGCTTTTCATCCCCTATGGCTCATTCTGTCTCCTGTCCCACCTCCACCTCGTCCTTGACCAGAGCAATCACTGCTGCTCTGATTTTCACTTTGGGGCCAGAGGACAAATGCTGTTATTTGTCTTTAAAAGTAGAACATTTGAGCTGGACACTGGTGAAGAACACTGTGCTCAAACCCACCCACCCTTGGGCCCTGCCTTGCGCTGGCCTCATCTGGCTGCTCAGAAGGAGCTCGACAGGCTCCCCAGGCCCCTCAGCAGAGACCTGATCCCAGGCAGATCTGTGGACAGTTTCAGAAAATGCCACGTGCACTCTGCCTTGAGGTCTACCCTCTTGACAGCCTTTCACCTGCAGACGAGGATACATTACTCTTGGCTAACTATCCCACCCCACCAAGCTGCCAGAGTGCTAGACCTAACCAGGCTCCCATTTGTTCATTCTTTGACATCTTTATCCATCACCTACATGTAAGGGCCTTAAACTTGGCCACCATTTTGCATCTAATAAAATGCCACCCCAGGACCCTGCACAAGTACCACCATCAATTCAAAGTGACCTCATGTAGTCCCAAATTCTTGCCTGTTAGCTATATTTGCATAGAAAAGGTTAAAGTTGGGGCGCCTGGGTGGCTCAGTTGGTTGAGCGACTGCTTTCGGCTCAGGTCATGATCCTGGAGACCTGGGATCAAGTCCCACATCGGGCTCCCTGCTCGGCGGGAAGCCTGCTTCTCCCTCTCTCACTCCCCCTGTTTGTGTTCCCTCTGGCTGTGTTTCTCTCTGTCAAATAAAATCTTAAAAAAAAAGGAAAAGAAAAGGTTAAAGTCTACAGGATTCAAAGCTTTCAAGATTTATGTTTAGGGGGAAATGGTAAATACATTTGGTTTTCCATATCTGTATAAAAGTAACAGAACAAAGATGTTCTCCTAACAAAGTAAACTTACGTATGATGAAAATAACCACTTAGAGGGCACCTGGCTGGCTCAGTCGGAAGAGCTTAAAAGTACTGATTAGTCACTTTGGCTCAGGTCATGATTCCAGTGTCCTGGGATCAAACCCCACATAGGGCTCTCTGCTTAGTGGAGATCCTGCTTCTCCCTTTGCCTGCCACTCCCCCTGCTTCTTACGCACTCTCAAAACAAAACAAACAAAACGATTATGAGGGTGAAGTTGAATGCACAGACTGAATTGAAATACCGTTTCACCCATTCAATCTAAAGCTGTAGTTTCTTCATCTATTACATGTGAATTTCCCAGAGTTCTTTAAAGATTCAGTTACATTGCATGTAAAGGACTTAAAAACTTTCAGTAGATGTCAGTTACTGTGATCATATTTACTGTAGTTTTCAAAGCACTTTTCATGTACTAACAACTGATTTTATGCCTTGGGAGGAAGGTATGTCAATATCAGCATTTATTTTTAAGAGTTTTATTTATTTATTTGACAGAAACACAGAGCGAACACAAGCCGGATGCAGGGCTTGATCCCAGGACCCCTGGGATCATGACCTGAACCGAAGGCAGATGCTTAACCACTGAGCTGCCCAGGCCCCTCTCATCTGCATTTTTTTAAAGATTTTATTTATTTGACAGATAACAAGTAGGCAAAGAGAGGAAGAAGCAGGCTCCCTGCTGAGTAGAGAGCCAATGCAGGCCTCTATCCCAGGACCGTGAGCTGAGAGCCGAGGCTTTAACCCACTGAGCCACCCAGGGGCCCTCATCTGCATTTTTAGTGTATCAGGTAACTAGATTGCTTGGCTAGTTCTTCAAGATTGCTTGCCTCAGCTTCTGAGGGGCAGAAATAGAGCCCAGGTCTGTGACTTACAGTAGCCCACCAAAGTCGTATTTCTTGCCAGGGAAGAGTGTCATTTTGGGTGGGTGTGTTCACACAGGTTGTGAAGAATCTTGGGACAATAGTGCGGAAAACTAACACACTAAATGGGATGTTACTATACCAGCACTCCAAAACTTTTCTAGGTCAGTGGCTTTCAAACCTTTGATATACCCACGTTAAGATGTTCATGTTTGGGGCACCTGATGGCTCAGTTATTAAACGTCTGCCTTTGGCTCGGGTCATGATCCCAGAGTCTGGGGTTCAAGCCCTACATCGGGATCCCTGCTCAGTGGGAAACCTGATGGCTCAGATAATTGGGTGTCTGCCTTTGTCTCCAGGTCCTGGGATTGAGCCCTACATAGGGCTCCTGGCTCAGCCGGGCGTCTGCTTTTCCCTCTCCCTGTCTCTCCCCCTTCTCATGCTCTCTTTACCTCTGTGTCTCAAATGAATAAAAATCTTTTTAAAGATTTTTTATTTATTTGACAGAAACACAGCCAAAGAGGGAACACAAGCAGGGGGAGCGAGAGAGGGAGAAGCAGGCTTCCTGCTGATCAAGGAGCCCAATGTGGGGCTTGATCCCGGGTCTCCGGGATCATGACCTGAGCCGAAGTCAGTCGCTTAACCAACTGAGCCACTCAGGCGCCATGAATAAATAAAATCTTTTAAGAAAATGTTCATGTTATGATCCAGTACACTCATGCATTACATCAGGTTACTATAACATTTCATGAAAAAATATCTCTGTGTATAGTTAATATTTTCTGCTGCTCTTCCCCTTCCCTTTTCTTTGTGCATAATTCAGTCCTAAAGCTATTAGGTGGAGCAGTGCAAGGTAGCATTGGTGCCGGGGGCTGTCTGGTGTGCATATTAGAGCTCAAGTGAAATGAGGGAGACCATACATGGAAGTAGCCCAGCTTGGATGTCATAGTCTTGAGTGTGGGGAGGAAGGTGGCCTGATGGGGGTTGTCAAAGCCAGTGTGTATGTGTGTCTGTTTGTATCCTACCTGGAGAATCAGAACTCAGACAGTAAAAAGGGAGGGCATTTGCACATGGAAGCCGCCCAGCCTGGGCTGTTAGAACCTGGGAGTGAGGGTGTCTGTATGAAGGAAGACCTGCGGTCAGATGGGAGCCCACATAGGGCCAGTCAGTCTGGGGTGTGGTGTCAGCCTAAGCAGTGTAACGGACACCACATAGGGGCCAGCCCGGGGCTCAGCCAAGTGGAGCAGGAAATAAATCTCTGGAAAATCATAAACGCAGTCCAATTTCACATTGCTCAACAAGTCAAAATTTGGGACCTTGAAAGAATAACAAAACCAACTGGCAAAAATTATCAGGAGAAAAGAGAAAACAAATAATTTCAGAAATAAGGGTACCTAAATACAGATATCTAGATAGTAACAGGGTAATCAGATTATGAACTACTTTAGGCCAACAAATTTGAAAATTTTAGATAAAACTGAACAAAGTGTGTGCCTGGGTGGCTCAGTTAGTTGGGTCACTGCGTTCAGCTTGGGTCATGATCTTGGAGTCTTGGGATTGAGTCCCGCTTCAGGCCCCAGGCTCTACAGGGAGTCTGCTTTTCCTTCTGACCTCCTCTCTCATGCTCTCTCTCACTCTTTCTCTCAAATAAAGTCTTTTTTTTTTTTTTTTTTTTTTTTTTTAGGATTTTATTTATTTGACAAACAGAAACACAGCCAGAGAGGGAACACAAGCAGGGGGAGCGAGAGAGGGAGAAGCAGGCTTCCCGCAGAGCAGGGAGCCCAATGTGGGGCTTGATCCTGGGTCTCTAGGATCATGACCTGAGCCGAAAGCAGTCACTTAACCAACTGAGCCACCCAGGCGCCCCCAATTTTTAATTTTTTTATTAAAGATTTTATTTATGGGCCCCCTGGGTGGCTCAGCCGTTAAGCATCTGCTTTCGGCTCAGGTCATGATCCTGCGGTCCTGGGATGGAGCCTCGTATCCGGTTCCCTGCTCAGGGAGAAGCCTGCTTCTCCCTCTATCACTCCCCCACTTGTGTTTCCTCTCTAGCTGTGTTTCTGTCAAATAAAGAAAATTTTTAAAAAAGATTTAATTTATTTGACACAGAGAGAGAGAGTGATAACAGGACACAAGCAGAGGGAGTGGGAGAGGGAGAGCAGGGAGCCTGATGCAGGGCTTGAGCCCAGGAACCCAGGATCATGACCTAAGCCAAAGGCAGATGCTTAATGACAGGTACCCAGGTGCCCCCCCTTTTTAAATATTTATTTAGAGAGAGAGTGTATAAGTGGGGGGGAGGGGCAGGAGAGGGAGAGAAGCAGACTCCCTGTCAAGCAAGGAGCCCAATGTGGGCCTCAATCCCAGGACCCTGAGATCATGACCTGAGCTGAAGGCAGAGGTCTAACCCTCTGCCCTCTTATTTTATTTTCTTTTTATTTCATTTATTTATTTGACAGAGAGATCATAAATAGGCAGAGAAGCAGGCAGAAAGAGAGGAGGAAGCAGGTTCCCTGCTGAGCAGAGAGCCGGATGTGGGCCTCGAAGACAGAGGCTTAACCCACTGAGTCACCCAGGTGCCCCCTCTTTATTTTTTTAAATATTTTGTTTGTCGGAGGGAGCGAGAGAGAGTAGGCAGGGGAGAAATAGGCTCCCTGCTGAGCAATGAGCCTGATGAGGGACTTGATCCCAGGCCCTGGGATTGTGACCTGAGCGGAAGGTAGAGGCTTAACCTACCGAGCCACCCAGATGTCCCTGACTGCCTTTTATCATAGCATCAGTCCAATACCAAAACCAGACAGAGACAGCATAAGTAGAAAGGAAAGGTAAAAAAAAAAGGTAGAAAGAAAAAGTACACGTCAATATTATAAACATAGCTGCAAAATCACAAAATATTAGTGAACTGAATTCAGCAATGTATATAAAAAAGATATCATCATTGAGTTTATCTCAGAAATGAGAGATGGTTGTTTGTTTGTTTTTTAATAATTTATTTATTTGACAGAGATCACAAGTAGGCAGAGAGGCGAGGAAGCAGGGTTCCTGCCAAGCAGGGAGCCCGAAGCGGGCCTCGATCCCAGGACCCTGAGATCATGACCTCAGTCAAAGGCAGAAGCTTAACCCACTGAGCCACCCAGGCTCAGACATCATTAAAAGTAAAAAGATGGGGCGGCGCCTAGAGCGTGGAGCACTGGGTGTTGGGAACGGGAAAAAAAAAAAATTAGTAACAATTAAAAAATAAATTAATTAATTAAAAAAAAAAAAAAAAGTAAAAAGATGGGGTGCCTGGGTGGCTCAGTTGGTTAAGCGACTGGCTTCGGCTCAGGTCATGATCCCAGAGACCCAGGATCGAGTCCCACATTGGGCTCCCTGCTCGGCGGGAAGCCTGCTTCTCCCTCTCTCACTCCCCTGGCTCATGTTCCCTCTCTGGCTGTGTTTCTCTCTGTCAAATAAATAAAATCTTTAAAAAAAAAAAAAAAAAAAGGAAAAAGACAACATAGAAAAAGGGAAAATAAAGTTGCAACATATATATCTGACTTCAAGAACATGTGACATAAAGACCTGAGAGTCAACATAAAAAAGACAACTCAAAAATGGGGAAAAGATTTGATTTGACATTTTACTGTAAGGACCTATTTAGACGTCCAGGCCACCATCTTGTTTACTCAGAAAAACAGCTCCAGGTGTTAAGGGCAGATGGTCCCTGGAAAACAAAAGCGAGACAGGTTGGGGGAGACACCCAATCAGTTAACCTCCTTAACCTCACCACCGGGGAGGTATGGAGAGGCAAATTAAGAATGGGCAGCCAGTTCCTGGTACCAGGTGGGAATACCCAATCAGTTAATCCCCTTAACCTCCAGTTAAGGGGATCCAATGGGGATCCCCTGGTAAACCACTCTGGTACCCTGGTACCAGGTGGGAACACCCAATCAGTTAATCCCCTTAACCTCCAATTAAGGGGATCCAATGGAGATCCCCTGGTAAACCACTCTGTGGGGATTAAATGTATTCATCATCACAGCAGAGTGAAAGAATTAACTCAGGCAAGCTAGGTCAGTTGTCAGCTCGGGGTGTGGTTTTCCCCTATAAAAGGTGGCCTGTAAGAATAGGCGTGGCTGCTCTCTCCCCTGGGAAGCGACCCTGGCCTCGGGGCCAGTAAAATTCTGTTGCTTTGGCCCGCAATAAAGCTTTGCTTAACCTTTGCTTTTGTATCAGCCTCGTTCCTTTGACCACGGACCCTATTATTACAAATGAGGAAATCTAAATGATGTATAAATATGACAAAAAGAGGGACGCCTGGGTGGTTCAGTTGGTTAAGCGACTGCCTAGGGCTCAGTTCATGATCCCGGAGACCCGGAATCGAGCCCCACATCGGGCTTCCCGCCGAGCAGGAAGCCTGCTTCTCCCTCTCTCACTCCCCTTGCTTGTGTTCCCTCTCTAGCTGTGTTTGTCTCTGTCAAATAAATAAATAAAATCTTTTAAAAAACCCCACTACAAATATGTCTTATAGGCTCCACTCCACGTACACTTTTCAATAAAAAAAAATTTAATCTGGGTGGCTCAGTTGGTTAAGCGACTGCCTTCGGCTCAGGTCATGATCCCGCAGACCCAGGATCGAGTCCGCATCGGGATGCCTGCTCGGCAGGAAACCTGCCTCTCTCTCTCACTCACTCCCCCTGCTTGTGTTCCCTCTCTGGCTGTGTTTCTCTCTGTCAAATAAATAAATAAATAAATGATCTTTTTTAAGAATTAATCTGCTAATACCATTCACTAACATAGCTGTCTCTCCTAACATTATTAAGAACAAGAACATATGTCACTATAGTAAAAATAATGTGAAAAAGATCACATTAAAACTTATTTGTGCGTGCACAAAGTATCTCTGGAAGACTACAGAAGAAACTATAGTGATGAAGAAGGAAGTCTCCCTGCCTATGAAAGGGGATGGGATGGGTCGCCTGGGTGGCTCAGTTGGTTGGGCAACTGCCTTCCGCTCAGGTCATGATCCCAGAGACCCGGGATTGAGCCCCACATTGAGCTCCCTGCTCAGCAGGAAACCTGCTTCTCCCTCTCTCACTCCCTCTGCTTATGTTCCCTCTCTGGCTATGTTTCTCTCTGTCAAGTAAATAAAATCTTAAAAAAAACAAAAAAAAAGAAAGAAAGGGGATGGGACAACAGGAAGACAGAAGTGGGGGAGGGGCACCTTAGATCTCATCTCTCTACATGTATACTTTTTTTTTTTTTAAGATTTTATTTGGGGTGCCTGGGTGGCTCAGTTGGTTGAGCGACTGCCTTCGGCTCAGGTCATGATCCTGGAGACCGGGGATCGAGTCCCGCATCAGGCTTCCTGCTTGGCGGGAGGCCTGCTTCTCCCTCTCTCAGTCCCTCTGCTTGTGATCCCTCTCTGGCTGTGTTTCGCTCTGTTAAATAAATAAAATCTTTTAAAAAGAAATTTATTTATTGGGCGCCTGGGTGGCTCAGTGGTTTAAACCTCTGCCTTTGGCTCAGGTCATGATCTCAGGGTCCTGGGATCCAGGCCCGCATTGGGGTACCCGCCAAGCTTCCTCCTCTCTATTCCTGCCTCTCTGCCTACTTGTGATCTCTCTGTCAAATAAATAAATAGAATCTTTAAAAAAAAAAAGATTTTGTTTATTTATTTGACACAGAGAGAGATAGAGAGGGAACACAAGCAGGGGGAGGGGGGGAGGGAGAAGCAGGCCTCCTGCTGAGCCAGGAGCCCCATGCCAGGCTGATCCTAGGACCCTGAGATCATGACTTAAGCGGAAGGCAGTTGCTTAAGGACTGAGCCAACTAAGTACCCCACACTCATACATTTTTTGATGTTGAACAATTCATATATTTAGTACAATGCCAGTACTAAAATACTTTTGAAGTCCTATACATCTGGAAGTTTACAAAATTCTCCTAAATAAACCTGTATCAAAGATAAAACTGGAAATTATAAACCATTTCAGAATTATATTGCAACTAGAGCATTATAGAGAAATTAGATAGGCAATCTTAAATGCTGAACAATCTGAAGGGCAAAAAATATATGTGTATCTCATTTAATTTACTTTCCTTTTTAAGAAAAAAGATTTTATTTATTTATTTGAGAGAGAGAGAGTGAGTGAAAGAGAGCATGAGAGGGGAGAAGCAGACTCTCACGGAGCTGGGAGCCCAATGTGGGACTCGATCCCAAGACTCCAGGATCATGACCTGAGCTGAAGGCAGTGGCTTCACCAACTGAGCCATCCAGGCGCCCCTGATTTATTTTTCTTGATTACTACTGAGTTTGAGCACCTTTTCTTTTTCTTTTTTTCTCTTCTTCCTTCTCCTCCTAGCTCCCCTAGCTCCCTAGCTCCCCCTCTCCTCACCTCCTTTTTTTCCCTCCTCTACCTCCTTCTTTTGGGGTTTGGATTCTTCTGAGAATTTCCTGATCACATCCCCTTTGATTTAAATAATTGTTGTCAGAATCCTTTATATATTCTGGATATTAATTCCATGCAATAATTTACCCCCACACTTTCCATTTTCTTTTTTTTCCACTTTTTTTTTTTAAGATTTTATTTATTTGACATAGAGAAACACAGCCAGAGAGGGAACACACGCAAGGGGAGTGAGAGAGGGAGAAGCAGGCTTCCCGCAGAGCAAGGAGCCTGATGTGGGGCTCGATCCGGGGTCTCCGGGATCATGACCTGAGCCGAAGGCAGTCACTTAACCAGCTGAGCCACGCAGGCGCCCCTCACTTTCCCTTTTCTTATAACTTCTGTTATATAATATTTCTTTTAACAGAAGTTTTAAACCCTTTTCTTATAACTTCTGTTATAATATTTCTTTTAACAGAAGTTTTAAATTTTGAGAACAAATCTCTCCATTTTATGGCTTCTCAGTTTTTTGTCTTATTTAGGCAGACATTTTCCATCCCAATATTATTTAAACTATAGTTTAAGGGGCGCCTGGGTGGCTCAGAGGGTGAAACCTCTGCCTTCGGCTCTGGTCATGATCTCAGGGTCCTTGGACCAAGTCCCATGTGGGCTCTCTGCCTGGTGGGGAGCCTGCTTCCTTCTCTTTCTCTGCCTGCCTCTCTGCCTATTTGTGATATCTCTCTCTCTCTCTCTCTGTCAAATAAATAAATAATTTTTTTTTTTTAAGATTTTATTTATTTATTTGACAGAGAGAAACACAGTGAGAGGGAACACAAGCAGGGGGAGTGAGAGAGGGAGAAGCAGGCTTCCCGCCGAGCAGGGAGCCCGATGTGGGGCTCGATCCCGGGTCTCCGGGATCATGACCTGAGCCGAAGGCAGTTGCTTAACCAGCTGAGCCACCCAGTCGCCCGAAATAAAATCTTTTTAAAAATAAAAATAAAAAAATAAACTCTAGTTTAAGGACCTTTAAAATAACCATTACTAACCCAGCTAATTTTAAAATTTTTATTTTACTTTATTTTAAAGATGTTATTTATTTATTTGACAGAGAGAGGCACAGGTTGAGAGGGAACACAAGCAGGGGGAGTGAGAGAGGGAGAATCAGGCTTCCCACCCAGCAGGGAGCCCAATGTGGGGCTCCATTGGGGACTCTAGGATCATGACTTGAGCCGAAGGCAGACGCCTAACGACTGAGCCACCTGGGTGCCCCATAACCTTAAAAATTTTATACCATGATGGATGTTAGGGCCTGCTTAGCCTCAGGGCCACCATAACAGGCTCTGAAACTCCTTGGTGACTTAGGCCTCTACATATCTAAGTGATTTGTGCCTTTACAAGGCCCGTGTCAGGCTTATCTGGGACAAACAGGATTAGGGCGATGCATCTTGCTTCGTTCTTGGAATTTTATCTCACCTAATCAGGTTATGGGCAGTTGACTTGTGAACTGTGGGAAAATGCAAGAACTGCGGAAAATTACTGTGTGACTCATGCTTGCTGTTTGAAATGCATATAAACCCCTAGACCCTTGCATTCGGGGTCCTTGTTGAAACCCGCTGTGCCAGGCAGATGCTTGGACCCCAGATAGCTGGAAATAAACCTCGCTGTGTGATTTGCATTATCCTGAGAATCCTTGGTTTCTCTTTGGGGAGGCAGTCGACATCAGTCTTTAACATTTGGTTTAACATCCTATCTGGAGGTACCTATCTGTAGGGGTTTGAGTCCCCTATCTGTAGGGGTTTGAGTCCCCTATCTGGACAGTTTTGAGTCCCCTATCTGGAGGGGTTTGAATCCTCTATCTGGAGGGGTTTGAATCCTCTATCTGGAGGGGTTTGAATCCTCTATCTGGAGGGGTTTGAGTCCCCTGGCCTAGGCAGTTATGTTCGAAGACCCGTCCTATTTGAGGGAAGGGGAGCCTGATCACCTCCCATTAGTCAGGGGCACCAAGAGGGGTGTCCGACCTGTCTGAATGTGAAGAGTGCCTGAGTGTGTGAGTGTGTCTGTTTGTGGAGGAAAAACTTTGGAACGGAATTTTAAATGTGGTCGGTATGGACCAAAATTGAAATGAATGGGTTTTATTTTTTTTATTTTTTTTAGACACTTTTTTTTTTTTAAGATTTTATTTGTTTATTTGACAGAGAGAAACACAGCGAGAGAGGGAACACAAGCAGGGGGAGTGAGAGAGGGAGAAGCAGGCTTCAGGCCGAGCAGAGAGCCTGATGTGGGACTCGATCCTGGGTCTCCAGGATCGTGACCTGAGCCGAAGGCAGTCGCTTAACCAACTGAGCCACCCAGGCGCCCCAAAACGAATGGGTTTTAAAGTATAAGATTGAAACTCTGCTTTCTCTTTGTTCAAAAGGCAAGGTTTTCTCCCATTGTTGGTCTGCCCTTGATAAGAAAATGTAAGCAGTTGCTTTCTTTTTGCCTGCAGAGAGACCAGTTTCTGTGATTTACATTTAATCCTATTTAGACTTGAGCTTTAAAACTCTAAGGTTTTACCATACTTCCAAGATTTAAATAATAAATGACGTCTTCTTAATTTATTAGGCCTTTTATTTAGTTTGCTAAATTGTTTGGGAAGTACTGTTAAACAAATGAGAAGTTTCGGGTTACATTTAAATGGGTGCTATAACTATTCTGGAGGTAATGTGTCCTACCTAAAGTTCTAATGTACCAGTACAAGATCATCATTAAGTGTTCTGACTATTGAAATGTTGTGTGTCATAAAATAACTAAGCTTCCTTATCAATCCTATTGTGGTAACTCTCAAATTGGATCATTGCCCAATGTCTGTTTCTGAGTTTTTACAATTGTGATTATCTTGCAAAACGAGTTTCATCTGCAAGGAAGATTCATGTAAAGATAGGAAGAGTCCCATTTCTACCGACAGGCTTTGTTGGGGGGACTCTGGACCGCTCCAAGAAGGCCCATAACTTTATCTAAGATTAGTATGGTGACTGAAAGTAAGGATGAGTCCCCAGGGGCTTTTATGGAAAGGCTTATTGAAGCCTATAAAATGTACAGCCCAATTGACCCTGAGGCACCCGAAAACCAGAGAGCAATTAACCTGGCCTTTACTAGCCAGTCAGCCTCAGACAGAAGGAAAACTTGGCTGAATTAGTGAGCATAGCAGAAGAGGTGTTCAACAACAGGGGGATGAAAGGCAGACTAGGAAAATAGTTAAGGTTTTGGCATCACACGAAGCGGGAAGAGGCAGATAGGAGATGGTCAATGGAAAAAAAAGCTTAAACACGGAAAAAGCAAAAGCTAAGACTTAGATTCAGATCAGTGTGCTTACTGCAAGGAGAAAGAACACGGGTCCAGGGAATGCCCTAAGAAGAAAACGGCAATGCGGGCCACCAAAGACTGAAGGGGTGGGGCCATGGTTCGGAACCCCACCCTGAACCTTGGGTTAAAGTTAAGATAAAGAAAAAAATCAATTCACTTTTTAATGGACTCAGGAGCCCAATTTTCATTGTTGTTAAGGCCTATGGAAAAATTATCTGGAGAGGAAACCTGGGTACAAGGGGCAAATGGCACAAAAAGACTTTGAGGCAACCGGCTGAGCAGATGCTTGTGGCAGCAGGGGATAAACACCTCCTTTAAGAGTCAGTCTCAAAACCAGAAGAGCGAGAGGAGAGAGGCCTCCTCCAAACCCTGCAGGTTGAGTTTCCCGAAATGTGGGGAAACAAAAAGCCTTCTGGCCTGGCCGAGGGATGGCCTCCTGTACTGGTACAGTAAAAAATGACTGATACGACTGTTCGCGGCCAGCCTGGGGAGATATCCTCCCCTGGGGAGATATCCATCAGACTGTGCCTAACCCCTATACCCTACTCTCCCTCCCGGGCCCCAAGAGAACTGTGTATACCGTCCTAGATCGACATCGGACTTTAACAATGAACACTTTTTGTGCTACATTGATATGATCACCTAGCATCCATCTTTGTTCCCTCTTTAAGAATGTAGGACATTTGGCACATGGAAACTCTTAATAAGCATACAGTCAAAGCCCTAAATGATGTTTAAAATAACGTTTCTCTATTAAATACTAAAAATACAAATGTGTAAAGCAGATTTACAAAACAGAATGGCATTATATCTTTTTCTTTTAAAGTTTTTTTTTTTTTTTTAAGATTTTGTTTATTTTCTTGACAGAGAGAAACACAGCTAGAGAGGGAACATAAGCAGGGGAGTGAGAGAGGGAGAAGCAAGCTTCCTGCTGAGCAGGGAGCCCGATGTGGGGCTTGATCCCAGGACTCTGGGATCATGACCTGAGCTGAAGGCCGTTGCTTAACCAACTGAGCCACCCTGGCACCTCCATTATATCTTTTTTTTAACTGTTGTATGGGTAGAACTTGTGTCACCATAAAAACAGAATGCTGTGTATACATTCCAGATTACTACCAAAATATTTCTGGGTTTCTAATTGACAAGAATACTCAAATTGGTGTTTTAAATGATCTCTCTTTCATTTAGTGATTGCTTAAAACTCTTAAACTGGAGGAATATTATCAAAAGTCAACTATCAAAAGGTCTTTTACTCAGACTTCTCTTTTTCGTTACAGTATCAACCTTATTTTGTCATTTCTGGTGTCTCCCTTCCTAGTGTCAAGACTCCTTCACTGCGTAACTTCCAGCTGACCCATGACCCCTTCTACTCAAGGAGGTTCGTATATGTTGCCCACATTGGATTCAGCTGTCTCCCCTTTCATAATAACTCCCTATATGTTCCCCAACAGACCAGTGTTGACCCATAGATAGGGACATGTCTACACCCCTATTTAGCCCGGAGAAGTTACAGAAGATGAGACCTTCCACCTTCAACAGATTTAAAGATTTAAGGGTCAAATTGTTCAGGGGGTAAATAATGAGGAGAAGGCAAGCTTAGGACAAAAGCACAAACTGACACTCTGCAACCTCTCCACCCCATCCCCCATCCCCCGTGGGACATTTGTGACATTCTTCCAGAGATCTCCCAAGTAAATGTTAATACTTTGCTAGAAGGGGAGATCAACCTTAACTTGACAAAGGCAAAACCTCTGGTATCTTGGAGGTATCTTACAAGTTGGTCCTCTTTAGCATATGAAAGTTCTATTGAAACCTCCCTTTTTCTTACTTCTTCTCCCAACTCCCAAGTATATAATCACCAGGCCTCATGACCCCTGTGTAGCCGGCTCTTTCTGCCGATGGGTCCCGTCTTGGTGCAATAACCACCATTTTGTACCTAAATAAATAAACAAACAAACAAACAAATAAATAAATAAATACCTTAAAATATTTTAACTTTTTCCCCTCTAAAGGCTTAATTATTTGGGCCTCTGGGTGGCTCAGTGGATTAAAGCCTCAGCTTTCGGCTCAGGTCATGATCTCAGGGTTCTAGGATCGAGGCCCAAATTGGGCTCTTTGCTTGGCAGGGAGCCTGCTTCCTCCTCTCTCTCTGCCTGCCTCTCTGCCTACTTGTGATCTCTCTCTCTGTCAAATAAATAAATAAATAAAATCTTTAAAAAAAAAAAAAGCTTAATTATTTGTTTCAGCTGTGTTTGACATGATGGAACAGGAGTTTCAATCTAAATGATGTGGGAAACAAAGGCAGAAGGAAAATTACTAAATTTCCTTACTACCTGGGGCCCATCGATAAGTCCTTGAAACAGGCAGAGTGACATTCCTGTAGGGACTCAACTGCCTGGATGTTAATGCTTTGCTTTGGGCAAAAGGCAATCCTAGCCTGAGCCCCACCCCCCAGGATCCTGTAAGTCTACTTTAATGTATAAAAATTTATTTGGAAATTTCCTTTATCTCTAACCCCCCCCCCCAAGCATTTGGCCCACCGATATACAGCTGAAGGGTCTCATGACTAAGGTTTTATGAGAAGGTAATAAATGACCTTTTCCCAACAATAGCTAGTCCCCTCAAGGTCCTGGAAACTTTGCTTCCAAAATTCCTTAGAGACCTACCCTCTCCCTAACCCCCTCCCAACTTGAAAGTATATAATGGGCCACTACTCATGACCCCATTGCCGCTCTTTCTGTGCTCCCGCTCTGTCCAGTGCTTTAATAAAACCAACTTTTTTTTTTTAAGATTTTATTTATTTGACAGAGAGAAACACAGCCAGAGAGGGAACACAAGCAGGGGGAGGGAGAGAGGGAGAAACAGGCTTCCCACTGAGCAGGGAGCCCGATGCTGGGGTTTGATCCCTGGTCTCCGGGATCATGACCTGAGCCGAAGGCAGTCGCTTAACCAACTGAGCCACCCAGGTGCCCCTAAAACCAACTTTTTGCACCAAAGACGTATCAAGAATTCTTTCTTGGCGGTCGGCTTCAACCCTACAATAGTCTTTCCTACATCACTGATGTTATTTTTTCTTCAGTGGATAGCCAATCATTTCACGTGATTTGTTGAAAAAGCCACCCTTCCTTCTAGATTTTAATGTTACCACTAATGAAATTAACTAGCTAAATAAATAAGCATTCCTTCTAATTGTAAACATTTGCACAGATACATGCATGTTTTGCACCTTATTCCACTGATTTATTTTCATCCCTTTATTGTAGGTTGCTAAATATGTGTTATATTTACGTAGCTGTGTATACTTTTATATTTTCATATATTATAGGGCAAATTCCCACTCAATATTCTTTTCATTTTTGGGGGGCTGTTATTGAACACTTTCATTTTCGGAAGAGTCACAATTTTATTTAAATATTTTTTTTCTTATTGCTGTTTTAATTTGCATTTTCTTGACAGTATATGTTGCAGAGCATCTCTCCAGGTGCTTGTTTACCATCTAGATATCTTCTTTGGTGAGATGTCTAGTAGGGCCTTTGGCCCATTCTTTAATTGGATCATTGTCTTGCTGTTGAGTTGTGGGTTTTTTTTTAAGATTTTATTTATTTATTTGACAGAGAGCGAGATCAGAAATAGGCAGAGAAGCAGGCAGAGAAAGAGGGTGAAGCAGGCTCCCCGCAGAGCAGAGAGCCCAATGTAGGACTCGATTCCAGGACCCTGAGATTGTGACCTGAGCTGAAGGCAAAGGCTTAACCCTCTGAGCCACCCAGGTGCCCCTTGCTGTTGAGTTTTAAGAGTTCTTTGTATATTTTGGATGCTACTCCTTTATCAGATGTGTCTTGCAAATGTTCTTTCAGAGCATTTCCATTTTTAGGACTTTATGCCACAGATTCATTTGCACACAGGTACAAAGATGTATATGCCAGGATAATATAAATAACAAATTAGGTGATAAAATTACAAATCAGAAGGAAACAAACATTCGTCTCCAACTGGGCTCTTGGTTGCAAGCAGCAGAAGTGACTTTGGCTGATGAGCAGAAAGTCGTTTGTTATAAAGAACATTGTTGGGCGCCTGGGTGGGTTAAGCCTCTGCCTTCGGCTCAGGTCAGGATCTCAGGGTCCTGGGATGGAGGCCCACATTGGGCTCTCTGCTCAACAGGGAGCCTGCTTCCTCCTCTCTCTCTGCCTGCCTCTCTTCCTACTTGTGATCTCTCTCTGTCAAATAAATAAATAAAATCTTTAAAAAAAAAAAAGAACATTGTTGTAAGGACTAGAGAATAGGCTTGATGATAATGCTCAAGAATGTAAGCCACAAACCACATATATAAATAGCCTGATGCATAAAGGATTCAGAAGAATTCTGCTGCCACCAAAAACCAGATGCTAAATTTGTGCTGCCACTGAGAACCTGATGGCAATTGCAACCGTAACTCACACCAGCGCCACTTATATCTCTTCCGCATCAGACACTTGCTTTGCAATCCATGCTGCCCCAAGGCCATAAGGCTGTGAGGCACCCTTGCCAGCATATAAGAGTCCTTCTCAGAGCTCATTTCCTCCTAGGGTTCACCTCTGATTTGGCGATTGGTGTGAGTGCAGGTGGTTGGTGGAGTTTCATAGGAGACTGGAGAGCGAATATCTCCAGGAGCATGACAATGTTCCAAAGGAGTCGGCCAGCCAGAAAACATGACAAATGTCCATTGAAGTGTCTCTTAATTGGAGATAGCTAATACGGTATGGCACATCCATGCATTAGAATACAATACGGCTCTTGAAAAGAGTAAGGTATTTGAAAAATAAGAATGTGGGAGAATCTCCAAGATATAATTAATGTGTATCATATACTATCATTTATATTTTAAGAAGAGCTATACATATTTATATATTTGCCCATGTATACAGAACTCTGGAAGGATACGCAAGACATTAATAACAATAGCTGCTTCTAGAGAAGGGAAAAAGGAGACTAGGTTAGATAGGGGACTTATTGGTCTGAATTCTATATATGCCATATGCATATATAATCTATTCAAAATTTTAAGAAGAAAAATGTTTGCCACATATACAAATTATAGCCAGGAAACATCTGATAAATTTATTTATTTATTTATTTATTTAATATTTTAATTTATTTATTTGACACAGAGAGACACAGTGAGAGAGGGAACACAAGCAGAGGGAGTGGGAGAGGAAGAAGCAAGCAGGCTTCCTGCCAAGCAGGGAGCCCGATGTGGGGCTCGATCCCAGGATGCTGGGATTGTGACCTAAGCTGAAGGCAGAAGCTTAACAACTGAGCCACCTAGTCTCCCCCATCTGATAAATTTAATTCATTTCAGAATGTCAGGAGATAAAACCAACAAACAGTGGGTATTATCTACACTGGGATTAAAAATGACAGCCCAGATGCCACCGGTGATAAAGTATCTCAGGATCAACAACCTCAACTTCTGGGCTAAAGGTTGCCCATCTCCAACCCAGAACGGTGAAAGAGCAGCCACCTGTCCCACAAAATGGGCCTGCCTGGCTAGCATTCCCCAGCTCCCAGTTCAGATCCCTGAAGCTGTCAGTGGCATTGAGGACACAGAGAACTGTTAATAATTATTCCATCTGTTATGCCCAGATTTCGAGATCCCCAAAGACCACCGGGGAGGCGCCGATTCCGATGCAAGAATAAAGAGCCTTTATTTGAGGTAGCTTGAGCTCAGGCTCTCTTTCACACACACACACACACACACACCGATGCAGCAGCGTGATGCAGAGAAAGAGAGCAATTTTTCAATGCAGGACAGTTTTATAGGGGGAGTGTGGCAATAGGCGGGGAGATGTTGGTGGCTTACACTGATCTGGCCAAGAGTCAGTTCATATGGCAGGCTAGGCCAGGGTTGGACAATATTTACACGCAGTTGTTCTGGGGAGGGGTCAAGCTGGGGTCCAAACAAGATAGGGTGCAGGACATATAAGATGGAGTCAGTCTTTATTCTGCCCTTTCACATCCTAAGAAGCAAGAGATGATCTGCCCACCCCAAAGTCTATGGGAGGGCTTCTGTGATCCTTTTGTGAGAAGTTGAGAAGGATCCATGCAACATTAGGAGGTGAGGAGATGTTACAACAAAATAGTTTTGTTTATCTGGGTAGGAGAGTGGGTCTATTAACTACAGCCATTTAACACCCACTGAGTGAGACTCAAAATACTTTCAGCTGAATCATTTGTTTCCAGCAGCATAAACAGAGCCTCAACTAAAAGAGGCTCCAACAGTGAGGACATTCATTGTTTCATATAACAAAAAGTCTGATGAAAAGAATTCCAGAGCTGCCTCATTCAGAAATTCAACAATGGCAGAGTTCTGGCTCAATCCGATTTCCTTATGACTTTTACTTCATGATGACAAAATGTTGCTGTTCCACCACATAGCTTCATGTGAGATTAGGCACAAAGCATGAAGGACTTCACAGTTGCTTGCTCTTGTGCGTTCTCTCACTTGCTCGTGCTCAGGCCCTTCTGTTTTGTTTTTTTAAAGATTTTTATTTATTTATTTATTTATTTGACACAGAGAAACACAGCTAGACAGGGAACACAAGCAGGGGGAGTGAGAGAGGGAGAAACAGACTTCCTGCCGCCGAGCGGACCCTGGTGTCCCAAGGTACTTCTGTTTTTTTTTTTTTCTTTTTTTTTTTAAGATTTTATTTATTTATTTGACAGAGAGAAACACAGCAAGAGAGGGAACACAAGCGAGAGAGGGGAGTGAGAGAAGGAGAAGCAGGCTTCCCGCCGAGCAGGGAGCCCGATGTGGGGCCCGATCCCAGATCTCCGGGATCATGACTTGAGCCGAAGGCAGTCGCTTAACCAACTGAGCCACCCAGGGGCCACTGTTTTTAATCAAAGAGGAAAATCTTTCCCAGAAGCCCCTAGAAGATTTCTCCACCACCCACAGTTGGTCAGAAGTGTGTGATATGCCCACTTCAAACAAATCTTTAGCAAGGGGTAATGATTATGACGCTTGTCTTAACCAATCAGTTCATCCCTGGAGGAGCATGGGGGGTGGGTAGGAACTTACTTGTTTGTCTGAAACTTTTAACTGGGTATCCTATATTTTTATTTGCCACTCTGGCATTGCTGCTGGGTGACACCCTCATCCTGAGTCTTTAGCCAGACCATACTTAATAAAATCAATGTTCCATTGGCAAGAGTAAGATAGTAGTGCTTAAAAGTAGCAATCAACAGTTTGCCTCTTTGCTTTACAAGATTTCCTTCAACTTCTGTTCAAGACAATCCTGGCTCTGGGGCGCCTGGGTGGCTCAGTCGTTAAGCATCTGCCTTCAGCTCAGGTCATGATCCTGGGGTCCTGGGATCAAGCCCTGCATTGGGCTCACTGCCCGATGGGAAGCCTGCTTCTCCCTCTATCACTCCCCCTGCTTGTGTTTCCTCTCTCGCTGTATTTTTCTCTGTCAAATAAATAAATAAAATCTTAAAAAAAAAGTCTTTGCTCCCTTTGGCTCTCTGCCCCTCTCCCTATTTGACAACTGTGTCCCTGAGACATGATAATGAAGGCCCAACTAAATGGCTTTGGTTATGTTGGGTGCCTGGCCACCAAGGCTACTTTTAACTCTGGCAAAGTGAATATTGTCTCCATCAATAACATCTTCACTGACATCAATACATCGTCTACATGGTCCGGTATGATTCCACCCATGGCAAGTTCAAGGGCACAGTCCAGGCTGAGAATGGGAAGTTTGTCATTAATGGAAATCCCATCTCCATCTTTCTGGAGGCAGATCTCACTAACATCAAATGGAATGAGGTTGGTGCTGAATTTATTGTGACATCTACTGGTATCTTCGCTACCCTGAAGAAGGCTAGGACTCACTTGAAGGGTAGAGCCAAAAGGGTCATCATCTTTGCCTCTTCTGCTTTTGATGGGCATGAACCATGAAAAAGAAGTATGAAAACCGGGGCACCTGGGTGGCTCAGTTGGTTAAGTGACTGCGTTCGGCTCAGGTCATGATCCCGGAGACCC